>OX276335.1:126219146-126819146 GCA_946251815.1 Dasysyrphus albostriatus | reverse complement strand
AAAAGATGAGAGAGGAAGACGAACTGCGCTTTAACACATCTTTCTTAAAAAGCAGATGAGATAAATGACGCTTTGCTAAGGATTCTTTGGAATATTCAGCAAAAGAATTTCCAGGAGGAAGTTCATAAATTAAAGAAAGGAGATATGATAAGCCCATCGAGTCACATCAAAAATCTCAATCCCTTCCTTGATGGTGACTCATTTAAACTCCTCCGAGTGGGTGGGCGTATGCTGAATGCGGACATACCTAACTCTGTCAAATGTCCTATCCTTCTTCCTAAATCTAATCCCTTTGTAAAAAATCTATTTACTTCTTTACATAATAAAAACTATCATGCAGGTCCACAAGCTTTAATTGGAATCGTGCGACAGAGGTTCTGATTTGAGATTGTTTCAAATACAAACCAAAGATGTTGGGTCAAATCATGGGCAATCTTCCGACTGACAGAGCGCAACCTGCAAGACCGTTTTTGAAAACTGGAGTCGATTTTTGTGGCCCATTCCAGACGACTTACAAGCTGCGAGGGCACCGAACAACCAAATCATATATAGCAGTTTTCGTTTGCTTCGTTGTGAAGGCTGTACATCTAGAAGTTGTTTCGGACCTATCCAGTGAAAGTTTCATTGCAGCACTCAAGAGGTTCGTAGCAAGGCGTGTCTGTGCCAAGACTTGTACTGCGATAATGGGACGAATTTTGTTGGAGCCCGTAACCAGCTAGATGAATTCAGACAGAGCTTTCTAGAACAGCAGATGGAGAAGAAGATTAGTGATTGGTGTACCACAGAACAAATCCAATTTCATCATATACCGCCCAGAACTCCACATTTCGGTGGGCTATGCGAGGCAGCCGTAAAGTCAGCTAAAAATCATCTGGTTCGTACCAAAAGCGAAGCCTTTCTTACATTTGAAGAGCTGGCTACCGTTGTGGCTGATATAGAAGCCATACTGAACTCTCGTTCCATGTATACGATGTCAAGTGACCCCAGCGATGAGGAAGTCCTTACACCTGGTCATTTTTTAATTGGTGGGCCAATGAATGCTGTAGTTGAACCAGTGGTCACTGATTACCAGATGTCTGCATTGAAGAGATGGCGTCGACTATCGTTAATAAAGCAGCATTTTTGGAATCGATGGTCAAAGGAGTATCTTGTTGAGCTACAAAGAAGAGACAAATGGCAGACTTCGTCAGATAACGTCAAACTTAACACAATAGTTCTCGTTGGGGATGACAATGCATCTCCACAAAACTGGCTTTTGGGACGTATTACAAATCTGATTCAATCGCCGGATGGTAAGATTCGAGTCGTTGATGTAACAACCAAGAAAGGACTTATTCGCAGAGCAATTCATCGGATAGCACCACTACCAATAGATGAAGATTGAAGATATCCCATAGACGAAGATTGAAGATATCCCTTCGATACTTCAAGGTGGGCAGAATGTTAATGCCATAGATTTTATATTAAATATAGAATTGATTTGCTAAAATAATTTGCTTTGAGATAAATAAATAAATTAAATAGTACTAAATTAAACTTAAAGGTTAACACTTAAAACTATGCTGAATAACTCTCAATTTATGCTTAACGAAACCTAAATACGCTCTTCGCATAAAACATAAATCATAATTAATTACTAGTCGTTGAGATCTTGAAATTATACCACACTTAGTAGCAGAAATTTAAATTTGAATATTAAAATATATATATAAAAGTTGAACAGTTTCTTTAATTTTTTCGTTGAACAAAAAGTGTGAAACCTATCACATTAAACATTGGTGCCGAAACCTGGGAATATTCTATATTCCCAGTATAAAAATCATTTATAAATTAACCTTTATTAATTTTAAATTAATGATTAAAAAATTAAATTTGAAGTAATAAAATATTACAATAAATCGAAACGGACAAACAACGGGAAGAAAGAGAATTTGCCCTACAAATCTCTCATAGAAAAAAGTGCTGGTAAATTGCAAAAAGTGTTTAAATTAATAACTCAATTGCAGGGCATTCTATACGAGGAAGAAATTGCTGAGTCATAGATATAAATCTATATGTACTCAAAGCTTTTTTGTATCATCATTTCATCATTGCAGTGACTTCCAAATTTAAAAAGGTCGACAACCCATCAAAACAAAGCTCCCACTCGGAATTATAGATCAGTCATCAATCATCCTCATCATTTGGTGGATTGTATCAATGATCGATTTATCAACCACGTAAGCTTTTATTTTAAATTTTTGTGTTGCTGATTATAAGACTTATTGCCACTTTATTTGTTGCTGCTGATTGAACTTGTTTGTTGAATTTGTTGCGAAGCAATTTAATTAGAATTTGCTGCTAAGAAATAACTACTGTGGTGATTAGTTAACATATGATTGAAACATTGTTGCTGGACGTTGTTAGCTGTTAACATATATGTTGATAAGAATAGGAAAGGTAAACAAACGGATGGTATTGTTGTTGCTGATTTTTACCTTGCCTTATTATTGAGTACAAAAATTATTTTCTTGTTGTAACACTCCATCACGTTGAATAAACTTGGATTTTTAAATTTGTCTTTAACCAGGATTCGAATTTTGTTGATAGGTGACTGTATCTAAGTTGGGTAGCTTGTTGTTGGATGAATTTTATAGTAATTCACTTTGTTGAGGTTGCCTTTGCTGTTGTTGTTGCTGCTTCTGTTGCTGTTGCTGATGAAGTTGAGGAGGAGTTTGTTGCTGACATAAATAAATTTGAAATTAAACACAGGATTGTTGCGGAAGTCAGAATAATTTTTTGTTGTTTCTGATTTGCTGTTAAGGTGTGCCGATTTATTGATCGTTGGGTTTTCTTCAATTTAACAAGGTTTTTCGACTCAAATGGTAGCAATGAATGAGAAAAACAAAGCAAGGATGAGTCACCGCAAAGTAATAATAGTTTAGGAAGAACTTTATCTGATTTAAAAGGGTTGCGATCGTCATCGAAAGGAAACTTGAGCAGAACGAAAAACATTATTATGCAAAAGGGTAGTACGTTGTCAGAACCAGAGCTTGAATGTCGATTAGGAATACTGGAATCGTATTTTAAGCAGATTTGAATGTTCAAACGTCAATTGAAAGATGGCGATTGAGATTTTTCGTGAAGAGGTTGAAGAGATTTATGTTTGTGCAAAGACAAAGATAATGACACTTTTGTCCGATTTGAGAGGCAATACAACTGCTGCGGAGCATTTAAATGCAACATATTTTCCGGAACAGCCTCGCCCTCGATCAAAATTAGAGCCTATAGAATTACATACGTTGTCTGGTAAATTAACAGATTATCATAGTCTCATAGGATTATTTACAAATCTGGTTCATAAAGATGAAAGCCTTGATAGTTGGCAAAAATTCGCTGAATGACTGGCATTAATTTGGCAGGAACGGCACTCCTTCACTGTCATTTGTATCTGATCATCGATACTAGGCCACCAACAATGACGTCTCGCAATCTGTTTCATCCTGGTCATGCCCCAATGCCCATGATGAATCATCTGCAAAACTCTTTCCTGTAAAGCATTAGGTATTACAACTCTACAAAAATTTTCACTCTGAAAAAGAAGAACATTAGTACACACACTCAAACAGAACTTTCTACGGTAAAACGGCAATAACTCAGACTCAGATGGTTGTATGAAATTTGGCCAACCATTCTGAACATACCAGATGACTTTCTTAATTGTTGGATCACGTGCTGACTCAGCTGCGATTTCATGGGCTTTCATCGGAAAATTTTCGAGGACCTTATCGGCAAGATGAACTGTTTCCTCTTCTGATTTGTCAAAATCCTCGTCTGGACCATGAGGCAAACGCGATAAGCAGTCGGCGTTTCCATGCAACTTTGTTGATCTGTAGCGGATATTGTAGGTATAGCTCATAAGCAGAATAGCCCATCGCTGTAACCGTTGAATTGTCATCACAGGTAATTTCTTATTCGGACTAAAAATCGTAACCAATAGCTGGTGGTCCGTAATTAATTCGAAGTGCCGGCCGTAGAGATATTGGTGAAATTTCTTTACACCATAAACGATTGACAAGGCCTCTTTCTCTATCTGCCTGTATCCCTTTTGCGTTTCGGTAAGCGTTTTGGAAGCAAACGCTATTGGCTTCTCGGAGCCATCGGGATAGTGGTGGGAAATCACAGCTCCAATGCCATGCGATGAGGCATCCGTCGCTAGAGAAAGAGGCAGATCATTCTGAAAATGTACCAGTCTTGAAATATTCATGATCTTCTTTTTAAACTCATCGAACGAATTTTGTTGTTGACGTCCCCAAACGAATGATGTTGCTTTGGCTCTAAGCTTGAACTGTGAAAAGTTCGGTATAAATTGATTGTAATAATTCAACTTACCCAGAAAAGCCTCTAACTCCTTTAGATCTCTTGGTCTCGGTAAGTTGTTAATGGCCTTGAGTCTTGATTCTGAAGGTCTGATTTCACAATCGTCTATAATATGTCCCAAATACTCTATTTTGCTTTCAGCAAATTTGCATTTGGACAAACGACACTTCAAACCATGATCAGCGAAACGTTGGTACAGCGTTTTAAGATTCTTCAAATGCTCTGCATTGTCTCGGCCCGACACAATGATGTCATCTAAGTATGAGACGCAAAAATCAAGGTCTGCCGTCAGCTGCTCTATGTATCGCTGGAAAATTCCCGTCGAGCTCGCCGTCCCGAAAGGAAGTCGCTGATACTCAAAAAGTCCAAGATGAGTGTTAATGACACATAGACGCTTGGATTCATCATCTAAGGGAATTTGAAGGTAAACATCCGAGAGGTCCACCTTTGTGAAAAAACGTCCACCTTGAAGGCGACAAAAAAGTTCTTGGATTCGTGGAACCGGATGTCTATCGATCTCCAAATAAGGATTTATGGTAACCTTGAAATCACCGCAGAGCCGAAGATCTCCATTCTGCTTTTCGACCACCACGATGGATGCTGCCCACTGGCTGGTCTCAACAGCACGCAAAATTCCCAGATTAACAAGTCGTTCAATCTCTTGTTTGACAGCAGCTTGTTGGGCGAAAGGCACCGGTCGATATTTGAAATACCGTGGACGACAATTAGGTTTCATCGTTAAGTGAGCAGAAAAATGTTTGCTACATCCAAGTTCGGTGCCAAAAACAGATTTGTATTCTTCGCAAAGCTTACCTGCTTCCTCTGCAAGCTCATCACGTGACTCGTCTAACAAATGGAGAATTTTTTCATCGTGTGGATACTTAACCTCAAATTGAAAAGCTTCGAACCAGTCAAGGCCCATGATGTTCGAAGCACTTGTACTGTCAACTACAAGTAAAGAAAGTTGTTTGCTTTCGTCACGCCACTTCACTGTCACTAAAGCTTCACCTCTTATAGGCACGGACATGTTGCCATAAGCCTTAAGTGTTCGCTTGGTGGGGAGTAGCTCCAGATTATTGAACTCCCGGAACGTCTTTAGGCCAATGAGTGAAGAAGTTGCCCCTGTATCCACTTGAAAAGTAGTTGGGATTTGATTGATGTCCAATCGAGTAAACATCTTGCGTCCCTTACGCTCCATTTCCCAGGCTGATGAAACTTCCTCTGGCATTGTCTTCTTGGCGAGGTTTGATGACGTGTCCTCCACTATTTGATTAATGGAATGTGCTGATTCGTTGGTATTTCTACGAGCGTCTGAGCTTGGTTGCTTTCCTGCCCGAGATCGCGACTTTGATCGTTTGTATTTCTGACTTTTCTTCTCAAACGTTCCGCCTTCGTTCCGACACGCTGACATGCAAACGCTTTTGATGTGTCCCTTTTTGTTACAGAGATCACAGACTGGGTCCAGATGCCGACATTCATTCCGTTCGTGGTGTAAATAACAACCTGGACAAGACTTTCTTCCTTGGTAGTCATTGGTTCGTTTGGACTTTTGGTTGACGTTGGTCAAATTCACATCAGCCGAAAATGTACTTTTACCATTATCTTTAAGTATTTCGGTCGCAAGCTGAGTGGATTCATAAGCCGTAGCAATATCCTCAATTTCCTCCAGTGTGGGATTTTTCTTCTGGGTCGCTGCATTTCGCACAGCGTCATGAGGAGTGTGAAAGACTAACATATCGCGTATCATCACATCGGTATATGAATGACCGCATTCGTTTTTGGGGCAAACGAAATTGCAGCTTCTTGCTATCCCTCTAAGATTCGCAATCCACTCTGCGTATGATTGACTGGGAGACATCTTTGTTCGAAGAAACTTACATCGTGAGGCCAGAACATGTAATTTTAGTTGAGTAATGTCGAGTTAGTTTTACCGTAAGTTCTTCAAAAGTGTGCATATTTACGTCTCCAGTCTCAAAAAGCTTTTTGAGTAGCTCATTGACATCAGGGCCACATTCTGAGAGAAAATGTGCCTTACGAAGGCTGTCGTCAACCAGGGCATTTGCAGAATAATGTTGTTGGAGCTGGAAAAGGTAGTTTTCCCAACTCTCCTTCTCGAAACTAAACTGCCTAAATGGTGGAACTGGCACAGCAGCAGCAGTAACTTTACTTTTCTCGAGAATTCGTTCCAAGAAATTATTGTTCGATGCCAGCAGTCCCTCCATCCACGTCTTCTGCTGCTTCAGCAATTCGTCGATAGCTTCTTGGGACATTATACTGATCCAATAATTATCGTCGCCAAATGTTAAGTTTTAAACTTAACTTATGAATTAAAAGACCAAGTGATTAATATTAAATCTAAATTTAATTCACAAATAAAAAAATGGCGGATAACCTCTAAGCAAGAAAGCAGAATTCAAAGTGAAGTTAGAAAGGTTATCCACGAGGTAAGAAAAGTCACATATGTTAAGTTTCTAGAGATTGTTGTAAGGAAAGTTAAATGTCAAATGAATGTTTCGTTGAGATTAAGCCAGAGTTGCCATTGCGCTGAAAGTACAAATCGGTTGCTGATGCAACATTGATAATAAAATTCTTATATTTCAAGAACATATAAATACTTTGCTGGAGTTTCCAAAAATAATCAATAGGAAATCATAAAGATATCGCTACTGCTATATTGATTTCATTAGCTATGGATCGAGTTGATAAAGAAACCCAAGCTAAATGGCAGGATGCGATAGACTATAATAAGCTCCCAACGTGGGAAGAATTTAGTAAGGTTTTGGATCGTCGTTGTAAAAGCTTAGAAGCTAAGGAATCTAGGGTGCAAAAACCGAATAGTTCTAAAAGTGGTAGCAAATCTGAACCTTCAAGTTCGCAACATAGTGGAAAGAAGCAGTTTAGAAAGTCAAGGGTGCAACTTTAGCAGCGGAGCGTTTAAAGTGCGAATACTGCCAGTCTTTGGAACATGTAGAATTTTTGAGCTTACCAGTGGGGAGGAGGTTCCTGGAAGTGAAAAAATGAATCCTTTGTATAAATTGTGTGGGAAAGGAGCATTCTGTTCGACATTGTACTTAGCCAAAGTGCGCTATTTGTTCATTACCCCATAATAAGCTGCTATCAGCTGCTTGATAGATTTACTGTGAACAATGGTGGTGAAACTGGAGGTCAAGGAGCATCTACCTCTGCTTCGTTGGTGTGCAGGTCATCTAAGATAAGATAAGATAAGATAAGATAAGATAAGATAAGATAAGATAAGATAAGATAAGATAAGATAAGATAAGATAAGATAAGATAAGATAAGATAAGATAAGATAAGATAAGATAAGATAAGATAAGATAAGATAAGATAAGATAAGATAAGATAAGATAAGATAAGATAAGATAAGATAAGATAAGATAAGATAAGATAAGATAAGATAAGATAAGATAAGATAAGATAAGATAAGATAAGATAAGATAAGATAAGATAAGATAAGATAAGATAAGATAAGATAAGATAAGATAAGATAAGATAAGATAAGATAAGATAAGATAAGATAAGATAAGATAAGATAAGATAAGATAAGATAAGATAAGATAAGATAAGATAAGATAAGATAAGATAAGATAAGATAAGATAAGATAAGATAAGATAAGATAAGATAAGATAAGATAAGATAAGATAAGATAAGATAAGATAAGATAAGATAAGATAAGATAAGATAAGATAAGATAAGATAAGATAAGATAAGATAAGATAAGATAAGATAAGATAAGATAAGATAAGATAAGATAAGATAAGATAAGATAAGATAAGATAAGATAAGATAAGATAAGATAAGATAAGATAAGATAAGATAAGATAAGATAAGATAAGATAAGATAAGATAAGATAAGATAAGATAAGATAAGATAAGATAAGATAAGATAAGATAAGATAAGATAAGATAAGATAAGATAAGATAAGATAAGATAAGATAAGATAAGATAAGATAAGATAAGATAAGATAAGATAAGATAAGATAAGATAAGATAAGATAAGATAAGATAAGATAAGATAAGATAAGATAAGATAAGATAAGATAAGATAAGATAAGATAAGATAAGATAAGATAAGATAAGATAAGATAAGATAAGATAAGATAAGATAAGATAAGATAAGATAAGATAAGATAAGATAAGATAAGATAAGATAAGATAAGATAAGATAAGATAAGATAAGATAAGATAAGATAAGATAAGATAAGATAAGATAAGATAAGATAAGATAAGATAAGATAAGATAAGATAAGATAAGATAAGATAAGATAAGATAAGATAAGATAAGATAAGATAAGATAAGATAAGATAAGATAAGATAAGATAAGATAAGATAAGATAAGATAAGATAAGATAAGATAAGATAAGATAAGATAAGATAAGATAAGATAAGATAAGATAAGATAAGATAAGATAAGATAAGATAAGATAAGATAAGATAAGATAAGATAAGATAAGATAAGATAAGATAAGATAAGATAAGATAAGATAAGATAAGATAAGATAAGATAAGATAAGATAAGATAAGATAAGATAAGATAAGATAAGATAAGATAAGATAAGATAAGATAAGATAAGATAAGATAAGATAAGATAAGATAAGATAAGATAAGATAAGATAAGATAAGATAAGATAAGATAAGATAAGATAAGATAAGATAAGATAAGATAAGATAAGATAAGATAAGATAAGATAAGATAAGATAAGATAAGATAAGATAAGATAAGATAAGATAAGATAAGATAAGATAAGATAAGATAAGATAAGATAAGAGATTACCCAAATCAAAATCAGAGATTCAAATAAGCGGAATAGGAAATGAGGTTACAAATGTTCGACACACCACAAAAACTAGATGTAAATCACGGATTTCAGAGTTTGAAACCAAATTAGAACTGCTTGCAATCAAAAACATTACTCACCTTCAGCCTAGTCAATCTTTCAAGGTAGATAGTTGGAAAATACCTAAAAATATTGTACTATTTCAATGAAGCTGCGAAGATAGATACTCGTATGATGATAGGCGCAGACCATTTCTTTGAGCTGTTAGCTATTGGACAAATTAAGTTGGAAGAGAAGCTTACGATTCTTGTATGGGTCGTTTCGGGCTCACATGATTTGTCAGATGAGTCAACGAGCACAGTATACTTGATAGGAAGTGAACAGCAGTCAAAAGATGAGTCTTCACGAATTTGTTGAAAAGTTTTGGGAAATTGAAAACTATCGAACAACATCTGAATTTTAAAAGCCTGAAGAGAAAAAATGTGAAGAACATTTCATAAAAACAGTCACAAAAAATGATGAAGGTAGATTTGTTGTGAGTTTTCCGTTCAAAGAAGACCCATCAGCATTAGGAGAATCATTTGAAATTGCAAGAAACAGATTTATGTCGCTAGGAAAGAGACTTGAGAAGAACCCCACTGTCAAAGGCCAATATATTGATTTTTTGAAGGAGTATGAAGATCTTGGACATATGTCCGAAGTTAGTTTCGATGAAGCTAGGAAAATTTAATACTTTTCTCCTCATCAGTATGTACTTCGACCAGATTATTCAACTACAAAACTTAGGGTTGTTGTAAAAAAAACTTCATCCGGCAAATCTCTAAATTAAATTTTAATGAAAGGACCCATAATGCAAGATGATCTTTATTCAATTGTTTTACGTTTTCGTTGTTATAAGTTTGCATTGACAGCTGATATTTCGAAAACGTACCGTCAGATACGTATGGCTAAAAGAGATCGTAAATATCAATGCATTCTCTAGAGGACTCAGCGCACCGATTCATTAAAAACATTCAAGTTAAATACTGTGACCTATGGAACCACTTCCGCTACTTATTTGGCCACTCGCTGCCTCAGAACTTTATCAGAGGAAGGGGCCAACAAATTTCCATTAGGTTCCAAAGTGTTAAGGCGGTATTACATTATCATATAAGTATGGCTAATGCTGCCATATAAAATATGGCAAAGCTTTTCAATATATGACACAGTGTATTACACTATCTCATACATATATGAACAATTTATATGACAAATGACTTTGTCAAATAATTTGTGTTCATATATATGACAAAGATGAATTTGGCTATCACAATATACATTGTTTCTAGATTTAAATATATATGTATGATAAAGGAAATTATTTGACAAATTATATTTTATTCGGAAATTCATTCTGTCAAAATAAATATTAATTTCAATCTTTGTTTTTTATCTTAATTTTTCTTTTGGACCGGAGGAGGAGGAAAAGAAAATAAGTGAAAAAACTAAAATCCGCGATAATTGATAGTTTAATTTTGTTTGTGGTCGTGAAGTTTTTGGAAGGTGTTAACAGCCGATTTCCCTTGGAGGTCGCAAAATACTCATGAGTAGATGAAAACCCTAATCTCGTACTACCAACTGCATATACTCTCATGTGCGAGTAGATACATTTTACATGGGAAAGCTGTTTGATGTGTTCCATTGAAAAAAGCTAGCAACGCAGTTGCAAGTACGATGCCACCTCCAAAGGAAAACACTTAACGAAGGACAACAATGCCACTTCCAAGGGAAAACGCCTAACGAAGGACAAATATATTTTTTTCTACCAGCATAAACTGACAGCATTATGGAAAAATTGTTCCCGGAAATGCGTTTTTAGGCGTTTTTTAGACTTTGTTGAGGAACCACTTGAAACGTCTCAAACGAAAGGCCTTGAGACCCTGAGTGCGAATATGTACAAACATATGTACATATGTATGTACATAACAGACGTGGGCCTAAAACCCCCTAGCAGTCGCTTTAATACACGGTTTGGTTTTTTTAACCCAAAGTTCTGCGAGATCCCCGACTGACACGAGTATTAACCTTAACTTTTAATTTAGTTATATTAGTCCTTTAAATCCATTGGAAAATAAAATCTTAAATGGTGAATTCCATCCATCTTACACGTTTAATGCAACATTATGCATTTTTTCACCACCATAAATGCAACAAAATAACCAAACCAAGATCCTTAATCAAAAACTAAAACAATTTGGATAAAATCAATGAAGAAATCTTCTTCTGCCAACCATAAATTATTAAATTATATGACAAACATATGAACATATAAAATTAACCGATTTTTATATGGCTATATGGCACAAAGCTTCCAAACATATATGACAACGCCTTTGTTTCCATATTACACTTTGTCATATATATGTCCCAAAATCATTGTCATATTGCCATATTTATATGCTAGTGTAATATCGCCTTTAGGCGAGGCTTTTTATATGGATGGTTTGATTAGTGGAGGCGATTCGCCAGAGGAGATATTTGGAATTTATGAAGAAGTAAGGACCCTTTTGCATAGCGCAAGCTTCGAACTTCGAAAGTGGTGGACAAACGAAAAAACTTTATTGGAAGTTGTTCCGGAAATAGACCGAGAGAAACTACTTAGAATAAATGATACGGATATCATAAGAACACTAGGAATCAAATGGAATCCATCATCAGATGAGTTGCAGTATGTTGTTCCAGAAATAAACTCAAAACCAAAAATTACGGAGCGAATTATTCTCTCTGAACTGTCTACTTTGTTTGACCCATTAGGGCTAGTAAACCCAGTCGTTGTAAGGGGTAAAATTTTAATGCAAAGCCTTTGGTTAAAAAAGACTGATTGGGATGAATCAGTTCAATCAAGAATATTTACTGAATGGGGAGTTTTTCGTAATCGTTTGAAGGAGTTAGAATCGATCAAAATTCCAAGATATGTGATAGCTTTGAGATCCAGAAACATTCAACTTCATGGATTCTCGGATGCATCTTTGCGTGCTTATGGTTGTTGCATTTATTTGCGGACAGTTGACGAACAAAGTATCACCTTTTGTAACTTGGTGACAGCTAAATCAAGAGTAGCTTCAATAAAAACTCAAAGCTTGCTGAGGTTGGAGTTATGTGCAGCGGAAATGCTTGCTTCTGTGATTTTAAAGATACTTCCAAATTTCTCACACGTAGTTGAAAATATTTACCTCTAGACCGGTTCAGAAATTGTGTTGTGTTGGCTTTCAGCGCATCCTTCTTATTGGGAAGTATTTATAGCCAACAGAGTATCAAAGATACAAACAAGCTTGCTGCAGGGTACTTGGAAATATGTCAGTACGAAACAAAATCTTGCAGATATTGTATCTAGAGGCGCGTTTGGAAGTGAGTTGATGGAAGGTATATGGTTTTCAGGTCCAAAATTTCTTAAACTGCAAGAAGATCTGTGGCCTGCACAAAAGGATTTAACTCTTATGGAAAAAGATATTCCTGGAATTCGGAAATGTAATGATGTGGTTCTTTTGTTAAAAATAATAGATACAAATTTTGAAAAGCACTACTGGCGTTTAAAAAGTACACATAAATCTTGTAGAATATTTGCCCTTGTACTTCGTTGGATTGTTGTTGTTCGAAAGAAGATGAAAAGAGCTGAATTTTTTTTGAATAACTGCGCTTTAACACATCTTTCTTTAAAAGCAGATGAGATAAATGACGCTTTGCTAAGGATTCTTTGGAATATTCAGCAAAAGAATTTCCAGGAGGAAGTTCATAAATTAAAGAAAGGAGATATGATAAGCCCATCGAGTCACATCAAAAATCTCAATCCCTTCCTTGATGGTGACTCATTTAAACTCCTCCGAGTGGGTGGGCGTCTGCTGAATGCGGACATACCTAACTCTGTCAAATGTCCTATTCTTCTTCCTAAATCTAATCCCTTTGTAAAAAATCTATTTACTTCTTTACATAATAAAAACTATCATGCAGGCCCACAAGCTTTAATTGGAATCGTGCGACAGAGGTTCTGGGTACTAGACGCCCGCAGACTCGCAAAGAAGAACGTTGACAGCTGTTGAGATTGTTTCAAATACAAACCAAAGATGTTGGGTCAAATCATGGGCAATCTTCCGACTGACAGAGCGCAACCTGCAAGACCGTTTTTGAAAACTGGAGTCGATTTTTGTGGCCCATTCCAGACGACTTACAAGCTGCGAGGGCACCGAACAACCAAATCATATATAGCAGTTTTCGTTTGCTTCGTTGTGAAGGCTGTACATTTAGAAGTTGTTTCGGACCTATCCAGTGAAAGTTTCATTGCAGCACTCAAGAGGTTCGTAGCAAGGCGTGTCTGTGCCAAGACTTGTACTGCGATAATGGGACGAATTTTGTTGGAGCCCGTAACCAGCTAGATGAATTCAGACAGAGCTTTCTAGAACAGCAGATGGAGAAGAAGATTAGTGATTGGTGTACCACAGAACAAATCCAATTTCATCATATACCGCCCAGAACTCCACATTTCGGTTGGCTATGCGAGGCAGCCGTAAAGTCAAGTAAAAATTATCTGGTTCGTACCAAAAGCGAAGCCTTTCTTACCTTTGAAGAGCTGGCTACCGTTGTGGCTGATATAGAAGCCATACTGAACTCTCGTCCCATGAATACGATGTCAAGTGACCCCAGCGATGAGGGAGTCCTTACACCTGGTCATTTTTTAATTGGTGGGCCAATGAATGCTTTTTTTTTTTTTTTTTTTTTGATATAATTCATTTTTATTTTTCAATTTTCTTAAAGCTATCTTAAAGCTAGACAAAAATTCATAAAAACTAGCATACTTATCAATATCTTAAAACTAACTTACTGGCCCCAGTCGGGCGCTCTAAGTTAAACTATAATAACCTTAATGTTAATGCCTTTCGGCCTAAGAACTATATTAATACTGAATCCAGGTCGGTTTTATTTTTTACCGAGAAGAATTTACAAAAAAACTCGGTATCATTGTCTTAACTTTTTTTGGTTGTATATAAAACTTACAAACTACATAAAACTAAATTAAAGCTAATTAAAACTAATTAAAACTACTTAAAGCTACTTAAAACTATTTACAACTAATTATAAACTAGTTCCAACCTACTTATAAGCTACTTACAGACTTCTTACAAACTAGAACAGCCACAGCAAGCATTTTCCGGTTTTATGATTTTTTTTTTGTATTTTTGTGGATTTTTTTTTTTTTTTTTTTTTTTTGTGGTGCCACCCTGACTGTCCCTACTTAAAACTAACTACATAAACCTATGCAAGTCGGCCATACAAAAGAAAATAGCAAGGTCAACTATTAAATATCTGAAGGAACTTCATCTTCGTTTTTCAACCACCAGAACTGGTTCTCTTGCTTTACCCTATCTCTTCGGTCCCGTTCGGACACAGTCCTACTGAACCGAAGGTGCTCAGCTCGTCTCGACTGTAAAGGAGCCGCCGATCTACAGTTCTACGGCCGACGTGGTAGATTAGCGGAACCGCCGCTCTATCCTGGATCAGCCCTCGACTGTCTAGGTGGAGGAATGCATCGGGCGGAATAAAGCCGCTTAGACGCACACTCTCGTAGTATTCGTTGTTGGGGGCCCCGAAAATTAAGCTGTTAGACGAGGACATCGCTCTTGCAATGTGACCTCGAATAAGCTTCAGCAAGAAATTATCTATCCTGTTTATGTTGGCCCCGTTGTATAGAGCCAGGTTGGAATTGTAGTGTTTGTACTCCGACTCTGGTGTTCTGTGCAATCCAAGGCAGCGTCGAAGACACTGCCTCTCAAACACCCGAATCTTTTCCATTTGAGATGGGGCAACGTTGAACCAAACCGGGCATCCACAGGCAATCATCGGCCGGATAAGGGCCATGTAGCAAATCACCTTCACCCTGCTGTCAAGCCGGCTGCTATAAAAGAACCGTTTCGTCAGGGCAAAGGCTCCCCTAGCCCTGGCCAGAGCAGCATTTATATGTCTGTCGAAATACAAATACTGATCCATCCAGATGCCAAGGTACTTTACTACACTTTTACTCGCCAGTGGATGTCCATTTGGCCCTGCGATCACCAGCTTGCGCCAGTTCTTTCTCGTATCCCTTGTGGCTCCACGCAACGGAGTCCTAAACAAGATAGTTTCTGATTTCTGAAAGTTGATTTTCAACTTCCATTCATCACAATAACGTTGAATCTCATCGAAGTCACTCTGCAAGAGAATCCTGATGTCCTCGATTTTTGCAGCTGTTCTGTACGCAATCAGGTCGTCGGCATACGCAATTGCCTGAGTTAGACTACTTATCAGATCGCTGGTGTAAATGCTGAATAGAATCGGCGAGTTGACCGCTCCCTGCTGAAGACCATTTTTAATATTAAAGGTTGTGGCAGAAGTTACATTGCCACTTTTGACAACAAACTTTCTGCCATTGAGCATATCATAAAGCATATATAATAGTGGTTTACTAATTCCAAGTTTGGTTAGCTTTAGATAAAGACCCTCTAACCATACGGTGTCGAAGGCCTTCTCCAAATCAACCAGACAGGCACCCGTACACTGCTCCTTAGATTTGTTCCATTGGACATCAGAAACAAGTTTCGACGCGGCATGAATAGTGTCATGTCCCGCCTTAAAACCGAACTGATTGTCCGGTATGATATTATTGTCCTCTGCCCACTTAGACAGAGTTCTATTGATAACTTTTTCGAATACCTTGCTGATACTCGGAAGAAGACTTATCGACCGGATATTCGCCGGATTGGAGTTGTCCTTTCCCTTTTTCGGGAGAGGATGCACCACAGCTGTCTTCCACCGCACTGGATAATATGCATTATTCAGAGCTTTGTTAAACAGAGTGGTATAAATGTCTACTGCTTCTTGAGGTAAATGTCGAAGTACAACGTTGGATATGCCATCGACTCCTGCTGACTTCTTCTTCTTTAGTGAATTGAAGATGAGCTGGAGCTCCACCTTCGAAATTAACAGGGAACTGGACCCATTTCGCTCGGCGATTGTGGCGTTTGCCAAATGATCTTCATTGAACCCGGTGAAACCAAGGTTCTCTGATCGCCATTGCGTGATGTCATTCCGAAGGTCGAAGTGATGGAGCAAGGCTCTGTTTTCCAGGTCGTGATTCGGGCGAATGCACGCATTCACCTTGTACACTTGCTGGAAAGCAGCCCCCCACAGCCTCCACTTTCTCCTGCGGATCTTCAACAATAAAGAGGTCATCGTCCAAGACGGCGTCCTCTGGATTAATTCCTGCTGTCAGAAGTATGTCTCTGTTGTCTGTCGTTCTCTGAAGCTTGAGACACGGAAGGTCATTCTGATCATTCCTTCTAAATATTTTGTTAGTTTTCGGAAACATACTCGGGTCGCTAGAATTAACGGCCCGAATTTTGTTATCCCAATACAAATTAGTGGACAACCGATAATTTTCCTTTATAAGTTGGTTGATGTTCTTGATCGACGACTTCAGTGTCCCAATCTCCAGATTGTGAGGGTCAGTAAACCGTCGGTACAAAAGTTTGAGTCTTGTCAGCAGTCCGCTTTTTTGTCTGTGTAATGCGTCAATGGTCGCGTTCCGGTACATGTCGGTTCCGTCCCGTTGCTTGTATTTCGGTATTGTTCTGTTCATTGTTCGTTTGATTGTCTCGTCCATTTGTTCTAAGTATTGGTCTATTTCGTTATTTGTCAAATTCCTGTCATTTGGTGGGGATATGTTGTTCGAACTGATTTCGCTCGATAAGGCGTTGGTAAAGCGTGGCCAGCGCACCTTACTGTAATTGTAAGTGTGCACAGGTACATACTCATCCAACTCCACGAAGCTGTATTACGGCGGCAAGCCCGCATTGATCACTGTCGTACTCGATCGTTCGTAAACAGTTTCTTGGTCTTTGGCCCACAGTGTCAGTAATTGTCAGTCTTGCGTCTATTAGCAATAGATCCAGATAGGCACAGCTTCTTGGAAACGATGGCCGATCCGTAGCCAACAGGTCGACACCATATTCAGTGTTGTATCGACTCATCCAATTGAAAAGATGAATACCTCTTTGATTCTGAATTTGATTTCCCCAATCTTGGTGTTTGGCATTCAAATCACCGGCCATGAGAAAGTAATTTTCTTCCAAGCTCAAGTGTAGACATTCGAAAAGTTTTTCAAGCTCTGTCATAAAATCAGTTGGCTGAAGTGATGCCGGTGCATAAGCCGCGATCACATACATTCGCTTCCCCTGTTGGAGTGAAATGCATACGATGAACGCCTCTAACAGCCGAAATATGCGCAGATCACTATTATATATAACTTTATGATTAATGCCTTTTCGTATGAAGATTGCGACACCCCCCCTTGAGTGGAGTTGGGTCGATCTCTTCTAACGATATTGTAATTGTTGTTAGTCAACTTATGTTTCATGTTCAGCTTAGTTTCGCTGGCCATAAACACATCTGGCCTTTGGTCTTTCAACAATTGGAAAAGATTAGCTCTACGTTCGGTCCTTATCAGTGAATTTACATTCACAGCAAGGATCCTAAGAGTCCTCTCCGACAGCACGCCTTTAACCTCTTATTTGCGTTAAGCTAGGCAAAACAGAGTAGAGATAGTCTACCCTAGTCGCCTGCTCCTTTATCTGGTTATGAAGTCCTGTCAACTGGCCTTGAATTGCCAGCAACATGCTTCTTATTTCGGCCTGAGTGTCCGGAGCCTTTGGCACTATGGCCGGTTGGGCTGCCTTAACTGCAGGCTGTACCGTTTTTCCCCTTCCTGCCGCCATTTGGGCGTAGGAAATTTGGGGATTAACGGGCGTTGCTGTAGGAGCACGCGTTGATGGGCATATCTCTACCGCTGTCTGCTTAGTCGCTTTGTTATTTCTTATTTGCTGAAAAGCTGAGCAACCCCGATAATTAGCAGGGTGTCCCTCCTTTCCGCAAAGTGCACATTTAAGCTGGGTCATGTCTTCGACCCGTTCCTCACCGAGTTTACACTCCCCCTTGATGTGGTCCTCACCACACTTAACGCAGCGTGACTGTATTTCGCAATTTGCTGCTGCTTGGCCAAACCTTTGGCAGCACATGCATTGAAGCATGTCGCCGCGTCTCTTTAGTTTATCCCAAGTTACAACCTGGTAGTTGAGAACGGAGATACTTCTCAACCTATCCAGTTTGCTGCTGGGCGATAGCTGGACTAGGAAGAACGGCAAAGACCGCTTCTCCCGTCTGGCTCTGACTGTAGCGAACGGCTTGACCCCGATAAAGTCGAGATCGTCGCTCGCTTTTTGACGGAGCTCATTTAAGAGCACCTGTGGTTCCGTGCAGGAATCTATGCCCTTCAGGAGGACCGTTTGGTATTTATCCACTTTGGGGGTAAAACTGAAGAACTCAGTCGTGGATTTCTTTAATAATTCTTTAATGATTTTGTGCTGCTCCACTGTGGAGCAGTGGATAGCATGTCTATCTTTACTTAATCTTTTAATAAAAAAGTTTTGGCCTATGGCCGACTTACACAGGTCTATGGTTTCCTGTAGCTCCATTTTATAGGTGTTTATTGGTGGCACCTTTTCTTTTTTATTTTGGGGCGGCTGTGGCTGCTGCTGGTGTTCTCCTCACTGCTGCTCGTTCCGCTTCTGCTGACTGCACTCCTGTGGTTGTTGTTGCTGCCGCTGCTGTTGCACTGATTTTTTTGGACGTTGCTCCTTCGGCTGCTGCTGTTGTTGTTTAGTTGGCAGTTGTTGTTGCTGCTGTTCTTGTGCATTTAGATTTGGATTTGGCTGCTCTTGCTGTGGCGCTGCCTTTTTTGGCGCCTGCACCACTTTTTTCTGCTCGCACTCCTGTTTCTCTCTTTCGCGTCGAGCTTCTTGCTTGTGTCTGAGTGCTTCTATCAGTGGGGTCACGGTGGCATTGAGACGTTCCATCTCCCCCCGAATGACATCTATTTTTTGGCTGATGGCCTGCTCATCCAATTCTTCTTGCGCCTCGTTTTCCTCTTCGGAGGACGCCTCTGGTGAGGTTAAACCAACAAGCACATTGCTGTTGGATTCCCCTGTAGTGTATTGACCCTCGCCACCTTCGGACATGTATTCGATGTCGTCATCGGATGGCGAGGTATCAAGTTGTTGATGAATTTTTGCTGCTGCTGACGTCTTCGCTGTGCGCGCCGTCTCCTTCACTGGCAGCTGGGCTGAGGTGGTGGTGGAGCGGCGCTTGACGAGGTTCGTCGCACAGCTTATCCTCTTCCTCCTCTTGTTTTTGGCATCGGCTGTTGATGCCGTTGCTGGTTTTGCCGTTGTTCCTACGGCACTAGTTGATGGTATGGCTGGTGGTGCCATCGCTTGCTTGCTTGTTGTTGTTGTTGATGCTACTGCACTAACCGTGACTTTGGCTGGTGGTGCCAAAGCTGACTTTATTGTTGATGCTGGGGCACCTTTCGATGTCCCCGCGGTGTTGTTAGTTTGCATTTGCTGCTTTTCCCACTCAATGAAGTTTTCTACTTCACGATTGTGAAAAAAAGCAGCCAAATAATTTTTACCCGACTGGGACTCGAACCGTGATCTGTGCTATTGCACTATTAAAAATAGCTGGGTATAATTAAAACTTTGAAAAGTCACTCCGATTTTATTTAAAGAAAACTGTGAAAGCCGATAACGTGTGCACACTTCCACAGATCGAGATCGACTGGCCAATGAATGCTGTAGTTGAACCAGTGGTCACTGATTACCAGATGTCTGCATTGAAGAGATGGCGTCGACTATCGTTAATAAAGCAGCATTTTTGGAATCGATGGTCAAAGGAGACTCATTTAAACTCCTCCGAGTGGGTGGGCGTCTGCTGAATGCGGACATACCTAACTCTGTCAAATGTCCTATCCTTCTTCCTAAATCTAATCCCTTTGTAAAAAATCTATTTACTTCTTTACATAATAAAAACTATCATGCAAGTCCACAAGCTTTAATTGCAATCGTGCGACAGAGGTTCTGGGTACTAGACGCCCGCAGACTCGCAAAGAAGAACGTTGACAGCTATTGAGATTGTTTCAAATACAAACCAAAGATGTTGGGTCAAATCATGGGCAATCTTCAACCTGCAAGACCGTTTTTGAAAACTGGAGTCGATTTTTGTGGCCCATTCCAGACGACTTACAAGCTACGAGGGCACCGAACAACCAAATCATATATAGCAGTTTTCGTTTGCTTCGTTGTGAAGGCTGTACATTTAGAAGTTGTTTCGGACCTATCCAGTGAAAGTTTCATTGCAGCACTCAAGAGGTTCGTAGCAAGGCGTGTCTACGCCAAGACTTGTACTGCGATAATGGGACGAATTTTGTTGGAGCCCGTAACCAGCTAGATGAATTCAGACAGAGCTTTCTAGAACAGCAGATGGAGAAGAAGATTAGTGATTGGTGTACCACAGAACAAATCCAATTTCATCATATACCGCCCAGAACTCCACATTTCGGTGGGCTATGCGAGGCAGCCGTAAAGTCAGCTAAAAATCATCTGGTTCGTACCAAAAGCGAAGCCTTTCTTACCTTTGAAGAGCTGGCTACCGTTGTGGCTGATATAGAAGCCATACTGAACTCTCGTTCCATGTATACGATGTCAAGTGACCCCAGCGATGAGGAAGTCCTTACACCTGGTCATTTTTTAATTGGTGGGCCAATGAATGCTGTAGTTGAACCAGTGGTCACTGATTACCAGATGTCTGCATTGAAGAGATGGCGTCGACTATCGTTAATAAAGCAGCATTTTTGGAATCGATGGTCAAAGGAGTATCTTGTTGAGCTACAAAGAAGAGACAAATGGCAGACTTCGTCAGATAACGTCAAACTTAACACAATAGTTCTCGTTGGAGATGACAATGCATCTCCACAAAACTGGCTTTTGGGACGTATTACAAATCTGATTCAATCGCCGGATGGTAAGATTCGAGTCGTTGATGTAACAACCAAGAAAGGACTTATTCGCAGAGCAATTCATCGGATAGCACCACTACCAATAGATGAAGATTGAAGATATCCCATAGACGAAGATTGAAGATATCCCTTCGATACTTCAAGGTGGGCAGAATGTTAATGCCATAGATTTTATATTAAATATAGAATTGATTTGCTAAAATAATTTGCTTTGAGATAAATAAATAAATTAAATAGTACTAAATTAAACTTAAAGGTTAACACTTAAAACTATGCTGAATAACTCTCAATTTATGCTTAACGAAACCTAAATACGCTCTTCGCATAAAACATAAATCATAATTAATTACTAGTCGTTGAGATCTTGAAATTATACCACACGTAGTAGCAGCAATTTAAATTTGAATATTAAAACATATATATAAAAGTTGAACAGTTTCTTTAATTTTTTCGTTGAACAAAAAGTGTGAAACCTATCACATTAAACATTGGTGCCGAAACCTGGGAATATTCTATATTCTCAGTATAAAAATCATTTATAAATTAACCTTTATTAATTTTAAATTAATGATTAAAAAATTAAATTTGAAGTAATAAAATATTACAATAAATCGAAACGGACAAACAACGGGAAGAAAGAGAATTTCCCCTTCAAATCTCTCATAGAAAAAAGTGCTGGTAAATTGCAAAAAGTGTTTAAATTAATAACTCAATTGCAGGGCATTCTATACGAGGAAGAAATTGCTGAGTCATAGATATAAATCTATATGTACTCAAAGCTTTTTTGTATCATCATTTCATCATTGCAGTGACTTCCAAATTTAAAAAGGTCGACAACCCATCAAAACAAAGCTCCCACTCGGAATTATAGATCAGTCATCAATCATCCTCATCATTTGGACTCATCTCAAACAGAAAAGCTTTATCGAGTGTTCCAGTGTGGATTGTATCAATGATCGATTTATCAACCACGTAAGCTTTTATTTTAAATTTTTGTGTTGCTGATTATAAGACTTATTGCCACTTTATTTGTTGCTGCTGATTGAACTTGTTTGTTGAATTTGTTGTGAAGCAATTTAATTAGAATTTGCTGCTAAGAAATAACTACTGTGGTGATTAGTTAACATATGATTGAAACATTGTTGCTGGACGTTGTTAGCTGTTAACATATATGTTGATAAGAATAGGAAAGGTAAACAAACGGATGGTATAGTTGTTGCTGATTTTTACCTTGCCGTATTATTGAGTACAAAAATTATTTTCTTGTTGTAACACTCCATCACGTTGAATAAACTTGGATTTTTAAATTTGTCTTTAACCAGGATTCGAATTTTGTTGATAGGTGACTGTATCTAAGTTGGGTAGCTTGTTGTTGGATGAATTTTATAGTAATTTACTTTGTTGAGGTTGCCTTTGCTGTTGTTGTTGCTGCTTCTGTTGCTGTTGCTGCTGCTGTTGCTACTGCTGTTGCTGATGAAGTTGAGGAGGAGTTTGTTGCTGACATAAATACATTTGAAATTAAACACAGGATTGTTGCGGAAGTCAGAATAATTTTTTGTTGTTTCTGATTTGCTGTTAAGGTGTGCAGATTTATTGATCGTTGGGTTTTCTTCAATTTACCAAGGTTTTTCCACTCAAATAGAAGCAATGAATGAGAAAAACAAAGCAAGGATGAGTCACCGCAAAGTAATAATAGTTTAGGAAGAACTTTATCTGATTTAAAAGGGTTGCGATCGTCATCGAAAAGAAACTTTAGCAGAACGAAAAACATTATTATGCAAAAGGGTAGTACGTTGTCAGAACCAGAGCTTGAATGTCGATTAAGAATATTGGAATCGTATTTTAAGCAGATTTGAATGTTCAAACGTCAATTGAAAGATGGCGAATGAGAAATTTCGTGAAGAGGTTGAAGAGATTTATGTTTGTGCAAAGACAAAGATAATGACACTTTTGTCCGATTTGAGAGGCAATACAACTGCTGCGGAGCATTTAAATGCAACATATTTTCCGGAACAGCCTCGCCCTCGATCAAAATTAGAGCCTATAGAATTACCTACGTTGTCTGGAAAACTAACAGATTATCATAGTTTCATAGGATTATTTACAAATCTGGTTCATAAAGATGAAAGCCTTGATAGTTTGCAAAAGTTCAATTATTTGCTTAGAAGTTTATCTGGATGCTGTTAAAGATTTAAACATCGTTGGAGCAAATTATCAAAAAACCCTTGAAAGATTAAAAAGTCGTTTTGATAATAAAATTCTTATATTTCAAGAACATACTCGTATAAATACTTTGCTGGAGTTTCCAAAAATGTCTAAAGTATCTGCTTCTTTCTTGCTACATTTGGAAGACAGTTTTAATACTGATTTCACAGCAATGCTTTCAATAGGAAATCATAAAGATATCGCTACTGCTATATTGATTTCATTAGCTATGGATCGAGTTGATAAAGAAACCCAAGCTAAATGGCAGGATGCGATAGACTATAATAAGCTCCCAACGTGGGAAGAATTTAGTAAGGTTTTGGATCGTCGTTGTAAAAGCTTAGAAGCTAAGGAATCTAGGGTGCAAAAATAGAATAGTTCAAAAAGTGGTAGCAAATCTGAACCTTCAAGTTCGCAACATAGTAGAAAGAAGCAGTTTAGAAAGTCAAGGGTGCAACTTTAGCAGCGGAGCGTTTAAAGTGCGAATACTGCCAGTCTTTGGAACATGTAGTCGATTCTTGTCCAGAATTTTTGAGCTTACCAGTAGGGAGGAGGTTCCTGGAAGTGAAAAAATGAATCCTTTGTATAAATTGTTTGGGAAAGGAGCATTCTGTTCGACATTGTACTTAGCCAAAGTGCGCTATTTGTTCGTTACCCCATAATAAGCTGCTATCAGCTGCTTGATAGATTTACTGTGAACAATGGTGGTGAAATTGGAGGTCAAGGAGCATCTACCTCTGCTTCGTTGGTGGGCAGGTCATCTAAGATAAGATAAGATAAGATAAGATAAGATAAGATAAGATAAGATAAGATAAGATAAGATAAGATAAGATAAGATAAGATAAGATAAGATAAGATAAGATAAGATAAGATAAGATAAGATAAGATAAGATAAGATAAGATAAGATAAGATAAGATAAGATAAGATAAGATAAGATAAGATAAGATAAGATAAGATAAGATAAGATAAGATAAGATAAGATAAGATAAGATAAGATAAGATAAGATAAGATAAGATAAGATAAGATAAGATAAGATAAGATAAGATAAGATAAGATAAGATAAGATAAGATAAGATAAGATAAGATAAGATAAGATAAGATAAGATAAGATAAGATAAGATAAGATAAGATAAGATAAGATAAGATAAGATAAGATAAGATAAGATAAGATAAGATAAGATAAGATAAGATAAGATAAGATAAGATAAGATAAGATAAGATAAGATAAGATAAGATAAGATAAGATAAGATAAGATAAGATAAGATAAGATAAGATAAGATAAGATAAGATAAGATAAGATAAGATAAGATAAGATAAGATAAGATAAGATAAGATAAGATAAGATAAGATAAGATAAGATAAGATAAGATAAGATAAGATAAGATAAGATAAGATAAGATAAGATAAGATAAGATAAGATAAGATAAGATAAGATAAGATAAGATAAGATAAGATAAGATAAGATAAGATAAGATAAGATAAGATAAGATAAGATAAGATAAGATAAGATAAGATAAGATAAGATAAGATAAGATAAGATAAGATAAGATAAGATAAGATAAGATAAGATAAGATAAGATAAGATAAGATAAGATAAGATAAGATAAGATAAGATAAGATAAGATAAGATAAGATAAGATAAGATAAGATAAGATAAGATAAGATAAGATAAGATAAGATAAGATAAGATAAGATAAGATAAGATAAGATAAGATAAGATAAGATAAGATAAGATAAGATAAGATAAGATAAGATAAGATAAGATAAGATAAGATAAGATAAGATAAGATAAGATAAGATAAGATAAGATAAGATAAGATAAGATAAGATAAGATAAGATAAGATAAGATAAGATAAGATAAGATAAGATAAGATAAGATAAGATAAGATAAGATAAGATAAGATAAGATAAGATAAGATAAGATAAGATAAGATAAGATAAGATAAGATAAGATAAGATAAGATAAGATAAGATAAGATAAGATAAGATAAGATAAGATAAGATAAGATAAGATAAGATAAGATAAGATAAGATAAGATAAGATAAGATAAGATAAGATAAGATAAGATAAGATAAGATAAGATAAGATAAGATAAGATAAGATAAGATAAGATAAGATAAGATAAGATAAGATAAGATAAGATAAGATAAGATAAGATAAGATAAGATAAGATAAGATAAGATAAGATAAGATAAGATAAGATAAGATAAGATAAGATAAGATAAGATAAGATAAGATAAGATAAGATAAGATAAGATAAGATAAGATAAGATAAGATAAGATAAGATAAGATAAGATAAGATAAGATAAGATAAGATAAGATAAGATAAGATAAGATAAGATAAGATAAGATAAGATAAGATAAGATAAGATAAGATAAGATAAGATAAGATAAGATAAGATAAGATAAGATAAGATAAGATAAGATAAGATAAGATAAGATAAGATAAGATAAGATAAGATAAGATAAGATAAGATAAGATAAGATAAGATAAGATAAGATAAGATAAGATAAGATAAGATAAGATAAGATAAGATAAGATAAGATAAGATAAGATAAGATAAGATAAGATAAGATAAGATAAGATAAGATAAGATAAGATAAGATAAGATAAGATAAGATAAGATAAGATAAGATAAGATAAGATAAGATAAGATAAGATAAGATAAGATAAGATAAGATAAGATAAGATAAGATAAGATAAGATAAGATAAGATAAGATAAGATAAGATAAGATAAGATAAGATAAGATAAGATAAGATAAGATAAGATAAGATAAGATAAGATAAGATAAGATAAGATAAGATAAGATAAGATAAGATAAGATAAGATAAGATAAGATAAGATAAGATAAGATAAGATAAGATAAGATAAGATAAGATAAGATAAGATAAGATAAGATAAGATAAGATAAGATAAGATAAGATAAGATAAGATAAGATAAGATAAGATAAGATAAGATAAGATAAGATAAGATAAGATAAGATAAGATAAGATAAGATAAGATAAGATAAGATAAGATAAGATAAGATAAGATAAGATAAGATAAGATAAGATAAGATAAGATAAGATAAGATAAGATAAGATAAGATAAGATAAGATAAGATAAGATAAGATAAGATAAGATAAGATAAGATAAGATAAGATAAGATAAGATAAGATAAGATAAGATAAGATAAGATAAGATAAGATAAGATAAGATAAGATAAGATAAGATAAGATAAGATAAGATAAGATAAGATAAGATAAGATAAGATAAGATAAGATAAGATAAGATAAGATAAGATAAGATAAGATAAGATAAGATAAGATAAGATAAGATAAGATAAGATAAGATAAGATAAGATAAGATAAGATAAGATAAGATAAGATAAGATAAGATAAGATAAGATAAGATAAGATAAGATAAGATAAGATAAGATAAGATAAGATAAGATAAGATAAGATAAGATAAGATAAGATAAGATAAGATAAGATAAGATAAGATAAGATAAGATAAGATAAGATAAGATAAGATAAGATAAGATAAGATAAGATAAGATAAGATAAGATAAGATAAGATAAGATAAGATAAGATAAGATAAGATAAGATAAGATAAGATAAGATAAGATAAGATAAGATAAGATAAGATAAGATAAGATAAGATAAGATAAGATAAGATAAGATAAGATAAGATAAGATAAGATAAGATAAGATAAGATAAGATAAGATAAGATAAGATAAGATAAGATAAGATAAGATAAGATAAGATAAGATAAGATAAGATAAGATAAGATAAGATAAGATAAGATAAGATAAGATAAGATAAGATAAGATAAGATAAGATAAGATAAGATAAGATAAGATAAGATAAGATAAGATAAGATAAGATAAGATAAGATAAGATAAGATAAGATAAGATAAGATAAGATAAGATAAGATAAGATAAGATAAGATAAGATAAGATAAGATAAGATAAGATAAGATAAGATAAGATAAGATAAGATAAGATAAGATAAGATAAGATAAGATAAGATAAGATAAGATAAGATAAGATAAGATAAGATAAGATAAGATAAGATAAGATTAAAGATAGTTTTGGTAGATATCAACCTGTACGCGCGTTATTAGATTCAGCTTCCAATTGAATTTCATAACTGAAAACATGTCACAAAGATTGAGATTACCCAAATCAAAATCAGAGATTCAAATAAGCGGAATAGGAAATGAGGTTACAAATGTTCGACACACTACAAAAACTAGATGTAAATCACGGATTTCAGAGTTTGAAACCAAATTAGAATCGCTTGTAATCAAAAACATTACTCACCTTCAGCCTAGTCAATCTTTCAAGGTAGATAGTTGGAAAATACCTTAAAATATTGTACTATTTCAATGAAGCTGCGAAGATAGATATGTTAATAGGCGCAGACCATTTCTTTGAGCTGTTAGCTATTGGACAAATTAAGTTGGAAGAGAAGCTTACTCTTCAAAAGACCCTTTTTGGATGGGTCGTTTCGGGCTCACATGATTTTTCAGATGAGTCAACGAGCACAGTATACTTGTTAGGAAGTGAACAGCAGTCAAAAGATGAGTCTTCACGAATTTGTTGAAAAGTTTTGGGAAATTGAAAACTATCGAACAACATCTGAATTTTAAAAGCCTGAAGAGAAAAAATGTGAAGAACACTTCATAAAAACAGTTACAAAAAATGATGAAGGTAGATTTGTTGTGAGTTTTCCGTTCAAAGAAGACCCATCAGCATTAGGAGAATCATTTGAAATTGCAAGAAACAGATTTATGTCGCTAGAAAAGAGACTTGAGAAGAACCCCACTGTCAAAGGCCAATATATTGATTTTTTGAAGAAGTATGAAGATCTTAAACATATATCCGAAATTAGTTTCGATGAAGCTAGGAAAATTTAATACTTTTCCCCTCATCAGTATGTACTTCGACCAGATTATTCAACTACAAAACTAAGGGTTGTTTTCGAATGTAGTGCTAAAACTTCATCCGGCAAATCTCTAAATTAAATTTTAATGAAAGGACCCATAATGCAAGATGATCTTTATTCAATTATTTTACGTTTTCGTTGTTATAAGTTTGCATTGACAGCTGATATTTCGAAAATGTACCGTCAGATACTTATGGCTAAAAGAGATCGTAAATATCAAGGCATTCTCTGGAGGACTCAGCGTACCGATTCATTAAAAACATTCAAGTTAAATACTGTGACCTATGGAACCACTTCCGCTCCTTATTTGGCCACTCGCTGCCTCAGAACCTTATCAGAGGAAGGGGTCAACAAATTTCCATTAGGTTCCAAAGTGTTGGGCGAGGATTTTTACATGGATGATTTGATTAGTGGAGGCGATTCGCCAGAGGAGATATTTAGAATTTATGAAGAAGTAAGGACCCTTTGGCATAGCGCAAGCTTCGAACTTCGAAAGTGGTGGACACACGAAAAAACTTTATTGGAAGTTGTTCCGGAAATGGACCGAGAGAAACTACTTAGAATAAATGATACGGATATCATAAGAACACTAGGAATCAAATGGAATCCATCATCAGATCAGTTGCAGTATGTTGTTCCAGAAATAAACTCAAAACCAAAAATTACGGAGCGAATTGTTCTCTCTGAAATGTCTACTTTGTTTGACCCATTAGGGCTTGTTAACCCAGTCGTTGTAAAGGGTAAAATTTTGTTGCAAAGCCTTTGGTTAAAAAAGACTGATTGGAATGAATCAGTTCAATCAAGAATATTTACTGAATGGGGAGTTTTTCGTAATCGTTTGAAGGAGTTAGAATCGATCAAAATTCCAAGATATGTGATAGCTTTGAGATCCAGAAACATTCAACTTCATGGATTCTCGGATGCATCTTTGCGTGTTTATGGTTGTTGCATCTATTTGCGGACAGTTGACGAACAAGGTATCACCTTTTGTAACTTGGTGACAGCTAAATCAAGAGTAGCTCCAATAAAAACTCAATGCTTGCCGAGGTTGGAGTTATGTGCAGCGGAAATGCTTGCTTCTGTGATTTTAAAGATACTCCCAAATTTCTCACACGTAGTTGAAAATATTTACCTCTAGACCGACTCAGAAATTGTGTTGTGTTGGCTTTCAGCTCATCCTTCTAATTGGGAAGTATTTATAGCCAACAGAGTATCAAAGATACAAACAAGCTTGCTGCAGGGTACTTGGAAATATGTCAGTACAAAACAAAATCTTGCAGATATTGTATCTAGAGGCGCGTTTGGAAGTGAGTTGATGGAAAGCATATGGTCCAAAATTTCTTAAATTGCAAGAAGATATGTGGCCTGCACAAAAGGATTTGACTCCTATGGAAAAACATATTCCTGGAATTCGGAAATGTAATGATGTGGTTCTTTTGTCAAACATAATAGATACAAATTTTGAAAAGCACTACTGGCGTTTTAAAAGTACACATAAAACTTGTAGAATATTTGCTCATGTACTTCGTTGGATTGTTGTTGTTCGAAAGAAGATGAAAAGAGCTGAATTTTTTGAGGAAGACGAACTGCGCTTTAACACATCTTTAAAAGCAGATGAGATAAATGACACTTTGCTAAGGATTCTTTGGAATAGTCAGCAAAAGAATTTCCAGGAGGAAGTTCATAAATTACAGAAAGAAGATATGATTAGCCCATCGAGTCACATCAAAAAACTCAATCCCTTCCTTGATGGTGACTCATTTAAACTCCTCCGAGTGGGTGGGCGTCTGCTGAATGCGGACATACCTAACTCTGTCAAATGTCCTATCTTTCTTCCTATATCTAATCCCTTTGTAAAAAATCTATTTACTTCTTTACATAATAAAAACTATCATGCAGGTCCACAAGCTTTAATTGGAATCGTGCGACAGAGGTTCTGGGTACTAGACGCCCGCAGACTCGCAAAGAAGAACGTTGATAGCTGTTGAGATTGTTTCAAATACAAACCAAAGATGTTGGGTCAAATCATGGGCAATCTTCCGACTGACAGAGCGCAACCTGCAAGACCGTTTTTGAAAACTGGAGTCGATTTTTGTGGCCCATTCCAGACGACTTACAAGCTGCGAGGGCACCGAACAACCAAATCATATATAGCAGTTTTCGTTTGCTTCGTTGTGAAGGCTGTACATTTAGAAGTTGTTTCGGACCTATCCAGTGAAAGTTTCATTGCAGCACTCAAGAGGTTCGTAGCAAGGTGTGTCTGTGCCAAGACTTGTACTGCGATAATAGGACGAATTATGTTGGAGCCCGTAACCAGCTAGATGAATTCAGACAGAGCTTTCTAGAACAGCAGATGGAGAAGAAGATTAGTGATTGGTGTACCACAGAACAAATCCAATTTCATCATATACCGCCCAGAACTCCACATTTCGGTGGGCTATGCGAGGCAGCCGTAAAGTCAGCTAAAAATCATCTGGTTCGTACCAAAAGCGAAGCCTTTCTTACCTTTGAAGAGCTGGCTACCGTTGTGGCTGATATAGAAGCCATACTGAACTCTCGTCCCATGTATACGATGTAAAGTGACCCCAGCGATGAGGAAGTCCTTACACCTGGTCATTTTTTAATTGGTGGGCCAATGAATGCTGTAGTTGAACCAGTGGTCACTGATTACCAGATGTCTGCATTGAAGAGATGGCGTCGACTATCGTTAATAAAGCAGCATTTTTGGAATCGATGGTCAAAGGAGTATCTTGTTGAGCTACAAAGAAGAGACAAATGGCAGACTTCGTCAGATAACGTCAAACTTAACACAATAGTTCTCGTTGGAGATGACAATGCATCTCCACAAAACTGGCTTTTGGGACGTATTACAAATTTGATTCAATCGCCGGATGGTAAGAATCGAGTCGTTGATGTAACAACCAAGAAAGGACTTATTCGCAGAGCAATTCATCGGATAGCACCACTATCAATAGATGAAGATTGAAGATATCCCATAGACGAAGATTGAAGATATCCCTTAGATACTTCAAGGTGGGCAGAATGTTAATGCCATAGATTTTATATTAAATATAGAATTGATTTACTAAAATAATTTGCTTTGAGATAAATAAATAAATTAAATAGTACTAAACTAAACTTAAAGGTTAACACTTAAAACTATGCTGAATAACTCTCAATTTATGCTTAACGAAACCTAAATACGCTCTTCACATGAAATATAAATCATAATTAATTACTAGTCGTTGAGATCTTGAAATTATACCAAACGTAGTAGCAGCAATTTAAATTTGAATATTAAAATATATATATAAAAGTTGAACAGTTTCTTTTATTTTTTCGTTGAACAAAAAGTGTGAAACCTATCACATTAAACATTGGTGCCGAAACCTGGGAATATTCTATATTCCCAGTATAAAAATCATTTATAAATTAACCTTTATTAATTTTAAATTATGGATTAAAAAATTAAATTTGAAGTAATAAAATATTACAATAAATCGAAACGGACAAACAACGGGAAGAAAGAGAATTTGCCCTACAAATCTCTCACAGAAAAAAGTGCTGGTAAATTGCAAAAAGTGTTTCAATTAATAACTCAATTGCAGGGCATTCTATACGAGGAAGAAATTGCTGAGTCATAGATATAAATCTATATGTACTCAAAGCTTTTTTGTATCATCATTTCATCATTGCAGTGACTTCCAAATTTAAAAAGGTCGACAACCCATCAAAACAAAGCTCCCACTCGGAATTATAGATCAGTCATCAATCATCCTCATCATTTGGACTCATCTCAAACAGAAAAGCTTTATCGAGTGTTCCAGTGTGGATTGTATCAATGATCGATTTATCAACCACGTAAGCTTTTATTTTAAATTTTTGTGTTGCTGATTATAAGACTTATTGCCACTTTATTTGTTGCTGCTGATTGAACTTGTTTGTTGAATTTGTTGTGAAGCAATTTAATTAGAACTTGCTGCTAAGAAATAACTACTGTGGTGAATAGTTAACATATGATTGAAACATTGTTGCTGGACGTTGTTAGCTGTCAACATACATGTTGATAAGAATAGGAAAGGTAAACAAACAGAAGGTATAGTTGTTGTTGATTTGTACAAAAATTATTTTCTTGTTGTAACACTCCATCACGTTGAATAAACTTGGATTTTTAAATTTGTCTTTAACCAGGATTCGAATTTTGTTGATAGGTGACTGTATCTAAGTTGGGTAGCTTGTTGTTGGATGAATTTTATAGTAACTCACTTTGTTGAGGTTGCCTTTGCTGTTGTTGTTGCTGCTTCTGTTGCTGTTGCTGCTGCTGATGAAGTTGAGGAGGAATTTGTTGCTGACATAAATACATTTGAAATTAAACACAGGATTGTTGCGGAAGTCAGAATAATTTTTTGTTGTTTCTGATTTGCTGTTAAGGTGTGCAGATTTATTGATCGTTGGGTTTTCTTCAATTTACCAAGGTTTTTCCACTCAAATAGTAGCAATGAATGAGAAAAACAAAGCAAGGATGAGTCACCGCAAAGTAATAATAGTTTAGGAAGAACTTTATCTGATTTAAAAGGGTTGCGATCGTCATCGAAAGGAAACTTGAGCAGAACGAAAAACATTATTATGCAAAAGGGTAGTACGTTGTCAGAACCAGAGCTTGAATGTCGATTAGGAATATTGGAATCGTATTTTAAGCAGATTTGAATGTTCAAACGTCAATTGAAAGATGGCGAATGAGATTTTTCGTGAAGAGGTTGAAGAGATTTATGTTTGTGCAAAGACAAAGATAGTGACACTTTTGTCCGATTTCAGAGGCAATACCACTGCTGCGGAGCATTTAAATGCAACATATTTTCCGGAACAGCCTCGCCCTCGATCAAAATTAGAGCCTATAAAATTACCTACGTTGTCTGGTAAATTAACAGATTATCATAGTTTCATAGGATTTTTTATCTGCGGCAAAGTTTTTCACCCTATAGGTGCAGGATTGAGCAGAAACGCCAAAGCTCACCTGGCAGAATTTTCTATAAGTTTCAATTACTATTGTGAAGAATGCAGATCTATCACGTTGTCACATATTATGCTTGCAATCTAGTATAACAATGAATGTGTTACTCAACTCTCTGAATCCATCAATGAACTCAAGACCAATACTCGCCTAAATGCCAGTAAAATAATTGAGATTCTTTCCGAAAATAATGAATCTACAAGTAAATGTCTGGAAACTAATCACACGGGTCTTAAAACAAAACTCTCAAGCATCGAGGTGTCCTTGAAGAAGATTCTTCAAAAAATATCCGAGTGCCTTGATAACTCCAACTCTATACCCAACTTAAATTCCCAGCTTATCAAATTAACCAAGTCCATTGCTGCCACTAAATCTTCACGTGAACAAACATCTTCCTCATTAAATGCCATCGAAGATAGTTTGGTAAATGTAGCTGAGTCCACGCAAGAGCAACTAACTGCGATCAAGTCAATCGATAAAGATTTTACCAATAATTACGAACAAATTAATAGCAATTCGGTTATACTTGCAGACATCTTGATTAAAGAAGCCAAAGCTATTCACTCTGCTATCTCTGAGTTATCAGAAGAAGTTAAAATAGGATCGAATAAAAACGATATTATCTCATGTGACCCTGTAAACTACAACTCACTACAGGTAGAACTTAACTCCGCCACCGAGACATCCAATGTTAACCCTTCAACTACACCAATTTCTACGATAACATCATCTGCCCTCCTTTCATCATCGATACTTACAAACAGCAACTCTACTTCACCTGATGATATTCCCGAGCACAACAACAAATCACTACATTCGGAATTGCATGATATAGATCCTCATATTGTACATACCCAAAGCTGCCCCTCAACTAAATCAAGTCATACATTACCATCACCTGCCCCTCCACAATCTTCTCGCTGCATAAATAAATTTGGTACAACTTGGACTCAAGTTGAATGGAGCAATCGTATTGAGAAATTGAAATCTAACCAACCAATAACGTTCATTATCAAAGGTGCACCTCCTTATGCTACGGATTCCTGGTTTCAAAACTTCTTTCAAAAAAACTACCGTTTTCTTCTTATCTACTGTAGACGTTTAACTCTCGGAACATTTAAGGTCTGCATACCTCAAATTTATGACTGGATGTTCTCTAACTCTCCTCTAATTCTACGTAACAGCAACATGAAAATTGATCGTTGGATTGAAAAACGTTCTTCAACAAATAATAATTTCCATAAATCTAAGTCTAGTTTTCAGCCTAGATCAAAATTAAAACCCAAAGCTAAAAATATACCACCTTCTAATAAACCACCCAGTAATTCCAATAATAAATACCCGAATTTCTCTTTTTCACATGTTCTTAACCCAGAAGTTCCCGTATCTAATAAACCACCCAGTAATTCCAATAATAAATACCCAAATTTCTCTTTTTCACATGTTCTTAACCCAGAAGTTCCCGTATCTATTAAACCAGTTGGTCACTTTTCACAAAATATTCCTCCTAAAACGAATCTAAGAAACAGCCCCTCGTGCTCTTACGCAACAACTAATGCACCCTGTTTCCTCGATCCCCTTCTCCCTCCTACCGTCAAACTGACAATGCGAAACGTGGATTCACCTCGCTCGATACACAATGTCAAGGCTTAGAGACCGTCGCATATACGATAACGTTCGACTTTACCTGGCTTACCTTCATGATAAACCAGAGTTTGTCTGTGTCGAAGGTAAAACAAAAACAAATGTTATGATTTCGATTCACCAGGAAGGCCTTCCTACTAATCCTTCCATTCTTCGTAACATTTACAACTCTTTTCATGAGGCCTTTAACATTACGAACCAAATGGTCACCGACGACCTTGCAGCTTACTGTTCGTACGTCAACTCTAAGTGCATCTCCTATCCTATACGTAACCCCGATAATCATAATTTTTGTCGGCCCTAACCTTACTATTTCCAAGCAAATATATAATAATCATCCAGCTGTTCTCACAATCTATTATCAGAATGTAAGAGGGCTGCGTACTAAAACATCAACTGTTTTCTTAAATTCACAAAAATTCCCCTACGATATTTTTGCCTTAACCGAAACTAATCTTACTCCCGATTTTCTCAGTAGCGAACTATTCACCGCTGATTATATCACTTTTCGCGTTGATGGTATTAATGAAGACAACGACGTATCTGGTCGTGGCGTTTTACTAGCCATTAATAACCATTTCGATACAACCTTATTTAAGTCCTCACAATCAACTGCTTTTGAATTTGTCATAGTAAAAGTCAAATTGGCATCTCGGAATGTATACATAATGTGTTGTTACATTCGTCCTTCTCAACCTTTAAGTTCATATCAGCTCGTTGTTGAAACTATCGATTTTCTCTTTAATACCGCTAGCTCCAATGATGATATTATTTGCTTGGGTGATTTTAATCTCCCACACATCGAATGGTCTCCTTCCGATGAAGGCACCTACTTCTATCCAACCAATGCCAAATCTGAAAAATAAACTCTATTGACAGATTGTATTGCTGATTCTAGTCTGTTTCAAGTAAGTGGTGTCACCAATAGCCTTGATAGGCAACTTGACCTCATCTTCTCGTCCGACCCTGATAACTCCATTGTAATTGAAAGTGATCATCTTCTTTCCACTCTTGATCGTTTTCATCCTCCTCTGCTTATGTCTTTCTCTTACGAAACAGTTACTACTTCCACTGTTCCTGAATACTGTTTCAACTTTCATAAAGCCAATTTTCACGAATTAAACCAGTTTCTCAATCAAATCAATTTCAACTTTGGTCAAAACACAATTGATGATGCACTAGCAACTTTCTATACTGAAGTATTCAGTTGTTTTGCTCATACTGTACCTTTTTTGCCACGTAAAAACATGTCTACCTCACCACCATGGTATAACAAAGAACTTAGATCACTTCGTAACCATAGAAATAAACTGTGGCAAAATTATTTGAGATCCAAGTCCTTTTACGACCATCAAGCTTTTTCAAACGCTTTTACTGAATTTTCTAACCTCTGCGAACGACTTTATAAAGATTATATCATTCGTATGCAGTCCTCGATAAAATCTAATCCCAAATGTTTCTATGAATTCATTAATATAAAAAGAAAATCAGATGGTTACCCATCTTCCTTAACATATAACGATAATTCTTCTTCTGATCCTGCCGTAATTACCAATTTCTTTGCAAACCATTTCAAACAGTCATTTAGTGACAATGATATTGAACCTGATACCCAATATTTCAACTACTTAAAGAGCTCCGCTCAAACCTCATTTACAGCTATCAACATTCTACCAGCCATGATAAAGAAAAAATCGAAAAACTTAAAGATGACTACTCCACTGGACCAGATGGAGTGCCAGCTATCGTCCTAAAAAAATGTTTAAATGCCTTCATTCAGCCACTGACCGACCTCTTCACAATTTCTATTTTGCAAGGCACCTTTCGTGGAAAATATCATATATTATTCCTATCCACAAAAAAGGTCCCAAAAATGATGTCACTAACTATCGCCCCATTGCAAAACTATCATGCATACCAAAAATGTTCGAAAGCCTTATTTATGAAGCACTTTCTTTCCATTGCAAATCACTTCTGTCTCCAGTTCAACATGGTTTTGTTGCGGGCAGATCAACAACTACCAACCTGGTAGAATTTATTTCCCATGCTCTGTGCACAATTGACGGTGGAGATGAAGTCGACGTTATTGCTACCGACTTTAGCAAAGCTTTCGACAAAATGTCCCATAAAATTATTGTTTTTAAATTAAAGGCCTTGGGGTTCCCTACTCCCTTCATCTTATGGCTGAATTCATACTTGACCAACAGAAAATATATAGCCCGTTTTAGATCAAATCTCTCCATTTCCTTTAATGCACCTTCCGGAGTACCACAAGGCAGCCATCTTGGTCCACTGCTATTTATTTTGGCTATCAATGATGTTGCTCAGGTTCTTGATTGTGGTTTATCTATCTATGCGGACGATATGAAAATCTTTCAACGCATCTCGTCACCTGCTGACGTAAATACCCTACAGCGCAATCTAGATATGTTTTCCCTCTGGTGTCATGTCGTAAAAACCTCCTTGTGCTTAATGTCAGCAAATGCCACCATCTAACGTTTTCACGGAAACGCCTCCCCCCCGGCACTACTATATAAATGGAGACCAGATTTTTAGAGCTCTGCGAATCATCTAACCTTATAATTGTGAATGGTAGAAGTGCAGGAGATCCCGCAGGGGAATACACTTTCATAAGATCCTCAGGTCACTCAGTTATTGATTATTGTATAGCTGCAGGTGGTTGGTTAAAAATGATAACAGACTTTAAGGTAGAATCTAAAACTTTTTCGGAGCATATGCCATTGGTCATTACAAGTAACAGTAATATTCTTACTTCCAATATAATAACGGAACTGAAGCTGCCCCCGAAATTAAAATGGAATAGTCATTTTCTCCAGAACTACCATCAGAGCTTAGATACGGAACTATCTCTTCTCAAAGAAATATCACCTAACCCCTGTATGGATGAACTGCTGGGTGTTATAAAGAAAGCTTATCCTCACGCGTCGAATCCTGTTAAAGTTCGAAAATTCAAGCAAAACTGGTTTGACAAGGAGTGTGAAAATGCTCGGAATCTTTCCTTTTCGTTTCTCGCCTTGTTTCGCTCTTTTAATTGTTACAACTTTAAACTATGGTACGTGGACTCAAACAAAAAATATAAAGCCCTGTGCTTACAAAAAAAAGCAGACTCTAATAGAAGCATTGTTAACTCACTGTCAATGGCTAGATCTTCTTCTGAATTCTGGAAGACAATGAATTTAGTAAATGGATCAAAGCATACTATTGCGTGTGATCTAAAGGCATCTGATTTAAAGGAATATTTTTCGTCGTTGTTAAATACTGAATGCAGAGCTTCAAGCTTTCACTATGCGGTTCCACTTATTGAGGATGATTTTTTGGACTCAACCTTTGCTGAAGATGAACTGAATGCAGCGTTAGATAGAGCTAAAAACAACAAGGCAGCTGGAACAGACAGAATTCCGATGGAATTCTTCAAGTTTGCTACACCGGATTTTATATCTGTTCTCTTGAACTGTTATAATGGAATTTTTGAGTCTGGAAATATTCCTTCAAGTTTTCTGTCTTCGATTATTTTTCCGTTATTTAAAAAGGGAGACTCATCTGTAGCAGAAAACTATCGTGGGATTTCGTTTTTGAATGCATCAATGAAGCTGTTTACAAGTATGATTTTCAGTAGGCTAACAACTTGGGTGAGTGAGAACTCAAAACTCAGTGAACTTCAAGCAGGATTTCGACCATGCTACTCAACAACGGACCAAGTATTTCTTCTAACAAATATTGCTGAAGTGTACCTCAATCGTGGGAAAAAACTATATGCGTTTTTTATAGATTTTAAAGCAGCGTTTGACAGTATAAATAGAGAGGCACTATTTCTTAAATTGTTAAATATCGGGATATCTTCAAAAATTATCAGTATTCTAAGAGCTCTTTATGCAAACGATTCAATAGCTGTTTGGGATGGAGATTGCCTTTCTGAAGATTTCAGCTCTTCAATGGGTCTTAAGCAGGGATGTGCATTGAGCACTCTTTTATTTACCCTATTTATCGAGGATTTAATGGAGAACGTAGGAGGAGGGGTGACAATTGCTGATGAAAGCATCCCCGGTTTACTGTACGCAGATGACATCGTCCTGCTATCGGAATCTCACGAGCATCTCCAAAACATGATTGCCAATTTAGAAAAATATTGTGACACCTGGAATTTATCAGTTAACCTAAATAAATCAAGCATTATGATATTTAGAAAAGGACACGGAAGATACGCCAGTTATGGAAGTATAAGGGGCAGGAAGTTAAAGTGGCTAAGGAATTCAAGTACCTCGGTGTCATTTTAACAAGTAACCTCTGTATGAAAAAACACATCAAGTCAAAACTACAGGAAGCCAAAGCTGCTCTTTGTGTTTCATGGAAAAACTGCATTGCAAGTAAATCTATTCATCATTCAATGAAATACAAATTGTTTCAAGCGGTTGCAAAATCCATCATGTTTTACTGCTCACAGGTGTGGGGATACAAAGAATATGAGGACGTTGAAAAATTACTTCGTTTCTTTTTGAAACGAGTTTTCGCTCTCCCCTCCACAACACCTAATTACATGCTTCATATCGAAACAGGAGTATCATCGATGTTCATCGACTCGCTTAAGATACACTTCGATTACTTGATCAAAATTCTGCAAATGGAATCCTCCCGATTGGTAAACAGAGTTTTAAAATTTCTCATCGCAAACCGGCTCAATTTTGTGCAATCTTGGATCTGTATATCTAATTCACTTGATGAATCCATCGCATTTGATATGGACCGACCAACTGATTTTAAAAAATGTCTTTACACCCTCGTTTCCAAATTGGATGAAAAATATCGTCAAAATTATATCAACCAGGCCAAGTCATCGCAATACAGAGAATTCTACTGCAAATTGAACTTTAATCTAGGAGAGCTAAATTATTTTAACGATAGTAATTCCACAAACATGATCTCTTCAATTCTTCGTGCAAGAGGAGAAATACTTTCTTTGAACTTCATACCTCACAGACCGGAACTACCTATCAAATGTGAAATCTGCAATTCCCTTGAAAGAGAAAATATCGCTCACTTTTTAGGAATGTGTCCAATTCTTCAGGAAATTCGACGAGATGTTTTTGGAAAGAACCGATTTAAGGCTGAAGAAGTAATACAAACTCTTAATGGGGCGAAAGGCTGGCAGAAGCTCTACAAATTTATTCAATCTGCAATGGCTTACAGAAATAGAATTCTTACAGAAAGCTTTTAACTTTTATTTCAATTTAAATTTTGCTATTAACTTCAACTTAATTTCATTTAAATATGTTTATTTTATAAAATGATTTTGTTTAAATTCACTTTTTTTTAGTTTTAAATGGAATGTATTCTGTCAATCTGACCGACGGTTTTTAAACCACGTCATATAAGACCTGCAATCAAATATTGTAATACTGAATTTTTGTTAAATAAAGTCTATTCTATTCTATTCTAAATGGAGACCTAGTACCCGCAGTAAATTCTTTCCGTGATTTAGGAGTCACTTGTGACAGGGAACTTAATTTTCGTTGCCACATTGACACCGTTATCAATAAAGCCAACTCGACACTTGGCTTTATTAAACGATGGTCAAAAGAGTTCTCTGACCCATACGTTACTAAATCTCTTTTCGTGTCATTTGTCCGACCTATTCTTGAATACGCGTCTCAAGTATGGTCCCCATACCAAACTACCCAAATTAAACGGATCGAAGCTGTCCAGCGTAGGTTTATCAGATTTGCTCTGCGTAGCCTTCCGTGGGACGATCATTATCGACTGCCTCCTTATTTAGATCGCATACAGCTCATCGATCTTCAGTCCTTAGAAAATCGACGTCAAACCGGAGATGTACTATTTATTTTTGATTTATTATCTAGTAATATCGACTGCCCTAGCCTGTTGAGCCTTGTTTCGTTTAGTGCTAATCAGCGTAACCTTAGGTCAGTACCCCTCTTCCGCATCCCTTTTCACCGCACTAACTATAGTTTCCACAATCCCATGTCCCGAATGCTACGAAATGCCAATAATTTTTCAAATGTTTTTGACTTCCACTCCTCTAAATCGGTCCTTCGAAATTCCCTTCTCTCTTACTTTTCCCAATAACTTTCTTCACCCGCCTCTTACCATTGTTTTTTAGAATATTTTCAATTGTTAACTACTACATTATGTATTACGAGTATATTAGTATATTTTATAGTTTTTTTTCCCAATATGTATCTTCTTTGTTTTATATTCAGATGTTTTCATTTTATTTATTTTTACTCTAAATTAATGTATTAGTTTTAAGCTGCTTGTAATAAGCGTAATAATAATAATAATTTACAAATCTGGTTCATAAGGATGAAAGCCTTGATAGTTTGCAAAAATTCAATTATTTGCTTAGAAGTTTATCTGGATGCTGTTAAAGATTTTAACATCGTTGGAGCAAATTATCAAAAAACCCTTGAAAGATTAAAAAGTCGTTTTGATAATAAAATTCTTATATTTCAAGAACATATAAATACTTTGCTGGAGTTTCCAAAAATGTCTAAAGTATCTGCTTCTTCCTTGCTACATTTGGACAGTTTTAATACTCATTTCACAGCAATGCTTTCAATAGGAAATCATAAAGATATCGCTACTGCTATATTGATTTCATTAGCTATGGATCGAGTTGATAAAGAAACCCAAGCTAAATGGCAGGATGCGATAGACTATAATAAGCTCCCAACGTGGGAAGAATTTAGTAAGGTTTTGGATCGTCGTTGTAAAAGCTTAGAAGCTAAGGAATCTAGGGTGCAAAAACCGAATAGTTCTAAAAGTGGTAGCAAATCTGAACCTTCAAGTTTGCAACATAGTGGAAAGAAGCAGTTTAGAAAGTCAAGGGTGCAACTTTAGCAGCGGAGCGATTAAAGTGCGAATACTGCCAGTCTTTGGAACATGTAGTCGATTCTTGTCCAGAATTTTTGAGCTTACCAGTGGGGAGGAGGTTCCTGGAAGTGAAAAAAAGAATCCTTTGTATAAATTGTTTGGGAAAGGAGCATTCTATTCGACATTCTATCTATCTATTTACTTCTTTACATAATAAAAACTATCATGCAGGTCCACAAGCTTTAATTGCAATCGTGCGACAGAGGTTCTGGGTACTAGACGCCCGCAGACTCGCAAAGAAGAACGTTGATAGCTGTTGAGATTGTTTCAAATACAAACCAAAGATGTTGGGTCAAATCATGGGCAATCTTCCGACTGACAGAGCGCAACCTGCAAGACCGTTTTTGAAAACTGGAGTCGATTTTTGTGGCCCATTCCAGACGACTTACAAGCTGCGAGGGCACCGAACAACCAAATCATATATAGCAGTTTTCGTTTGCTTCGTTGTGAAGGCTGTACATTTAGAAGTTGTTTCGGACCTATCCAGTGAAGGTTTCATTGCAGCACTCAAGAGGTTCGTAGCAAGGCGTGGTCTGTGCCAAGACTTGTACTGCGATAATGGGACGAATTTTGTTGGAGCCCGTAACCACTAGATGAATTCAGACAGAGCTTTCTAGAACAGCAGATGGAGAAGAAGATTAGTGATTGGTGTACCACAGAACAAATCCAATTTCATCATATACCGCCCAGAACTCCACATTTCGGTGGGCTATGCGAGGCAGCCGTAAAGTCATCTAAAAATCATCTGGTTCGTACCAAAAGCGAAGCCTTTCTTACCTTTGAAGAGCTGGCTACCGTTGTGGCTGATATAGAAGCCATACTGAACTCTCGTCCCATGTATACGATGTCAAGTGACCCCAGCGATGAGGAAGTCCTTACACCAAGTCATTTTTTAATTGGTGGGCCAATGAATGCTGTAGTTGAACCAGTGGTCACTGATTACCAGATGTCTGCATTGAAGAGATGGCGTCGACTATCGTTAATAAAGCAGCATTTTTGGAATCGATGGTCAGATGAGTATCTTGTTGAGCTACAAAGAAGAGACAAATGGCAGACTTCGTCAGATAACGTCAAACTTAACACAATAGTTCTCGTTGGGGATGACAATGCATCTCCACAAAACTGGCTTTTTGGACGTATTACAAATCTGATTCAATCGCAGGATGGTAAGATTCGAGTCGTTGATGTAACAACCAAGAAAGGACTTATTCGCAGAGCAATTCATCGGATAGCACCACTACCAATAGATGAAGATTGAAGATATCCCATAGACGAAAATTGAAGATATCCCTTAGATACTTCAAGGTGGGCAGAATGTTTATGCCATAGATTTTATATTAAATATAGAATTGATTTACTAAAATAATTTGCTTTGAGATAAATAAATAAATTAAATAGTACTAAAATAAACTTAAAGGTTAACACTTAAAACTATACTGAATAACTCTCAATTTATGCTTAACGAAACCTAAATACGCTCTTCACATGAAATATAAATCATAATTAATTACAAGTCGTTGAGATCTTGAAATTATACCACACGTAGTAGCAGCAATTTAAATTTGAATATTAAAATATATACATAAAAGTTGAACAGTTTCTTTTATTTTTTCGTTGAACAAAAAGTGTGAAACCTATCACATTAATCATTGGTGCCGAAACCTGGGAATATTCTATATTCCCAGTATAAAAATCATTTATAAATTAACCTTTATTAATTTTAAATTAATGATTAAAAATTTAAATTTGAAGTAATAAAATATTACAATAAATCGAAACGGACAAACAACGGGAAGAAAGAGAATTTGCCCTACAAATCTCTCATAGAAAAAAGTGCTGGTAAATTGCAAAAAGTATTTAAATTAATAACTCAATTGCAGGGCATTCTATACGAGGAAGAAATTGCTGAGTCATAGATATAAATCTATATGTACTCAAAGCTTTTTTGTATCATCATTTCATCATTGCAGTGACTTCCAAATTTAAAAAGGTCGACAACCCATCAAAACAAAGCTCCCACTCGGAATTATAGATCAGTCATCAATCATCCTCATCATATGGACTCATCTCAAACAGAAAAGCTTTGTCGAGTGTTCCAGTGTGGATTGTATCAATGATCGATTTATCAACCACGTAAGCTTTTATTTTAAATTTTTGTGTTGCTGATTATAAGACTTATTGTCAATTTATATGTTGCTGCTGATTGAACTTGTTTGTTGAATTTGTTGTGAAGCAATTTAATTAGAACTTGCTGCTAAGAAATAACTACTGTAGTGAATAGTTAACATATGATTGAAACATTGTTGCTGGACGTTGTTAGCTGTCAACATATATGTTGATAAGAATAGGAAAGGTAAAAAAACACATGGTATAGTTGTTGCTGATTTTTACCTTGCCGTATTATTGAGTACAAAAATTATTTTGTTGTTGTAACACTCCATCACGTTGAATAAACTTGGATTTTTTGTCTTTTTTTTTTTTTTTTTTTTTTTTTTTTTTTTTTTTTTTTTTTAAATTTGTCTTTAACCAGAATTCGAATTTTGTTGATAGGTGACTGTATCTAAGTTGGGTAGCTTGTTGTTGGATGAATTTTATAGTAATTCACTTTGTTGAGGTTGCCTTTGCTGTTTTTGTTGCTGCTTCTGTTGCTGTTGCTGCTGCTGATGAATTTGAGGAGGAATTTGTTGCTGACATAAATAAACTTGAAATTAAACACAGGATTGTTGCGGAAGTCAGAATAATTTTTTGTTGTTTCTGATTTGCTGTTAAGGTGTGCCGATTTATTGATCGTTGGGTTTTCTTCAATTTACCAAGGTTTTTCCACTCAAATAGAAGCAATGAATGAGAAAAACAAAGCAAGGATGAGTCACCGCAAAGTAATAATAGTTTAGGAAGAACTTTATCTGATTTAAAAGGGAAACTTGAGCAGAACGAAAAATATTATTATACAAAAGGGTAGTACGTTGTCAGAACCAGAGCTTGAATGTCGATTAGGAATATTGGAATCGTATTTTAAGCAGATTTGAATGTTCAAACGTCAATTGAAAGATGGCGAATGAGATTTTTCGTGAAGAGGTTGAAGAGATTTATGTTTGTGCAAAGACAAAGATAATGACACTTTTGTCCGATTTGAGAGGGAATACAACTGCTGCGGAGCATTTAAATGCAACATATTTTCCGGAACAGCCTCGCCCTCGATCAAAATTAGAGCCTATAGAATTACCTACGTTGTCTGGTAAATTAACAGATTATCATAGTTTCATAGGATTATTTACAAATCTGGTTCATAAAGATGAAAGCCTTGATAGTTTGCAAAAGTTCAATTATTTGCTTAGAAGTTTATCTGGATGCTGTTAAAGATTTTAACATCGTTGGAGCAAATTATCAAAAAACCCTTGAAAGATTAAAAAGTCGTTTTGATAATAAAATTCTTATATTTCAAGAACATACTCGTATAAATACTTTGCTGGAGTTTCCAAAAATGTCTAAAGTATCTGCTTCTTCCTTGCTACATTTGGAAGACAGTTTTAATACTGATTTCACAGCAATGCTTTCAATAGGAAATCATAAAGATATCGCTACTGCTATATTGATTTCATTAGCTATGGATCGAGTTGATAAAGAAACCCAAGCTAAATGGCAGGATTCGATAGACTATAATAAGCTCCCAACGTGGGAAGAATTTAGTAAGGTTTTGGATCATCGTTGTAAGAGCTTAGAAGCTAAGGAATCTAGGGTGCAAAAACCGAATAGTTCTAAAAGTGGTAGCAAATCTGAACCTTCAAGTTCGCAACATAGTGGAAAGAAGCAGTTTAGAAAGTCAAGGGTGCAACTTTAGCAGCGGAGCGTTTAAAGTGCGAATACTGCCAGTCTTTGGAACATGTAGTCGATTCTTGTCCAGAATTTTTGAGCTTACCAGTGGGGAAGAGGTTCCTGGAAGTGAAAAAATGAATCCTTTGTATAAATTGTGTGGGAAAGGAGCATTCTGTTCGACATTGTACTTAGCCAAAGTGCGCTATTTGTTCATTACCCCATAATAAGCTGCTACCAGCTGCTTGATAGATTTACTGTGAACAATGGTGGTGAAATTGGAGGTCAAGGAGCATCTACCTCTGCTTCGTTGGTGGGCAGGTCATGTAAGATAAGATAAGATAAGATAAGATAAGATAAGATAAGATAAGATAAGATAAGATAAGATAAGATAAGATAAGATAAGATAAGATAAGATAAGATAAGATAAGATAAGATAAGATAAGATAAGATAAGATAAGATAAGATAAGATAAGATAAGATAAGATAAGATAAGATAAGATAAGATAAGATAAGATAAGATAAGATAAGATAAGATAAGATAAGATAAGATAAGATAAGATAAGATAAGATAAGATAAGATAAGATAAGATAAGATAAGATAAGATAAGATAAGATAAGATAAGATAAGATAAGATAAGATAAGATAAGATAAGATAAGATAAGATAAGATAAGATAAGATAAGATAAGATAAGATAAGATAAGATAAGATAAGATAAGATAAGATAAGATAAGATAAGATAAGATAAGATAAGATAAGATAAGATAAGATAAGATAAGATAAGATAAGATAAGATAAGATAAGATAAGATAAGATAAGATAAGATAAGATAAGATAAGATAAGATAAGATAAGATAAGATAAGATAAGATAAGATAAGATAAGATAAGATAAGATAAGATAAGATAAGATAAGATAAGATAAGATAAGATAAGATAAGATAAGATAAGATAAGATAAGATAAGATAAGATAAGATAAGATAAGATAAGATAAGATAAGATAAGATAAGATAAGATAAGATAAGATAAGATAAGATAAGATAAGATAAGATAAGATAAGATAAGATAAGATAAGATAAGATAAGATAAGATAAGATAAGATAAGATAAGATAAGATAAGATAAGATAAGATAAGATAAGATAAGATAAGATAAGATAAGATAAGATAAGATAAGATAAGATAAGATAAGATAAGATAAGATAAGATAAGATAAGATAAGATAAGATAAGATAAGATAAGATAAGATAAGATAAGATAAGATAAGATAAGATAAGATAAGATAAGATAAGATAAGATAAGATAAGATAAGATAAGATAAGATAAGATAAGATAAGATAAGATAAGATAAGATAAGATAAGATAAGATAAGATAAGATAAGATAAGATAAGATAAGATAAGATAAGATAAGATAAGATAAGATAAGATAAGATAAGATAAGATAAGATAAGATAAGATAAGATAAGATAAGATAAGATAAGATAAGATAAGATAAGATAAGATAAGATAAGATAAGATAAGATAAGATAAGATAAGATAAGATAAGATAAGATAAGATAAGATAAGATAAGATAAGATAAGATAAGATAAGATAAGATAAGATAAGATAAGATAAGATAAGATAAGATAAGATAAGATAAGATAAGATAAGATAAGATAAGATAAGATAAGATAAGATAAGATAAGATAAGATAAGATAAGATAAGATAAGATAAGATAAGATAAGATAAGATAAGATAAGATAAGATAAGATAAGATAAGATAAGATAAGATAAGATAAGATAAAGATAAGATAAGATAAGATAAGATAAGATAAGATAAGATAAGATAAGATAAGATAAGATAAGATAAGATAAGATAAGATAAGATAAGATAAGATAAGATAAGATAAGATAAGATAAGATAAGATAAGATAAGATAGATAAGATAAGATAAGATAAGATAAGATAAGATAAGATAAGATAAGATAAGATAAGATAAGATAGATAAGATAAGATAAGATAAGATAAGATAAGATAAGATAAGATAAGATAAGATAAGATAGATAAGATAAGATAAGATAAGATAAGATAAGATAAGATAAGATAAGATAAGATAAGATAAGATAAGATAAGATAAGATAAGATAAGATAAGATAAGATAAGATAAGATAAGATAAGATAAGATAAGATAAGATAAGATAAGATAAGATAAGATAAGATAAGATAAGATAAGATAAGATAAGATAAGATAAGATAAGATAAGATAAGATAAGATAAGATAAGATAAGATAAGATAAGATAAGATAAGATAAGATAAGATAAGATAAGATAAGATAAGATAAGATAAGATAAGATAAGATAAGATAAGATAAGATAAGATAAGATAAGATAAGATAAGATAAGATAAGATAAGATAAGATAAGATAAGATAAGATAAGATAAGATAAGATAAGATAAGATAAGATAAGATAAGATAAGATAAGATAAGATAAGATAAGATAAGATAAGATAAGATAAGATAAGATAAGATAAGATAAGATAAGATAAGATAAGATAAGATAAGATAAGATAAGATAAGATAAGATAAGATAAGATAAGATAAGATAAGATAAGATAAGATAAGATAAGATAAGATAAGATAAGATAAGATAAGATAAGATAAGATAAGATAAGATAAGATAAGATAAGATAAGATAAGATAAGATAAGATAAGATAAGATAAGATAAGATAAGATAAGATAAGATAAGATAAGATAAGATAAGATAAGATAAGATAAGATAAGATAAGATAAGATAAGATAAGATAAGATAAGATAAGATAAGATAAGATAAGATAAGATAGATAAGATAAGATAAGATAAGATAAGATAAGATAAGATAAGATAAGATAAGATAAGATAAGATAAGATAAGATAAGATAAGATAAGATAAGATAAGATAAGATAAGATAAGATAAGATAAGATAAGATAAGATAAGATAAGATAAGATAAGATAAGATAAGATAAGATAAGATAAGATAAGATAAGATAAGATAAGATAAGATAAGATAAGATAAGATAAGATAAGATAAGATAAGATAAGATAAGATAAGATAAGATAAGATAAGATAAGATAAGATAAGATAAGATAAGATAAGATAAGATAAGATAAGATAAGATAAGATAAGATAAGATAAGATAAGATAAGATAAGATAAGATAAGATAAGATAGATAAGATAAGATAAGATAAGATAAGATAAGATAAGATAAGATAGATAAGATAAGATAAGATAAGATAAGATAAGATAAGATAAGATAAGATAAGATAAGATAAGATAAGATAAGATAAGATAAGATAAGATAAGATAAGATAAGATAAGATAAGATAAGATAAGATAAGATAAGATAAGATAAGATAAGATAAGATAAGATAAGATAAGATAAGATAAGATAAGATAAGATAAGATAAGATAAGATAAGATAAGATAAGATAAGATAAGATAAGATAAGATAAGATAAGATAAAGATAAGATAAGATAAGATAAGATAAGATAAGATAAGATAAGATAAGATAAGATAAGATAAGATAAGATAAGATAAGATAAGAATAAGATAAGATAAGATAAGATAAGATAAGATAAGATAAGATAAGATAAGATTAAGATAAGATAAGATAAGATAAGATAAGATAAGATAAGATAAGATAAGATAAGATAAGATAAGATAAGATAAGATAAGATAAGATAAGATAAGATAAGATAAGATAAGATAAGATAAGATAAGATAGATAAGATAAGATAAGATAAGATAAGATAAGATAAGATAAGATAAGATAAGATAAGATAAGATAAGATAAGATAAGATAAGATAAGATAAGATAAGATAAGATAAGATAAGATAAGATAAGATAAGATAAGATAAGATAAGATAAGATAAGATAAGATAAGATAAGATAAGATAAGATAAGATAAGATAAGATAAGATAAGATAAGATAAGATAAGATAAGATAAGATAAGATAAGATAAGATAAGATAAGATAGATAAGATAAGATAAGATAAGATAAGATAAGATAAGATAAGATAAGATAAGATAAGATAAGATAAGATAAGATAAGATAAGATAAGATAAGATAAGATAAGATAAGATAAGATAAGATAAGATAAGATAAGATAAGATAAGATAAGATAAGATAAGATAAGATAAGATAAGATAAGATAAGATAAGATAAGATAAGATAAGATAAGATAAGATAAGATAAGATAAGATAAGATAAGATAAGATAAGATAAGATATGATAAGATAAGATAAGATAAGATAAGATAAGATAAGATAAGATAAGATAAGATAAGATAAGATAAGATAAGATAAGATAAGATAAGATAAGATAAGATAAGATAAGATAAGATAAGATAAGATAAGATAAGATAAGATAAGATAAGATAAGATAAGATAAGATAAGATAAGATAAGATAAGATAAGATAAGATAAGATAAGATAAGATAAGATAAGATAAGATAAGATAAGATAAGATAAGATAAGATAAGATAAGATAAGATAAGATAAGATAAGATAAGATAAGATAAGATAAGATAAGATAAGATAAGATAAGATAAGATAAGATAAGATAAGATAAGATAAGATAAGATAAGATAAGATAAGATAAGATAAGATAAGATAAGATAAGATAAGATAAGATAAGATAAGATAAGATAAGATAAGATAAGATAAGATAAGATAAGATAAGATAAGATAAGATAAGATAAGATAAGATAAGATAAGATAAGATAAGATAAGATAAGATAAGATAAGATAAGATAAGATAAGATAAGATAAGATAAGATAAGATAAGATAAGATAAGATAAGATAAGATAAGATAAGATAAGATAAGATAAGATAAGATAAGATAAGATAAGATAAGATAAGATAAGATAAGATAAGATAAGATAAGATAAGATAAGATAAGATAAGATAAGATAAGATAAGATAAGATAAGATAAGATAAGATAAGATAAGATAAGATAAGATAAGATAAGATAAGATAAGATAAGATAAGATAAGATAAGATAAGATAAGATAAGATAAGATAAGATAAGATAAGATAAGATAAGATAAGATAAGATAAGATAAGATAAGATAAGATAAGATAAGATAAGATAAGATAAGATAAGATAAGATAAGATAAGATAAGATAAGATAAGATAAGATAAGATAAGATAAGATAAGATAAGATAAGATAAGATAAGATAAGATAAGATAAGATAAGATAAGATAAGATAAGATAAGATAAGATAAGATAAGATAAGATAAGATAAGATAAGATAAGATAAGATAAGATAAGATAAGATAAGATAAGATAAGATAAGATAAGATAAGATAAGATAAGATAAGATAAGATAAGATAAGATAAGATAAGATAAGATAAGATAAGATAAGATAAGATAAGATAAGATAAGATAAGATAAGATAAGATAAGATAAGATAAGATAAGATAAGATAAGATAAGATAAGATAAGATAACATAAGATAAGATTAAAGATAGTTTTGGTAGATATCAACCTGTACGCGCGTTATTAGATTCAGCTTCTCAATTGAATTTCATAACTGAAAACATGTCACAAAGATTGAGATTACCCAAATCAAAATCAGAGATTCAAATAAGCGGAATAGGAAATGAGGTTACAAATGTTCGACACACCACAAAAACTAGATGTAAATCACGGATTTCAGAGTTTGAAACCAAATTAGAACTGCTTGCAATCAAAAACATTACTCACCTTCAGCCTAGTCAATCTTTCAAGGTAGATAGTTGGAAAATACCTAAAAATATTGTACTATTTCAATGAAGCTGCGAAGATAGATATGTTGATAGGCGCAGACCATTTCTTTGAGCTGTTAGCTATTGGACAAATTAAGTTGGAAGAGAAGCTTACGCTTCAAAAGACCCTTTTTGGATGGGTCGTTTCGGGCTCACATGATTTGTCAGATGAGTCAACGAGCACAGTATACTTGTTAGGAAGTGAACAGCAGTCAAAAGATGACTCTTCACGAATTTGTTGAAAAGTTTTGGGAAATTGAAAACTATCGAACAACATCTGAATTTTAAAAGCCTGAAGAGAAAAAATGTGAAGAACACTTCATAAAAACAGTCACAAAAAATTATGAAGGTAGATTTGTTGTGAGTTTTCCGTTCAAAGAAGACCCATCAGCATTAGGAGAATCATTTGAAATTGCAAGAAACAGATTTATGTCGCTAGAAAAGAGACTTGAGAAGAACCCCACTGTCAAAGGCCAATATATTGATTTTTTGAAGGAGTATGAAGATTTTGGACATATATCCGAAGTAAGTTTCGATGAAGCTAGGAAAATTTAATACTTTTACCCTCATCAGTATGTACTTCGACCAGATTATTCAACTACAAAACTAAGGGTTGTTTTCGAATGTAGTGCTAAAACTTCATCCGGCAAATCTCTAAATTAAATTTTAATGAAAGGACCCATAATGCAAGATGATCTTTATTCAATTATTTTACGTTTTCGTTGTTATAAGTTTGCATTGACAGCTGATATTTCGAAAATGTACCGTCAGATACTTATGGCTAAAAGAGATCGTAAATATCAATGCATTCTCTGGAGGACTCAGCGCACCGATTCATTAAAAACATTCAAGTTAAATACTGTGACCTATGGAACCACTTCCGCTCCTTATTTGGCCACTCGCTGCCTCAGAACCTTATCAGAGGAAGGGGTCAACAAATTTCCATTAGGTTCCAAAGTGTTGGGCTAGGATTTTTATATGGATGATTTGATTAGTGGAGGCGATTCGCCAGAGGAGATATTTGGAATATTTATGAAGGACCCTTTGGCATAGCACAAGCTTCGAACTTCGAAAGTGGTGGACAAACGAAAAAACTTTATTGGAAGTTGTTCCGGAAATGGACCGAGAGAAACTACTTAGAATAAATCATAAGAACACTAGGAATCAAATGGAGTCCATCACCAGATCAGTTGCAGTATGTTGTTCCAGAAATAAACTCAACACCAAAAATGACGAACTGTCTACTTTGTTTGACCCATTAGGGCTAGTAAACCCAGTCGTTGTAAAGGGTAAAATTTTGTTGCAAAGCCTTTGGTTAAAAAAGACTGATTGGGATGAATCAGTTCAATCAAGAATATTTACTGAATGGGGAGTTTTTCGTAATCGTTTGAAGGAGTTAGAATCGATCAAAATTCCAAGATATGTGATAGCTTTGAGATCCAGAAACATTCAACTTCATGGATTCTCGGATGCATCTTTGCGTGCTTATGGTTGTTGTATCTATTTGCGGACAGCTGACGAACAAGGTATCACCTTTTGTAACTTGGTGACAGCTAAATAAAGAGTAGCTCCAATAAAACTCAATGCTTGCCGAGGTTGGAGTTATGTGCAGCGGAAATGCTTGCTTCTGTGATTTTAAAGATACTTCCAAATTTCTCACACGTAGTTGAAAATATTTACTTCTAGACCAACTCAGAAATTGTGTTGTGTTGGCTTTCAGCTCATCCTTCTAATTGGGAAGTATTTATAGCCAACAGAGTATCAAAGATACAAACAAGCTTGCTGCAGGGTACTTGGAAATATGTCAGTACGAAACAAAATCTTGCAGATATTGTATCTAGAGGCGCGTTTGGAAGTGACTTGATGGAAAGTATATGGTTTTCAGGTCCAAAATTTCTTAAACTGCAAGAAGATATGTGGCCTGCACAAAAGGATTTAACTCTTATGGAAAAAGATATTCCTGGAATTCGGAAATGTAATGATGTGGTTCTTTTGTCAAAAATAATAGATACAAATTTTGAAAAGCACTACTGGCGTTTTAAAAGTACACATAAAACTTGTAGAATATTTGCCCTTGTACTTCGTTGGATTGTTGTTGTTTGAAAGAAGATGAAAAGAGCTGAATTTTTTGAGGAAGACGAACTGCGCTTTAACACATCTTTAAAAGCAGATGAGATAAATGACGCTTTGCTAAGAATTCTCTGGAATATTCAGCAAAAGAATTTCCAGGAGGAAGTTCATAAATTAAAGAAAGGAGATATGATAAGCCCATCGAGTCACATCAAAAATCTCAATCCCTTCCTTGATGGTGACTCATTTAAACTCCTCCGAGTGGGTGGGCGTCTGCTGAATGCGGACATACCTAACTCTGTCAAATGTCCTATCCTTCTTCCTAAATCTAATCCCTTTGTAAAAAATCTATTTACTTCTTTACATAATAAAAACTATCATGCAGGTCCACAAGCTTTAATTGGAATCGTGCGACAGAGGTTCTGGGTACTAGACGCCCGCAGACTCGCAAAGAAGAACGTTGACAGCTGTTGAGATTGTTTCAAATACAAACCAAAGATGTTGGGTCAAATCATGGGCAATCTTCCGACTGACAGAGTGCAACCTGCAAGACCGTTTTTGAAAACTGGAGTCGATTTTTGTGGCCCATTCCAGACGACTTACAAGCTGCGAGGGCACCGAACAACCAAATCATATATAGCAGTTTTCGTTTGCTTCGTTGTGAAGGCTTTACATTTAGAAGTTGTTTCGGACCTATCCAGTGAAAGTTTCATTGCAGCACTCAAGAGGTTCGTAGCAAAGGCGTGGTCTGTGTCAAGACTTGTACTGCGATAATGGGACGAATTTTGTTGGAGCCCGTAACCAGCTAGATGAATTCAGACAGAGCTTTCTAGTACAGCAGATGGAGAAGAAGATTAGTGATTGGTGTACCACAGAACAAATCCAATTTCATCATATACCGCCCAGAACTCCACATGTCAAGTGACCCCAGCGATGAGGAAGTCCTTACACCTGGTCATTTTTTAATTGGTGGGCCAATGAATGCTGTAGTTAACCAGTGGTCACTGATTACCAGATGTCTGCATTGAAGAGATGGCGTCGACTATCGTTAATAAAGCAGCATTTTTGGAATCGATGGTCAAAGGTCGATGGTCAAAGGAGTATCTTGTTGAGCTACAAAGAAGAGACAAATGGCAGACTTCGTCAGATAACGTCAAACTTAACACAATAGTTCTCGTTGGGGATGACAATGCATCTCCACAAAACTGGCTTTTGGGACGTATTACAAATCTGATTCAATCGCCGGATGGTAAGATTCGAGTCGTTGACGTAACAACCAAGAAAGGACTTATTCGCAGCGCAATTCATCGGATAGCACCACTACCAATAGATGAAGATTGAAGATATCCTATAGACGAAGATTGAAGATATCCCTTAGATACTTCAAGGTGGGCAGAATGTTAATGCCATAGATTTTATATTAAATATAGAATTGATTTACTAAAATAATTTGCTTTGAGATAAATAAATAAATTAAATAGTACTAAATTAAACTTAAAGGTTAACACTTAAAACTATGCTGAATAACTCTCAATTTATGCTTAACGAAACCTAAATACGCTCTTCACATGAAATATAAATCATAATTAATTACTAGTCGTTAAATTCTTGAAATTATACCACACGTAGTAGCAGCAATTTATATTTGAATATTAAAACATATATATAAAAGTTGAACAGTTTCTTTTATTTTTTCGTTGAACAAAAAGTGTGAAACCTATCACATTAAACATTGGTGCCGAAACCTGGGAATATTCTATATTCCCAGTATAAAAATCATTTATAAATTAACCTTTATTAATTTTAAATTAATGATTAAAAAATTAAATTTGAAGTAATAAAATATTACACAAACAACGGGAAGAAAGAGAATTTGCCCTACAAATCTCTCATAGAAAAAAGTGCTGGTAAATTGCAAAAAGTGTTTAAATTAATAACTCAATTGCAGGGCATTCTACACTAGGAAGAAATTGCTGAGTCATAGATATAAATCTATATGTACTCAAAGCTTTTTTGTATCATCATTTCATCATTGCAGTGACTTCCAAATTTAAAAAGGTCGACAACCCATCAAAACAAAGCTCCCACTCGGAATTATAGATCAGTCATCAATCATCCTCATCATTTGGACTCATCTCAAACAGAAAAGCCTTGTCGAGTGTTCCAGTGTGGATTGTATCAATGATCGATTTATCAACCACGTAAGCTTTTATTTTAACTTTTTGTGACTTGTTTGTTGAATTTGTTGTGAAGCAATTTAATTAGAACTTGCTGCTAAGAAATAACTACTGTGGTGAATAGTTAACATATGATTGAAACATTGTTGCTGGACGTTGTTAGCTGTCAACATATATGTTGATAAGAACAACAGATGATGTAAACAAACAGATGGTATAGTTGTTGTTGATTTTTACCTTGCCGTATTATTGAGTACAAAAATTATTTTCTTGTTGTAACACTCCATCACGTTGAATAAACTTGGATTTTTAAATTTGTCTTTAACCAGGATTCGAATTTTGTTGATAGGTGACTGTACCTAAGTTGGGTAGCTTGTTGTTGGATGAATTTTATAGTAATTCACTTTGTTGAGGTTGCCTTTGCTGTTGTTGTTGCTGCTTCTGTTGCTGTTGCTGCTGCTGTTGCTGATGAAGTTGAGGAGGAATTTGTTGCTGACATAAATAAATTTGAAATTAAACACAGGATTGTTGCGGAAGTCAGAATAATTTTTTGTTGTTTCTGATTTACTGTTAAGGTGTGCAGATTTATTGATCGTTGGGTTTTCTTCAATTTACCAAGGTTTTTCGACTCAAATAGTAGCAATGAATCAGAAAAACAAAGCAAGGATGAGTCACCGCAAAGTAAAAATAGTTTAGGAAGAACTTTATCTGATTTAAAAGGGTTGCGATCGTCATCGAAAGGAAACTTGAGCAGAACGAAAAACATTATTATGCAAAAAGGTAGTACGTTGTCAGAACCAGAGCTTGAATGTCGATTAGGAATATTGGAATCGTATTTTAAGCAGATTTGAATGTTCAAACGTCAATTGAAAGATGGCGAATGAGATTTTTCGTGAAGAGGTTGAAGAGATTTATGTTTGTGCAAAGACAAAGATAATGACACTTTTGTCCGATTTGAGAGGCAATACAACTGCTGCGGAGCATTTAAATGCAACATATTTTCCGGAACAGCCTCGCCCTCGATCAAAATTAGAGCCTATAAAATTACCTACGTTGTCTGGTAAATTAACAGATTATCATAGTTTCATAGGATTATTTACAAATCTGGTTCATAAAGATGAAAGCCTTGATAGTTTGCAAAAGTTCAATTATTTGCTTAGAAGTTTATCTGGATGCTGTTAAAGATTTAAACATCGTTGGAGCAAATTATCAAAAAACCCTTGAAAGATTAAAAAGTCGTTTTGATAATAAAATTCTTATATTTCAAGAACATATAAATACTTTGCTGGAGTTTCCAAAAATGTCTAAGGTATCTGCTTCTTCCTAGCTACAGTTTTGGAAGACAGTTTTAATAATCATTTCACAGCAATGCTTTCAATAGGAAATCATAAAGATATCGCTACTGCTATAATGATTTCATTAGCTATGGATCGAGTTGATTAAGAAACCCAAGCTTAATGGCAGGATGCGATAGACTATAATAAGCTCCCAACGTGGGAAGAATTTAGTAAGGTTTTGGATCGTCGTTGTAAAAGCTTAGAAGCTAAGGAATCTAGGGTGCAAAAACCGAATAGTTCTAAAAGTGGTAGCAAATCTGAACCTTCAAGTTCGCAACATAGTGGAAAGAAGCAGTTTAGAAAGTCAAGGGTGCAACTTTAGCAGCGGAGCGTTTAAAGTGCGAATACTGCCAGTCTTTGGAACATGTAGTCGATTCTTGTCCAGAATTTTTGAGCTTACCAGTGGGGAGGAGGTTCCTGGAAGTGAAAAAATGAATCCTTTGTATAAATTGTTTGGGAAAGGAGCATTCTGTTCGACATTGTACTTAGCCAAAGTGCGCTATTTGTTCGTTACCCCATAATAAGCTGCTATCAGCTGCTTTATAGATTTACTGTGGACAATGGTGGTGAAACTGGAGGTCAAGGAGCATCTACCTCTGCTTCGTTGGTGGGCAGGTCATCTAAGATAAGATAAGATAAGATAAGATAAGATAAGATAAGATAAGATAAGATAAGATAAGATAAGATAAGATAAGATAAGATAAGATAAGATAAGATAAGATAAGATAAGATAAGATAAGATAAGATAAGATAAGATAAGATAAGATAAGATAAGATAAGATAAGATAAGATAAGATAAGATAAGATAAGATAAGATAAGATAAGATAAGATAAGATAAGATAAGATAAGATAAGATAAGATAAGATAAGATAAGATAAGATAAGATAAGATAAGATAAGATAAGATAAGATAAGATAAGATAAGATAAGATAAGATAAGATAAGATAAGATAAGATAAGATAAGATAAGATAAGATAAGATAAGATAAGATAAGATAAGATAAGATAAGATAAGATAAGATAAGATAAGATAAGATAAGATAAGATAAGATAAGATAAGATAAGATAAGATAAGATAAGATAAGATAAGATAAGATAAGATAAGATAAGATAAGATAAGATAAGATAAGATAAGATAAGATAAGATAAGATAAGATAAGATAAGATAAGATAAGATAAGATAAGATAAGATAAGATAAGATAAGATAAGATAAGATAAGATAAGATAAGATAAGATAAGATAAGATAAGATAAGATAAGATAAGATAAGATAAGATAAGATAAGATAAGATAAGATAAGATAAGATAAGATAAGATAAGATAAGATAAGATAAGATAAGATAAGATAAGATAAGATAAGATAAGATAAGATAAGATAAGATAAGATAAGATAAGATAAGATAAGATAAGATAAGATAAGATAAGATAAGATAAGATAAGATAAGATAAGATAAGATAAGATAAGATAAGATAAGATAAGATAAGATAAGATAAGATAAGATAAGATAAGATAAGATAAGATAAGATAAGATAAGATAAGATAAGATAAGATAAGATAAGATAAGATAAGATAAGATAAGATAAGATAAGATAAGATAAGATAAGATAAGATAAGATAAGATAAGATAAGATAAGATAAGATAAGATAAGATTAAAGATAGTTTTGGTAGATATCAACCTGTACGCGCGTTATTAGATTCAGCTTCTCAATTGAATTTCATAACTGAAAGCATGTCACAAAGATTGAGATTACCCAAATCAAAATCAGAGATTCAAATAAGCGGAATAGGAAATAAGGTTACAAATGTTCGACACACCACAAAAACTAGATGTAAATCACGGATTTCAGAGTTTGAAACCAAATTAAACCAAATTAGAACTGCTTGCAATCAAAAACATTACTCACCTTCAGCCTAGTCAATCTTTCAAGGTTGATAGTTGGAAAATACCTAAAAATATTGTACTATTTCAATGAAGCTGCGAAGATAGATATGTTGATAGGCGCAGACCATTTCTTTGAGCTGTTAGCTATTGGACAAATTAAGTTGGAAGAGAAGCTTACGCTTCAAAAGACCCTTTTTGGATGGGTCGTTTCGGGTTCACATGATTTGTCAGATGAGTCAACGAGCACAGTATACTTGTTAGGAAGTGAACAGCAGTCAAAAGATGACTCTTCACGAATTTGTTGAAAAGTTTTGGGAAATTGAAAACTATCGAACAACATCTGAATTTTAAAAGCCTGAAGAGAAAAAATGTGAAGAACACTTCATAAAAACAGTCACAAAAAATGATGAAGGTAGATTTGTTGTGAGTTTTCCGTTCAAAGAAGATCCATCAGCATTAGGAGAATCATTTGAAATTGCAAGAAACAGATTTATGTCGCTAGAAAAGAGACTTGAGAAGAACCCCACTGTCAAAGGCCAATATATTGATTTTTTGAAGGAGTATGAAGATCTTGGACATATGTCCGAAGTTAGTTCCGATGAAGCTAGGAAAATTTAATACTTTTCTCCTCATCAGTATGTACTTCGACCAGATTATTCAACTACAAAACTTAGGGTTGTTGTTAAAAAACTTCATCCGGCAAATCTCTAAATTAAATTTTAATGAAAGGACCCATAATGCAAGATGATCTTTATTCAATTATTTTACGTTTTCGTTGTTATAAGTTTGCATTGACAGCTGATATTTCGAAAATGTACCGTCAGATACTTATGGCTAAAAGAAATCGTAAATATCAATGCATTCTCTAGAGGACTCAGCGCACCGATTCATTAAAAACATTCAAGTTAAATAATGTGACCTATGGAACCACTTCCGCTCCTTATTTGGCCACTCGCTGCCTCAGAACTTTATCAGAGGAAGGGGCCAACAAATTTCCATTAGGTTCCAAAGTGTTAAGGCGGTATTACATTACCATATAAGTATGGCTAATGCTGCCATATAAAATATGGCAAAGCTTTTCAATATATGACACAGTGTATTACACTATCTCATGCATATATGACCAATTTATATGACAAATGACTTTGTCAAATAATTTGTGTTCATATATATGACAAAGATGAATTTGGCTATCACAATATACATTGTTTCTAGATTTAAATATATATGTATGATAAAGGAAATTATTTGACAAATTATATTTTATTCGGAAATTCATTCTGTCAAAATAAATATTAATTTCAATCTTTGTTTTTTATCTTAATTTTTCTTTTGGACCGGAGGAGCAGGAAAAGAAAATAAGTGAAAGAACTAAAATCCGCGATAATTGATAGTTTAATTTTGTTTGTGGTCGTGAAGTTTTTGGAAGGTGTTAACAGCCGATTTCCTTTGGAGGTCGCAAAATACTCATGAGTAAATGAAAACCCTAATCTCGTACTACCAACTGCATATACTCTCATGTGCGAGTAGATACATTTTACATGGGAAAGCTGTTTGATGTGTTCCATTGAAAAAAGCTAGCAACGCAGTTGCAAGTACGATGCCACCTCCAAAGGAAAACACTTAACGAAGGACAACGATGCCACCTCCAAAGGAAAACGCCTAACGAAGGACAAATATATTTTTTTCTACCAGCATAAACTGACAGCATTATGGAAAAATTGTTCCCGGAAATGCGTTTTTAGGCGTTTTTTAGACTTTGTTGAGGAACCACTTGAAACGTCTCAAACGAAAGGCCTTGAGACCCTGAGTGCGAATATGTACAAACATATGTACATATGTATGTACATGACAGACGTGGGCCTAAAACCCCCTAGCAGTCGCTTTAATACACGGTTTGGTTTTTTTAACCCAAAGTTCTGCGAGATCCCCGACTGACACGAGTATTAACCTTAACTTTTAATTTAGTTATATTAGTCCTTTAAATCCATTGGAAAATAAAATGTTAAATGGTGAATTCCATCCATCTTACACGTTTAATGCAACATTATGCATTTTTTCACCACCATAAATGCAACAAAATAACCAAACCAAGATCCTTAATCAAAAACTAAAACAATTTGGATAAAATCAATGAAGAAATCTTCTTCTGCCAACCATAAATTATTAAATTATATGACAAACATATGAACATATAAAATTAACCGATTTTTATATGGCTATATGGCACAAAGCTTCCAAACATATATGACAACGCCTTTGTTTCCATATTACACTTTGTCATATATATGTCCCAAAATCATTGTCATATTGCCATATTTATATGCTAGTGTTTTTATATGGATGGTTTGATTAGTGGAGGCGATTCGCCAAAGGAGATATTTGGAATTTATGAAGAAGTAAGGACCCTTTTGAACTTCGAAAGTGGTGGACAAACGAAAAAACTTTATTGGAAGTTGTTCCGGAAATGGACCGAGAGAAACTACTTAGAATAAATGATACGGATATCATAAGAACACTAGGAATCAAATGGAATCCATCATCAGATGAGTTGCAGTATGTTGTTCCAGAAATAAACTCAAAACCAAAAATTACGGAGCGAATTATTCTCTCTGAACTGTCTACTTTGTTTGACCCATTAGGGCTATTTAACCCAGTCGTTGTAAAGGGTAAAATTTTGTTGCAAAGCCTTTGGTTAAAAAAGACTGATTGGGATGAATCAGTTCAATCAAGAATATTTACTGAATGGGGAGTTTTTCGTAATCGTTTGAAGGAGTTAGAATCGATCAAAATTCCAAGATATGTGATAGCTTTGAGATCCACATTCAAACATTCAACTTCATGGATTCTCGGATGCATCTTTGCGTGCTTATGGTTGTTGCATTTATTTGCGGACAGTTGATGAACTCAATCAAGAGTAGCTTCAATAAAAACTCAAAGGTTGCCGAGGTTGGAGTTATGTGCAGCGGAAACGCTTGCTTCTGTGATTTTAAAGATACTTCCAAATTTCTCACACGTAGTTGAAAATATTTACCTCTAGACCGACTCAGAAATTGTGTTGTGTCGGCTTTCAGCTCATCCTTCTTATTGGGAAGTATTTATAGCCAACAGAGTATCAAAGATTGTTGCGAGGCAAGAGGTGAGGAAGATATTGGTAAAGTGGAAGGGTAGGAAAAGGAAGAGGTAGGAAAGAGAAAAAGGAATAGTTTAGAAAGGGAAGGTGGAATGTCAAGTTCCGGGGACGCGGCCTGCTTGCATATGCGCGGCGTCAGCTCGTCGGACGGGGGGGATCTTGCCCCCAGAAACTTAACCTCGCTTGCAAACAAAAACACATATCAGGCCTAAGGAAAACTAGGGAACAAAAAAAAAGTCGCACTAGAGGACTGTCGGACGGACTATCGTCACACCAAGGCACTGCGGATGTTGTTGCAGTGAGGCCATTACCCACCCTACTAATAGAATCCTTGGCCATTTTTGGATTCCCCAATTTGGTGGATGATCGGTTTCGGATTATACCACCTTCACCGAAACTCAGCTACCCTCAGCACCCCTGAAAAAAAGGTCTTCAATAAGACATGTTTCGATTACTCGAAACAAGGAAACACAACTTCACTTTCATCAAAATGGAGTCCGAGTCGAACCGTCGTGGCGAACAGACTTGTGTTAAGTGCGACAAAACAAATTTTGTATTTGACTTTTTCCTTGACGGCTTTTGCCGCTCAATTAAATTTTCCTTGAGACAGTGACTCTAAATAGTGAAAATTGGTGAAAAAACAAAACAATTTATACCAGCTTTAATGCTGGAATCTGAAAATAGTGATCATATTGCAACTAAAATTAGTGCACGTGACTCCCTTGATAATCCAAAAAATGATAAAGTTAATTTACCCATGATTAATTTACCCTCAAGTAGTTCTCTCTTAAATCAGAGTACCACGAAAACAAATGAACTAAAGAGAGTTGCAGAAGATTCTCCGACTGCCTCTCCAAACAAAGAAATTAATCCCACGAAATTCTTCGCAAGCGAGATCATACCAGGTCAAGCTATGATTGACGATGACGATAATGAGAATGCCGACTCCTCTGGTTGGAAAACGGTAATGAACAACTTAAAGAGAGCAGCAAACAGCTACCAATCAAACCAGCCAAGGCGCATGAGAAAACAAATAGATGAGTCATCTACAATCAATTCGAATCTCTCAAACAACAAATTCTTTCCTCTAGTAAACTCAGAACTAGTGCAAATGGAAACACAATCAGATTTTGCTAACAATGCCAACGTAACCAACAACGCAGCAGATGAGCAGTCACGCCATAATCCAGCAATCAACCTAAATGTTAACTCTTTGCCACGTAATGTAAATAAATTACCTTTCTGTCCACCTATATTTATTTTTGGTGCTAATTGCACACTAATCACTGATTTAATAAAACTGGCAACAACAGAATGTAATGTTACAGATCTTGAATATAAATTTGTTAATATGGGTTACCGAAAAACAAAGGTTTATGTTAGCCATTCCTCTGTACATAAACTAATCATTGATCGTCTTCGCGGAACGGGGATAGGGGCATTCTCATTTTCGCCAAAAGACACAAAGAAAGTGTCAATTTTGTTGACAGGTCTTGATGGAGACACCCCAATAGAAAAGATTAAAAAAGCGCTTGAGGATACGGTCCCCAATGTAAGAATAAGTAAAATTACTCCTTTTTCTACTCCCAGAACAAAGGAATTAGACAAAAAATTAAATATGTTTGTTGTACAGTTAGAGGTAGGAGAGTCCATTGGGGAACTTATATGTGTTAGATATTTGCTCTATCAACGGGTTTACTGGGAGAAGAAGCATAACCGGGGAGTACTTAGATGCTACCGCTGTCAGCGTTTTGGGCATTCAGGTGAATGCTGCGCTTATATAAGTCGTTGTGTTCTTTGTGGCGATAATCACGATTCTAAAGATTGTATTGATAAGTTTAAGGCACTGAAAGAAAAAAATGAAGTGGTTCCAACACCTAAGTGCGTAAATTGTAATGAGACTGGCCATGCAGCCAGTTATCAGGGATGTCCAGCTTATGCCAAATATAAAGAAAAAAAAGATACGTATTCTCAAAAGGCTAGACAAGCGGTAAGTAAAACAAGGGCTGTAGTTGAAGATGCTATTTATAATTTTACAAATCCAAATGTTTCTTTTGCCGATAAAGCGAAAACTTCATCAAATGCACCCTCACGGGCTTTTTCTAATTCTAAAAACAGGATCCAAACTGAAAACAATCCATTTTTATCACCTATTCCCAATTCAAATATTCATGAAGGAGAACTTAACGATTTCCTTAACGAAGCTAAGAACTTATTTAACATGTCATTTACAGATCTTCTTAAAAAAATCAGGCAATTCTGGCCTAAATACAAATTGATCAAAACCCAGGAGGAAAAGATGTTTTCCTACCTTGAGTTTGTTGCTTCCATTGTTGTATAATGATGCCTTCAACAAAATTAAAAATTATATCGATGAATTTCAATTCAATAATTTCTAATGAAAAGAGACTTGCGCTTTTAAGTACATTAAATAATAAAAAACCTCAGATTTGTTTTCTCTCTGAAACTAGACTATCCGAAAGATTTAGGCCCTCATTTGAGGGTTTTAATATAATAAGAAACGATACTGGGAGAGGCACAGCAATTTTACTTAACAAAAAGTTCAAGTTCAATTCTGTTGTTTTCCAAAGTCATCTCTTTTCCGTTTGATTGGTAGTATTTATATTCCATCAGACGCTGGACACCTCTTACATAGAGAACTTGATACTCACTTTTTAATAATTATGATGCCATTATAATTGGTGGAGATTTTAATGCTCGACATACCACCTGGGGAGACAGTGTTCATAATAGTAACGGAAATATTTTATACAACTGGTTCAATAATGGCCCATATTTAAATCTTGACTTAATACCTTCGGACAAACCGACCTATCCTAGATCTAATTCTTATTTAGACTTTTTCATAATCTCTTCATTCCTTAATCCTGCGCGAGCTACAAATAATAATCCCCTGATTCACTCAACTTGTAAAACTTTTGCTACATTCTCTGATCATTTCGGTGTTGCGTATTAGGTAGTCCTTGAAGATTTTTCCCCTATCTTGAAGCCTTTACCAACTTAAAGAAGCTTCAAAAATACTAATTGGGAAGCGTTTCAACATAATCTTCATGTCTCTTTGTCTTCGCTCGTCTTGCCTTATGAGAACAACATATCCAACATGGAAATTGATAGTCTTATAGATAATCTGAATTCTACGATTATCTCAAACGTAGAAAGTCATTCCGAGATTCATAATACGAAAGGCCACAAGTATCAGTGTATTTCAGATCTGACAAGGAAACTAATAGAGATACGAAGAATTTGGCTTAAACAACTTAAACGAATTTACCATCGTCACCTAAATAGAGTTCATCCTGAATATATTGAACTCCATTCAAGAATACAGTGCATTAGCAAAATTATAAAAGAAAATGTTATTCTGGATCTCAACAACTGCTTTAGGTCTAGACTAAACAAAATCAAACCTTCCCCCCACGCTTTTAGGGAAATCGACAAAGTTACGGGTAGGAAATTTTTTGGAACTGATATTTCAAAGGACGTACTTTTTTATAATGGACAGGAGCTAATTGATAATCATTCCAAATTAAGGGCATTTAAAGACTTATACTTTACAAGTTATGCTGAAAGGGAGTCAGGCGATGATATGTTTGAACATGAAGTTCTATCTACAGTAAATTTTTTCAAGGAAACCCATGTCAATGAAACGCTCATTACCTTTTCTTCGATAAGCAATGCTTATGATCCGGCATTATCTCCATTTACATCACCTAGCAGCGTAAATATTTGTAGATCCTCGCTGAACAATAAAAAATCCGCTGGAATGGATAAAATTTCAAATTTTATTTTAAAAAAATGCCCATTTTCGTTGGATATAGTTTTATCATTGATATTCAATCAATGTATTAATAATGGCTACTTTCCAAAGACCTGGAAACAGGCTAAGATCCTGCCTATAGCAAAGAAAAATTCCACACGAGATGTCAATAACTTTCGACCTATCTCGCTCCTTTCTAATATAGGTAAACTGTTTGAACGAGTGTTAGTAAATCCATTAAACATTTTCTGTGAAGATACAGATATAATCCCAAATAATCAGTTTGGTTTTAAGAAGGGGAATTCTACAGAACATGCCTTGCTCTTATTTCAGAATAAGGTTATTCATAATCTAAGGAACAAAACATGCACAGTGAGCTTAGATATTGATCTCGAGAAGGCGTTTGATTCGCTTTGGCATCATGGTCTCATATTCAAACTTATACGGCAAAACTTTCCGACTTGGCTAGTTAAAATCATTTTCAGCTTCCTATCGAATAGAACATCCGCAATATTTATTGGATCTGAGAACACAAACTTTTTTCCTGTGAATACAGGTGTTCCTCAAGGATCGATTTTGGGGCCTTTTTTGTTCAATATTTTTTTGCAAGATTTTCCACTTTCAGACCCTATAACGAATGAACCCGGTTCACTACATTATGCAGATGAAACGATTATATTGGCAAGTGATGTGCGGCCCACTTTAGCACTTAGAAAGATTAAGCGAAGGCTTCCACTTGTGGAAAATTATTTTAAAAAATGGAGACTGAAAATTAATTCAGGAAAATGTGGATTAACTTGTTATCGAAATGCTAGCGGAAAGGGACACTATCTTGCGGTTAAAGAGAGCAAATCCTTAAACTTAAAAATAAATAACTTTGAAATCCCACTACGTTCTGAATCAAAATACCTCGGAATAAACTTCCATAACAGATTTCTTTTTAATAAACACGGTAGAGCAGTACTTAAAAAGGCTAAAATGGTCACAGCGTCACTAAAGTCTTTATTTAACTCAAAATATATGTTAGAAAAAACAAAAATTCTAATGTATAAGACCCTTATTAGACCGATTTTGACCTATGGATTCTGTAGTTGGTTTACGATATCACCCACGGTGGCAAAAGAACTACAAATTTTTGAACGACAAATTTTGAGATTTTGCTGCGGATTGTTTAGAAAGCCGGATAAAAAATGGTTTTCAAATAAATCTATATATGATGCAACTAAGGTTACCCCTTTAATGACCTACCAAATTGATCTTCTCTTAAAAAAGATGGAGCGAATAAGTTCCCACTCAAACCCACTGGTTAGATCCCTAATGGACTCTAATATTGATGATTGTTTAGCTGACATATATTATTTGTCACCTTTCAATTTACTTAATGAGGGGTCTGTCGCTCTGTTAAGACCAGATACAAACGTTAGTTTTCTAGCTCCGTTTTACGATAAAGCCTCTCCTCTGAACTATAGGGGATGAATCTGTTTTAATATATATCGTTGTATAGAAGTGTTGCTAACATAAATATTTGTATAAATCAAATTGTTAAGGTGCCCTTGTAATAATATAATTTCAAATTTTAGGTGGATCTTTTTTTAGTTTTAGTCTTATTTAAGTTTTAGTTTTAATTTTAGTTTTAGTCCTAGTCAGTAAGTTATGATTTGCCAAAAAAAGAGCAAAGCAGCGGTGGTTCGCCGGGAGCAAGCGACCAAATATTAAACTAATTGTATTTTGTTTATTGATATGAAATTTTTGATAATATATTTGAATATTTAACTATTTTTCTTAAGTCAGACATATCTTTAAGTCGACCATACAAAAAAAAAAAAAAGATTATTTCTTGTAATGTATTGATTTTACATGCCTCAATAAAGTTAAAAAAAAAAAAAACTTTCATCAAAATAGCCTGGGCTGAAGTTTTATTACAATTACTCTAATTATATGCATAGGCAACAATTGAAAATTAACAAAAAATTAGGAAATTTTATCAAAAAAATTTATAATCATTGACTTTAAGCATTATTTAATCAATTAAACAATGAAATCTGTAAATAAACACAAAATAAACAAATACAACAAAACAAAAAAACCAAATATGATTCTGAAATGTTTCAGCACCTGACTATCACTTCCAAAACTCCAAAATAGTACCACTTTCTTGGCACTTTTGTATTACTTCCTACAAAACGCTTTTCCCTACCCTCAAGTGAGCTCAGTGGAGGGGGACTTATACTTCAACACTGACCGGACAAAATAATAACAAAACAAGCGACAGTCGAAGAAACAAAACCTTATCATTTACATAAAAGTTTAATAATTTAAATGGAAAATTTAACAACAACAAAAAAAAAAAAAACAAACAAAAAAAACTTCAAAACCAATTTTGCCGAACACTCGGGAACTTTTTAAGGTGTATAACACTTAAATATCTTTAAAAATAGTTTGGTGGAAAACACCATCGGCTACTTCACTATCTTCCCCCTTCCTGCTTCGATATTTTGTATAGGTAAATGTAGATATAAAATACCTGAACTTCCGTTTTTTGTTTGTTATTTCAGGACTCACTGCGCTGTTGGAAATTACCATTAGGCGTGGAAATTGGATGGTTGAGTGCTCCAAAATCTTGCCCAAATGCCATGACGGTTATGGCGGAAGTTCTTCTGTACTCTTACGGTTGATGTAAGTATCGGCGGATAGAACCTAGTTTCCAGCTGAAGCCACGTTGAACTGCGTTGGGAGAAGCAGATTCTTTTGGTTTATTCCACTTCCTTGCCAGTAAACAACGTAATGGAAATCAGATGGTTATCCACAAACATAATACAAGCTCCAAAAGGGATTTACTCGTATGGGCATTCGTCCCAAAATTCAAAGAAAAAAACATGTGGCGGCCCGTATTGGAATACGTATATGGGGCCGCCAAAAAGTTACCTAAAAGTTTATAACTTTTTACCACTGATGAATAAAACTTTTTTTTAATATAAAACTCACCACTATGAATTTTTCTACAATTTACGATTGATTGGGATTTTTTTTTGTATATACCTCAAAATTGCTGATTAGCACTATCTAGGCAAATTCTAAAAAAAACAACACGATTCAAAATTTAACTTTTTACTTAACATGGTTTCAAACTCAAGTAACACACCGTAAATTATAATTTATTAGTTTTTAAGTATCTTTAATTTCGTTAATCTTCTTTTAATATTTGATTTAGAAAATTTTAATTTTATTTTAACTTGTAGCGATCGCACCAACCGTACGTATCGTCGTATGTCAATCCAAGTATGTGAATTCTTGCCTAAACATACCAGGAGTCGAACACTTATCATGCCAAGGAGACGTGGAAACGATCACACACGAAAGAAAGAGATAGATCTTTACTGAGCAAAAAGAAGCAATGAGAAAAACAATTTATATAAAATAAAAACTAAGTCGGATGATTCTCCTCTAACTGGAAAAACATCATCCGATTCACATCTCTGTGTATAACACATACCTAAATATAACCAACCAAAAACAAAACATAGATGTGTGTACCCCGTTGGGTACTAGTATGGGTGAACAAACCAAAAATATGAGTTTTATAGTCTTTTCTTTTTTTTCATTTTTTTCGAATTTCGACAAGGACATGTTCAACAATAATGGCACAGATACAAGTGGACATAACTATTTGTCGACAGGTGGTGTTGGAAATAAAGTTTCGTGAAACTTTTAGGAAATAGATGCTAACATAATTTATTTTTTTTTCGTATCCGTGTAAAGTCCAGAATCAGTGAGAAATGTCAAAAATCACTTTCTCGAATATAAACGTTTACAACTACAATTACATTTTTTCAACACTATTAAATTCGGTTGAAAATTAACGACAATCAAGAATCCAATTGAAACGTAAATTGGCAAAAAGAAACGCCCACGAATATAAATAAATACGTATAACACAAGTAACAAAAACGAAAGCGTACGTGGTGACGAACGTGTAAACACGAAGTGGAGCCGAACGTGTAGACGTGTTTGGCAACTGCTTCATCCTTTCAATGCTTCCAATGAGATTCTCGTCTCTATATTTATTGTCTTTGGCCATGATATAACTAAACAGATAACGCCGTCCTGTTTTTTTTTCGTTTCGTTCTGCGCATCTACGTCATCGACGCACAATTTTCCTTGATATTTTTGTTCTTTTTTTAATAAAAATGTGTGTTCAGAATCCTAAAAACAAGTGTTTTGTTTTTAAGAAATGATATTTCATATTTAATTAATACACTTTAGTCAAAAAATCTTTGTTTTATTAATCTTGGAAAAAATAATTGTGTGCGTCGATGACGTCATTTTATGTGAATGATGCGCAATGCGCTATCTTTTTTAGTTGTATCATGGGCTTTGGCTATCTGCCAATTCTCCTTCACGACAAAAACAAAAAGACAAACACATTGAACATGGATGGTAAGCATTTGGTTATTATTTTATTGTATTCTTTTTTTCTATTTATTTAGGTTTTTTTTTTTCCATTGAATTTTATGCAAATATCTTTTTTCTTTCACCCTAGGTGGAGTCCACATTGTACCAGATGGATGATAAACCAGGCGCCCGCAGTAAAATTTGTTGTTTATTGGGATACATTCCAAATAACCAACAAAAAAAGAACTCCGGTCGCCTGTGAAGTGCGGTCAACAAAAAAAAAGCAGCTTAACGGAATCACTTTAAGGACGCCGTGCCCGGAAAGGAATATAATACCAAACGCTGGTAAATAAATGAATATTCTTTTTAACCCATTACTTTGAACAAAATTTTTCTTTTTCAATAATTTCAGAATACTAAATGGATTATGACGACAAATGTGGGGAAAAACCCACGTTCAGCCGGGCAAAAGGAATGTTCCTACCAACAAATTTTTCTTTCATCCACCATCCCCGACGCCAATTTATAACAGCACAAGTAAGTACCGTTCATTTATATCCTTTTCTACTTGTCCTAACCATGTTCTTTTTCATTGGAATTTCAGAATACCTTCAATAAGCGAGAGGTCAACGACCCCTCAATCTAATTTTGCAACAAAAAAAAAGATATCAGCTGTGGATAATAGGATAATTTCCTGCCACCCACCTATACCCACCAACTCATCGCGTTAAATTTTTCTTTCATAAACGGGTGAGTGAGAATAATTTTATTTCATAGCTCTAATAGTTCGTAAGTGCAAGTGCAATTAAGTGAAAATTAGTTAAGTTCAATCTAATAAACAAACATGCAAATTAAATAACAAGTGGTATAAATAAATAAATAATAAAAAAAGGAAATATCACAGTTAATATTAAAGCTAGTATCACAGTTTAAAAGTCAATTAAATAAAATTATAAATAAGTAAATATCACAGATTGTTTAGTGTTAGTATAGTAATCAGTCTTAAAAGAAAAGAAAATTAAATAAAATATCACAGCAAGCTAAGTGGTTAGTAACTTATATCTAGAAATCACAGATGCTTGTTTATCACAGTTAGTAAACTAATTTTAGTGTCAATAAGTTAAAGAAATAAATAAAATAAATAACATTAAGTAACATTTAAGTAATAAAAGCATGCAATTAATAAAATATTTACTAAAACATATAAAATTTCTTTGTTTTTATTCAAAGTTGTCAGGTACTTGGTGAATATAAAACAGGGTGTTTTGATTTTTTTGAATCCTTGATGAAATTTTTTGTAATTAGTTTATCCACGACTAGTAATTACTATTTCCAAGCAATTTTCGGATTTTGGATAAAATCACCGTGGTTTAACAGCGGTCAGGTACTACGTGAAAATAAACTAACATATAGTAATAGAACACGACAGTAATAAATAAATAAATAACAGATAACTAACAACAAATAAATAACGATTAAGCATGGCAACATGAAATGGAGCGAATAGTTTTTTTTTGATTCATGTAATCGAAATTTCGGTGAATAAATAAAAGTTTTTATCGATGAGCTCATTGTTTTAAATCTTTTGCGTGGAATATACCGATTCGTTTTCCATTCATATTTTCAAGTTCATACATTTGGTTGCCAACTTGTTTTATTATTCGGCATTCGATAAATGTTGGTGAAAGCTTTGCGGATAAGTATTTTGTGGAATCACTCAACACAAAATTCTTTCGGTACACTTCTTGTCCGGGTACATATCGAACATTTTTGGTACGAACATTGTATATTTTTGCGGATCTTTCGTTGGCTTTTAATATGTTTTCACGTATTTGATTCCGAATGCAATGCAATCGACTCGCTATGGGAAGAGTTAACAACTCGTTGTCATCTATCGCGTTTAACTTTCTTGCAAGTTCATAACTACTACCGTGCATCATCATATTAGTACCAAATAAGGCAAAATATGGTGATACACCAGTAGACCTATGAACTGCGCTCCTTAACGCACACGCTATTTCGCCAAGGTGCGTATCCCAGTTTCTTTGGTCATCCTTTAGGTATGATCGGATAGCGGCTAACAACGAGCGGTTAACCCTCTCCGACGCATTCGACTGAGGGGAATAATAAGCCGTTTTGAAATGTCTAACACCATACTTGGTTATAAAATTTTGAAATTCTTTTGCGACAAATTGTTGGCCGTTATCAGAATGAATTATGTTCGGAACTCCGAACATATCAAAAACATTCTCTTTCAAAAATTTAATTACGCTCGCCGTTGTCGCACTTCGTAAAGCTTTTAACAACACAAATTTGGACAAATGATCTAGAACAACGAAAACATATACATTTCCTAATTTGGACCTCGGATAAGGCCCTAAAAAGTCGATGTATATTTTTTCAAAAGGACGATTACTACAATAAGACGTTACAATAGGTGGACGAGTTACTTGATTAGACGCTTTACATTGCTTACACACACTACAATTAGAAACATATTCACGCACATGCACTGTCATATTAGGCCAATAAAAATATTGTTTAATGCGATTAAGAGTTTTAGCTATTCCACCGTGAGCAGCTTTGGGGGGATCATGGGCCCTACTTACAATTTCTTCAGTCATACCTGAGGGCACCCAAAGAAGCCAAGAATGCTCTAACATTTCTTCTTCGCCTAACTTCTTAAACGCTTTTTTATAAACGTACCGACCTTCAACTTTTAAATCAGGCAATTCATCTTTGTATTCGACTACCAGTTCAATCAAATCCAAATATTCTTCGGATAGGAATTCAGCTGACTCCAAGTCAATCAACGGGGCAACGTCCTCAAGATCCAGAGAATCTACATGTAACCGAGAAAGAGTATCCTGTACTACATGTTGGCTGCCTTTACGGTGCTGTATGTCGAAGGTGTAGGACTGCAACGACAAACTCCACCTTGCAAGCTTACCACTCAAGTCCTTCATGCTCATCAGCCACTGAAGGCTTGAATGGTCAGTAATGACAGTGAAGTCCATTCCCTCGACATTCGGCCTGAATTTCTTCACAGCCATCACCGCGGCCATACACTCTTTTTCGGTGACGCTGTAGTTCCTCTGGCTCTTATTAAATTTCTGTGAAAAATACGCAATGGGAACTTCCTCCCCTTCCTCGTCCAATTGAGACAGTACGGCACCAATTCCCGCGTCCGAAGCATCACATTGGATATAAAATCTTTTTGTAAACTCAGGGCGCGAAAGAACCGGTGCCGAGATCAACGCTTTCTTCAGATCTTCAAAGGCTCTCAGCGCCTCATCCGTCAATTTAAATTTTTCGCTCCTCTTCTTCAAGAAGTCAGTCAAGGGTGCAGTCAGGGTTGAAAAATCTTTTATGAATTTCCGATACCACCCTGCCATGCCAAGTAACCTCCGAACCTGCCTTGGGCTTTTAGGAATCGGGAAATCCACGATTGCCTCCACCATAGCAGGGTCGGTTTTAAACTTCCCACCACCAACTATGAAGCCCAAATATTTTAACTCCTTGAAGCAAAACTTTGATTTCTTCATGTTGATGGTGAGATTAGCTCTGCGTAAGCAGTCGGCTACTTCACTAAGCAGGGTGATATGCGTCTCGAAATCCGGTGCCATGATAAGCAAATCATCGGGGTACACAAAGACACGCTCCCTAAGTCGTGCAGGAATTACCTTGTCCATCAACTGGCTCAACCGCTGAGCTGCATTGCACAACCCAAACGGCATCACAGTGAATTGGTACAAGGGTCTCCCCGGTACCGCAAAGGCAGTCTTTTCCCTACTCTGTTTCTCCAGCGGTATTTGCCAAAATGCTTCCTTTAGATCGATACTACTCATGTAGATCGCATCCGGAAATCGGCTGGTGAGTCCCTCGATATGGGGGAGAGGGTTAGCGTTCTTCTTCGTCAGTGAATTCACCTTACGGGAATCCAAGCAAAGTCGATTTTTGCCTGGTTTCCGCAAGAGAACCACTGGCGAACACCACGGACTTTCACTCTCCTCAACAACGCCGAGACTCAACATCCGATCTAACTCTTCATACAAAATGGCTTGTATCGCTGGAGATACAGGATAGTGACGCTGTTTCACAGGAAGTGCATCCCCTGTATCAATGACGTGCTCCATTAACGCCGTCTTTCCAAGACCATCACGTTCAAAACATAAAAACCTCTCTCTGACCGCATCCAGCCTGGCCTGCTGATCAGAGTTCAACTGATGAGCATTTGAAGAATCTGACTGTTCATCAATCGAAATACTACTTATAATTCCCGGAGCTAACTGGAATACTCTCCAAAAGTCAACACCAAGATATATTTATTTATCCAAATTGGGTACAAGGAAGAAAGTAAGCCCCTCAACTTTATCTTTACATTGGACTTTTATTTCAACTTTGCCCACGATCGATTGACTCTTGCCGTCAGCTGTCCTAACTCCCGAATAAAAGGGAATGATTGGGCAGCCGAGTTGCTGAATCAATTGTTTGCAATTTTTGCCTAAAATGCTAACGCTGGCTCTGCTGTCCAGCAAACCTAAAAATTCTTGGGAACCTATTCTTATTTTGGCATAAGGCCGAGGATCAGATTCCAAATTTGAAATTGTTGAAGATATTTTCTTCTTCGTATCTTTCCTGGGCTTAAACCTGGCCCTAGCCTTTAAAATATTTTTCGAAGGTATACTAATTGCACTACTAAAAATTCTCTTTTTTGCTTCTTCATATTCTTGAAGACGAATATGTAAGGGCTTTATTGGAAATAAAGGTTTAGTTTTAAATGTTTCTTCTTTATTTTCTAATTCTTCTGAACGTTTTAAAATGTTACGCTTTGGCTCTTCCTCTTTTGGAAGAGTTTCTAACATAATTTCTTTTTCCTCTTTTAGTTTTTCCTGTCTGCAATTTATTGGGGGTTCTGTTTTGGGTTGGTACGCGATTGCCCCAGAGCCTTCGCGTCCCTCGCTCGGTTTTCCGGGTGGCATCGCGGACAACTTGGTGTTTTTACACCCTCTTGACCACACCTAAAACAAAACAAATTTCTGACATCCGACTCACAGTCGAAGTATGTATGGCCTTGAAGCTTACAGTACCAACATACAAGAGTTGTAGTGTCGGCATATTTCCTAGCTGGATTTTTAGAACGTGCTCCTCCAAACTGGTAAGCGGCCAGTTGTTCATCAGAATGCTGGTACTCTTCGTATTCCAGCTCATTCACACCATACTTATGTGGAGGCCTTCCAGCTGGTTTGGGTAGGTCTCTATCTCTCTTCGGAAGAGCTGCCTCTGCTTCCTTACACACATAACGAAGCTGATCAAGAGAAAAGATCGCTTGTGGAAACACTAAATTTCTAATCTTCTCGTTTAAATTTCTCTTTATAATTTTCACCATGTCGGCCTCCGGAATCGGCATTTTCAATTGGAACCTTATTTTATTTATGGCTGCAAAAAATTCTTCGCTACTTTCGTAGGAATACTGTTTCCGATCTAGAATATTTCGGACTATTTCTAGATCGGTGATATCGACTCAATAATGCCTCTTTTAAGGTTGGCCAATCGAATTCCCTATCTACTTGAAATTGCCAGAACCAATCATAGGCTGGACCAGAGAGTAATTGGTGGAAGTCTCTCAAAATATCGTTCCACGAACAAGCATAACGACTTTTTAACTTTTCTAGCCTGAAGACGAAATCTTCAACCGTCAAATTGTTAGAAAGGCCATCAAACTTTAAGCCCCACTTGTTGACTTTGACTGGGGTTTTGTATCCAGAATGCATATACTGGTTAATAACTGGAGGTGGAAAAGGAAATGGTGTATATGGCGTTTGGTAGCCTCCAAAAGCTGGCTGATTGGCCTGAGATTGAAAAGGCCTTTCGGTAGCTACCGGAGTTGGATCACTTCTACGCTGATGTTGTCCTATCGGTACAAATGCACTCCTACCTTGATAAGCGGAAGGATTTGGTATCATTGGTGGTGGCCCTGCAAGAACTGGGTTATGAATTGGCATTGGAGGTGGCTTCAACGGAACAGTTTGCTGTCTAGGCTGATTATTTGCCGCTGGAGCTGTAGCTGGAAGAGCTAAACTCAGGAAACCACTGAGTTGTCTCTCAACTTCAGCACTTACGCACGCCGTCACGTCTATCTCCAACCCCTTCTTACAGGTAGATATACTTTTTGCTATTCCCATATTTATAAAATTTTGCAAATCTTCAGTTATAATTGTCTTTTGTTTGGTTTTAGGTAATGTCCGAGCAATACTTTCGAGAATTCCTCTCGATTTCTGGTTGGATGGCATATTTGGAGATCTATCTTCATTCTTCCTACCGGTATTTGCCATCACCGTGTCGTCGAGAGAACCAAACACTTCTCGTCGAGGTGGTAAACCTGCGGCTCCCGTATTACTTACTTCGTTGTAAGACGGAGTTGATATTGTGCTCGTATGAGCACTGGTACTTCGGACACCTCGTACGTCGGAACTATCTACATTGAGAGATGTGGATCGGACGTGCCTATCACTGATCAGAGGAGAATGTAATACTCGGTGCCTAGCACCTTGCTCTAAATTTTGTGTAGCTGACCTAGTAATTATTGCTTCTTCTATTTCAGCCTCTCTGATCATTTCACTGATGCGATCGTGTTCATCTTTATTTGTATTTGCCATTTTCAACTTTAGCTTCACAATCAACTCAGCAAAACAACAAAATTCAACAACAACAAAAAAGAACAACAAAAAAAAGGAGGTGAGTTTTTGAATTAAAAAAGTCTTATTCCTTTCTAAGAAAACTAACTTTTCAAAAATAGATGAAAAAATGTAATTTTATTCTAATAAAATTGTAACGAAAAACAATAAATAAGTAACAAAATGTAACGAAACCTTACAAAAAAAAACTAAACGGAAACCAAAAAAAAATGTAAACTAAACGAAATTTGTTGGAAAAAAAACCGAAAATGAAATAAATTAATCAAAATGAAATGTAATTGTTATAAGAAAAGAATAACTAATTTGACAAAAAAGAATATATGAACAAAATGTAAATAAATAATGAAAATAAACTAAAAACGAACGAAAATTAGATTGTAACTAAAAACTTTCAAAACAAAAAATGAAAAATTTTCAAAAATGTATTTGAACTCGAATTAAAAAAAAACGAAATTGTAAACCAAAAATTAATAAATAACAAAAAAAACTCAAATAACGAAAAAAGTAATTTCAAAAACGAAACCGATTGAAAAAAAAAACAAAACGAGATAAATTAATCACAGAAAAAATTTAACTTTTGTAACAAACAAAATAAATAAACAACGAAAACTGAATTTATAAGAAAATGTAAATAAATAATGAAAATAAATTATATATGTTGTTATTATTGACGAAAATAGATAAAAGTTAACAAAAAAAAAGAATAAATAACCGAAAAAAACAATTGATATCAATTACTTTTGAAAAAAACTGAATTACAGAAAACAAAAAAAACTAAACAAATCGATAAATAAAAAAAATAAATGTAAATTTCAAGAACAAAGTAAACACCTAACAAAAAAAATGTAAAAAACGAAGTTTTTCAAAAATAATGTTCTTCAAACAAAGAGTTTTTCAAAAACAAAACTAAATAAACTTTATCAAAAACTTATTATCCTAGTTTCTAATATAAATTGGAAGATTCTTTTTTATTTTCAAAAAAAACTTAATTTACAAGGAAACGATGACCGAAAATAAATAAATATATTGTAAATTTGTTAATTTTAAAGTTTTAAAACTCTTTACTAAAGCAAAAAACTAAAACTTTGTAAGATAAATTTGAATGCTTAACGAAAAAAATAACGAAAACAGTTAAACGAATTTTCAAAAATTTAGTTCTTAAGAACTTATGTTTTAAGATTTTGTTAATATTAAGTTTGTTATTATTAAGAATTTATGTATATATATTAGAAACTATTATTTTTTTCGTAGTTATTAACCCAACTTTAAATAGTTATTTTAGATAGGTCAATTGTTTTGAAATTTCAATAAACTAGCTTGAATTTTCAAAAGATAACCATTAATGTTTCAATTTTCAAGTAATGAAATTATGACGATGATATTTTAAGTTTGTATCATGAGCTTACGGGGTGCTTCAGGTAGCTTCTACTCGGTAGTTTCTTAGCGATATGGTATAACCCTACTTACGACATCGCTAAAGAACGGACATCAGACGGACGAAAACAACTCCCCTGATGTGACGATAATAATTTAGGAAAACTACTAGAAACAATAACAAATTACATTACAAAGTTTTCCCTCACCGTTTCCGCAATCCTAGTCTGTCTCAAGGACCTTGCTAGAAGACATGAAACGGTGAAGTAAAACTAACAAAAATGTTGGAACGAAGAAGTCGGACTAAACGTCACACACTATCATCGCTTCCAAATAGAAAACACAATACTAGAGGATAAGAAAATTGAAAATTAGAAAGAAAAGTAACAAAAAGAAAGGATGGGAATAGGGAAAAACAATACTAAAATACTCTATCTGACATTACTCAAGCTTTCGCAAAGGAACGTCGCGATACAACTAGGTTCGTCCGTGACCTTCCTGCTGCAGACATACGCCCTTTGCAAAAACTTCAGTAATAACAGACAAAAGCATAACATTTACTAACCAAAGTCACTGTGAATTTTCAAACACTCGTCGCGATTTATCTAGGTACGTCAGAGACCTTCCTGATAAAGACTTACGAGGTTTAAAAATCCACAGTAAGTTAGGTTGGGTAGTCATACAACATAAATGAACTAAAACAAAGACTACAAAAACTAAATTGTCATAAAAACGATCCAACTAGGTTGGAAAAACGCTTTAACGACGTTGGGCGCCATTTTGTTGCGAAAACGTTCCAACTAGGTTGGAAAAACGCTTTAACAACGTTGGGCGCCATTTTGTTGCAAGGCAAGAGGTGAGGAAGATATTGGTAAAGTGGAAGGGTAGGAAAAGGAAGAGGTAGGAAAGAGAAAAAGGAATAGTTTAGAAAGGGAAGGTGGAATGACAAGTTCCGGGGACGCGGCCTGCTTGCATATGCACGGCGTCAGCTCGTCGGACGGGGGGGATCTTGCCCCCAGAAACTTAACCTCGCCTGTAAACAAAAACACATATCAGGCCTAAGGAAAACTAGGGAACAAAAAAAAAGTCGCACTAGAGGACTGTCGGACGGACTATCGTCACACCAGGGCACTGCGGATGTTGTTGCAGTGAGGCCATTACCCACCCTACCAATAGAATCCTTGGCCATTTTTGGATTCCCCAATTTGGTGGATGATCGGTTTCGGACTTTACCACCTTCACCGAAACTCAGCTACCCTCAGCACCCCTGAAAAAAGGTCTTCAATAAGACATGTTTCGATTACTCGAAACAAGGAAACACAACTTCACTTTCATCAAAATGGCCTGGGCTGAAGTTTTATTACAATTACTCTAATTATATGCATAGGCAACAATTGAAAATTAACAAAAAATTAGGAAATTTTATCAAAAAAATTTATAATCATTGACTTTAAGCATTATTTTATCAATTAAACAATGAAATCTGTAAATAAACACAAAATAAACAAATACAACAAAACAAAAAAACCAAATATGATTCTGAAATGTTTCAGCACCTGACTATCACTTCCAAAACTCCAAAATAGTACCACTTTCTTGGCACTTTTGTATTACTTCCTACAAAACGCTTTTCCCTACCCTCAAGTGAGCTCAGTGGATGGGGACTTATACTTCAACACTGACCGGACAAAATAATAACAAAACAAGCGACAGTCGAAGAAACAAAACCTTATCATTTACATAAAAGTTTAATAATTTAAATGGAAAATTTAACAACAACAAAAAAAAAAAAACAAACAAAAAAAACTTCAAAACCAATTTTGCCGAACACTCGGGAACTTTTTAAGGTGTATAACACTTAAATATCTTTAAAAATAGTTTGGTGAAAAACACCATCGGCTACTTCACTATCTTCCCCCTTCCTGCTTCGATATTTTGTATAGGTAAATGTAGATATAAAATACCTGAACTTCCGTTTTTTTGTTTGTTATTTCAGGACTCACTGCGCTGTTGGAAATTACCGTTAGGCGTGGAAATTGGATGGTTGAGTGCTCCAAAATCTTGCCCAAATGCCATGACGGTTATGGCGGAAGTTCTTCCGTACTATTACGGTTGATGTAAGTATCGGCGGATAGAACCTAGTTTCCAGCTGTAGCCACGTTGAACTGCGTTGGGAGAAGCAGATTCTTTTGGTTTATTCCACTTCCTTGCCAGTAAACAACGTAATGGAAATCAGATGGTTATCCACAAACATAATACAAGCTCCAAAAGGGATTTACTCGTATGGGCATTCGTCCCAAAATTCAAAGAAAAAAACATGTAGCGGAAATTATTATTTATTAGTTTTTAAGTATCTTTAATTTCGTTAATCTTCTTTTAATATTTGATTTAGAAAATTTTAATTTTATTTTAACTTGTAGCGATCGCACCAACCGTACGTATGTCAATCCAAGTATGTGAATTCTTGCCTAAACATACCAGGAGTCGAACACTTGTCATGCCAAGGAGACGTGGAAACGATCACACACGAAAGAAAGAGATAGATCTTTACTGAGCAAAAAGAAGCAATGAGAAAAACAATTTATATAAAATAAAAACTAAGTCGGATGATTCTCCTCTAACTGGAAAAACATCATCCGATTCACATCTCTGTGTATAACACATACCTAAATATAACCAACCAAAAACAAAACATAGATGTGTGTACCCCGTTGGGTACTAGTATGGGTGAACAAACCAAAAATATGAGTTTTATAGTCTTCTCTTTTTTTTCATTTTTTTCGAATTTCGACAAGGACATGTTCAACAATAATGGCACAGATACAAGTGGACATAACTATTTGTCGACAGGTGGTGTTGGAAATAAAGTTTCGTGAAACTTTTAGGAAATAGATGCTAACATAATTTATTTTTTTTTCGTATCCGTGTAAAGTCCAGAATCAGTGAGAAATGTCAAAAATCACTTTCTCGAATATAAACGTTTACAACTACAATTACATTTTTTCAACACTATTAAATTCGGTTGAAAATTAACGACAATCAAGAATCCAATTGAAACGTAAATTGGCAAAAAGAAACGCCCACGAATATAAATAAATACGTATAACACAAGTAACAAAAACGAAAGCGTACGTGGTGACGAACGTGTAAACACGAAGTGGAGCCGAACGTGTAGACGTGTTTGGCAACTGCTTCATCCTTTCAATGCTTCCAATGAGATTCTCGTCTCTATATTTATTGTCTTTGGCCATGATACAACTAAACAGATAACGCCGTCCTGTTTTTTTTTCGTTTCGTTCTGCGCATCTACGTCATCGACGCACAATTTTCCTTGATATTTTTGTTCTTTTTTTAATAAAAATGTGTGTTCAGAATCCTAAAAACAAGTGTTTTGTTTTTAAGAAATGATATTTCATATTTAATTAATACACTTTAGTCAAAAAATCTTTGTTTTATTAATCTTGGAAAAAATAATTGTGTGCGTCGATGACGTCATTTTATGTGAATGATGCGCAATGCGCTATCTTATTTAGTTGTATCATGGGCTTTGGCTATCTGCCAATTCTCCTTCACGACAAAAACAAAAAGACAAACACATTGAACATGGATGGTAAGCATTTGGTTATTATTTTATTGTATTCTTTTTTTCTATTTATTTAGGTATTTTTATTTTCCATTGAATTTTATGCAAATATCTTTTTTCTTTCACCCTAGGTGGAGTCCACATTGTACTAGATGGATGATAAACCAGGCGCCCGCAACAAGATACAAACAAGCTTGCTGCAGGTTATTTGGAAATATGTCAGTACGAAACAAAATCTTGCAGATATTGTATCTAGAGGCGCGTTTGGAAGTGAGTTGATGGAAAGTATATGGTTTTCAGGTCTAAAATTTTTTAAACTGCAAGAAGATCGGTGGCCTGCACAAAAGGATTTAACTCTTATGGAAAAAGATATTCCTGGAATTCGGAAATGTAATGATGTGGTTCTTTTGTCAAAAATAATAGATACAAATTTTGAAAAGCACTACTGGCGTTTTAAAAGTACACATAAAACTTGTAGAATATTTGCCCTTGTACTTCGTTGGATTGTTGTTGTTCGAAAGAAGATGAAAAGAGCTGAATTTTTTGAGGAAGACGAACTGCGCTTTAACACATCTTTCTTTAAAAGCAGATGAGATAAATGACGCTTTGCTAAGGATTCTTTGGAATATTCAGCAAAAGAATTTCCAGGAGGAAGTTCATAAATTAAAGAAAGGAGATATGATCAGCCCATCGAGTCACATCAAAAATCTCAATCCCTTCCTTGATGGTGACTCATTTAAACTCCTCCGAGTGGGTGGGCGTCTGCTGAATGCGGACATACCTAACTCTGTCAAATGTCCTATTCTTCTTCCTAAATCTAATCCCTTTGTAAAAAATCTATTTACTTCTTTACATAATAAAAACTATCATGCAGGCCCACAAGCTTTAATTGGAATCGTGCGACAGAGGTTCTGGGTACTAGACGCCCGCAGACTCGCAAAGAAGAACGTTGACAGCTATTGAGATTGTTTCAAATACAAACCAAAGATGTTGGGTCAAATCATGGGCAATCTTCCGACTGACAGAGCGCAACCTGCAAGACCGTTTTTGAAAACTGGAGTCGATTTTTGTGGCCCATTCCAGACGACTTACAAGCTGCGAGGGCACCGAACAACCAAATCATATATAGCAGTTTTCGTTTGCTTCGTTGTGAAGGCTGTACATTTAGAAGTTGTTTCGGACCTATCCAGTGAAGGTTTCATTGCAGCACTCAAGAGGTTCGTAGCAAGGCGTGGTCAGTGCCAAGACTTGTACTGCGATAATGGGACGAATTTTGTTGGAGCCCGTAACCAGCTAGATGAATTCAGGCAGAGCTTTCTAGAACAGCAGATGGAGAAGAAGATTAGTGATTGGTGTACCACAGAACAAATCCAATTTCATCATATACCGCCCAGAACTCCACATTTCGGTGGGCTATGCGAGGCAGCCGTAAAGTCAAGTAAAAATTATCTGGTTCGTACCAAAAGCGAAGCCTTTCTTACCTTTGAAGAGCTGGCTACCGTTGTGGCTGATATAGAAGCCATACTGAACTCTCGTCCCATGTATACGATGTCAAGTGACCCCAGCGATGAGGAAGTCCTTACACCTGGTCATTTTTTAATTGGTGGGCCAATGAATGCTTTTTTTTTTTTTTTTATATATAATTCATTTTTATTTTTCAATTTTCTTAAAACTATCTTAAAGCTAGACAAAAATTCATAAAAACTAGCCTACTTATCAATATCTTAAAACTAACTTACTGGCCCCAGTCGGGCGCTCTAAGTTAAACTATAATAACCTTAATATTAATGCCTTTCGGCCTAAGAACTATATTAATACTGAATCCAGGTCGGTTTTATTTTTTACCGAGAAGAATTTACAAAAAAACTCGGTATCATTGTCTTAACTTTTTTTGGTTGTATATAAAACTTACAAACTACATAAAACTAAATTAAAGCTAATTAAAACTATTTAAAACTACTTAAAGCTACTTAAAACTATTTACAACTAATTATAAACTAGTTACAACCTACTTATAAGCTACTTACAGACTTCTTACAAACTAGAACAGCCACAGCAAGCATTTTCCGGTTTTATGATTTTTTTTTGTATTTTTGTGGATTTTATAATTTTTGTGTGTGTTTTTTTTTTTTTTTTCTTTTTTTTTGGTGCCACCCTGACTGTCCCTACTTAAAACTAACTACATAAACCTATGCAAGTCGGCCATACAAAAGAAAATAGCAAGGTCAACTATTAAATATCTGAAGGAACTTCATCTTCGTTTTTCAACCACCAGAACTGGTTCTCTTGCTTTACCCTATCTCTTCGGTCCCGTTCGGACACAGTCCTACTGAACCGAAGGTTCTCAGCTCCGTCTTGTGCGAGGACGTCTCGACTGTAAAGGAGCCGCCGATCTACAGTTCTACGGCCGACGTGGTAGATTAGCGGAACCGCCGCACAGTGGGGAAATTTGTATGGGAGTGCGGAAAATTCAATAAAAACTGAACCACTCAATCGATTTGGATGAAATTTTCAGGGATGACAGCTTAACTTATAACAAGTTATTATAAATCATTTCAACCCACTGACACTCCCCCTAGAACCAAAAAAATGAATAATTAAAAAATCAGCTTTTTTGATTTTTTTTTTTTGATAGAACTCTTATTGTGATTATATTGAGGCCATCCTACCTATAATAATAAAAGAGAAGTTTAATGTCCTACAATATTGAGTTGAGGATGACTTTTCATTGCTCCACATTGACTCATTTTCTCTCAACGATAATTTAAGAGGAACCAAAGATGTCATATAGAGATGTGTCACTCTGCCCTGCCCTCACATCCCCATTTTGAGTACAATGTGAGATTTGCTCCATTAATTTCATTAAGCTCCTCTGCCGACTTAGTCTCTAGTATTCTTCTGGCAGTATGATCTAATAAATTTTGCAAGGGAACACTTGCCGAACTTTTGGTAATGGTAATACCTTCTGGATAGGTCTTACCTTTCTCATCCGCGAGTACTTTGTATGGAACAAGAATGTCATACTTTTCATTTTGTAGCCAGTGCATAAGGTATTCATATTTTTCTTTGGTAAGTTCTAACTTTGTGAACATACCAAGTGTCCTTGTTTTACAAATTTGTTCATCTGACTTTAATTCAATGGAAGAAGCGAAGTTGATAACCTCTTGGGGAAACAAAGCACGCACTTCTTCCCTTTTATATCACTTAGCGCGGTCAGAACACTCGCTAAATGATTTTCGCGGTCGACCAGATTTATGGCTAATTGAAGGTGTCACGTCATTCTCATCCTCATCACAATCAAAACCAATGTCAAATGTTCCCTCGAGCCAAATTGAGTTCTTATCTTCAAATCGCGATTTTGTTCGTTTGGATTCCAACCGCCTTTTTTATTAACAAAAATAAGGAAATAAAATATTTTAATTTTTGTTAAAACAAATTAAATTTTAGTTGTACTTCTTTAATTAGTTAAAAAACCACAGGCCCGAGGATAAAATAGTTTTCAAATCATCACTATCAAAAAATTTAAGAATCTAATAAATGTTATAATTCAAAAAAGTACAATAAAATTTAATTTAGTTCAAACAAAATTGAATATTTTTTTCAAATAATTAATTATCACAACGCAACACAATATAACACTAGGTTTATAATCATTATTCATTAATATAACCTTTTTTTTAATTGAGAATAGAAGCGTTTGTACACTTCACTCACAATCAAATCAATATTTAGTTCACTTGTTAACGTATTTGTATTTTTAAATAACAATTTCAATTTTAATCTATCTTTGTTACATTCCATAAGCTTTCTGCTTAGATCTATGTATGAAATGCTAAAAACTCCCATTATAATTAATAATTTTTATTTATTAAGAAGACGAAATATCCGTTTTCACACGTTTTTAATTTGAGCGGGTGACGAAAACGTTTACGCAAAAAAAAATAACGTCTAATTCATTTTTTCTGAGCCAAGGTTAGAATATCAAGAGAAAATTTTTTGTAGTAGATTTTTTAAAAAAAGTGTTGCAATTTGTAGACTTCTTTTTTCATTTTTTTACTACAGTTGTATTGTATTGAAGTCTGACAACGATAACTAGTACAATTTTCTCAGTGCTAAGAAAAAAAGTATTGACGAATATATGATGCACATTAAATCAGCTATAGCTCCTAAACTATAGATTTTAGAAAAAAAGTTGTTTAATATATTTTGTAGCAAATACAATTTTCTACAACTTTGTTAAAGATTGTTTGTCTCTATCATAAAAATTGAACAAGCTACAAGCGAAAATCCTTAAAAAGCTTAAAAACAAAACGGCGGACAAGTGCGTAGGATTTCAAGTGTGTCTGTTTGGAGTTTTTAGTTTTCATTAATGTTATTTAAATATTTTGAGTCTAAATTATGGCTCAATTTTTTTTTTAATCTAATTTATAGCGTTTTATTTTTTAATAATAAGAATTTAAAATTATTTTTGCTATAAATTACAGTTTTCAAGCGTCGATTAAATTCGCAGTGGCACCTGGTGGCACCTAAATTTGGTATATATCGAAAGATAATTTCATAAGGAAAAAGATGGTAATAGTCTCTAACTGTAGGCAGATGTAGCTAAAATTATATATACAAAAATATGAAAAAAAATGTCATATTTTTTTCTTATTTCCTTAAATAATTCTATAAAAACACCAGAACCTTAAAATGTAATTATTCCTTCGATTTACAATAAAAAAAATATTGTATTTTTAGGGAAAAATATAAATGTATAAATCGGCTCAAGCGAAAAAAAAATACACTACTTTTATTTAAGAGGATTTTTACCCTATTTTTCATACTTTCAACAACTACCAACTTCACAAAGCTTTTAAAAGAGAACTATAAGTCCGATTTCATTAATTCTTTTTGATTTTGATTCAGTTTTTATTCTGGAATTAAGATATAAAATTTCAATTTTCTACGAAGAACTTTAATTTTCGACTTTTTTCCGCAAAATTCCCACTGTGCGCCGCTCTATCCTGGATCAGCCCTCGACTGTCTAGGTGGAGGAATGCATCGGGCGGAATAAAGCCGCTTAGACGCACACTTTCGTAGTATTCGTTGTTGGGGTAGTAAGCCCCGAAAATTAAGCTTCAGCAAGAAATTATCTATCCTGTTTATTTTGGCCCCGTTGTATAGAGCCAGGTTGGAATAGTAGTGTTTGTACTCCGACTCTGGTGTTCTGTGCAATCCAAGGCAGCGTCGAAGACACTGCCTCTCAAACACCCGAATCTTTTCCATTTGAGATGGGGCAACGTTGAACCAAACCGGGCATCCATAGGCAATCATCGGCCGGATAAGGGCCATGTAGCAAATCACCTTCACCCTGCTGTCAAGCCGGCTGCTATAAAAGAACCGTTTCGTCAGGGCAAAGGCTCCCCTAGCCCTGGCCAGAGCAGCATTTATATGTCTGTCGAAATACAAATACTGATCCATCCAGGTGCCAAGGTACTTTACTACACTTTTACTCGCCAGTGGATGTCCATTTGGCCCTGCGATCACCAGCTTGCGCCAGTTCTTTCTCGTATCCCTTGTGGCTCCACGCAACGGAGTCCTAAACAAGATAGTTTCTGATTTCTGAAAGTTGATTTTCAACTTTCATTCATCACAATATCGTTGAATCTCATCGAAGTCACTCTGCAAGAGAATCCTGATGTCCTCGATTTTTGCAGCTGTTCTGTACGCAATCAGGTCGTCGGCATACGCAATTGCCTGAGTTAGACTACTTATCAGATCGCTCCCTGCTGAAGACCATTTTTAATATTAAAGGTTGTGGCAGAAGTTACATTGCCACTTTTGACAACAAACTTTCTTCCATGTGAGCATATCATAAAGTATATATAATAGTGGTTTACTAATGCCAAGTTTGGTTAGCTTTAGATAAAGACCCTCTAACCATACGGTGTCGAAGGCCTTCTCCAAATCAACCAGACAGGCACCCGTACACTGCTTCTTAGATTTGTTCCATTGGACATCAGAAACAAGTTTCGACGCGGCATGAATATTGTCATGTCCCGCCTTAAAACCGAACTGATTGTCCGGTATGATATTATTGTCCTCTGCCCACTTAGACAGAGCTCTATTGATAACTTTTTCGAATACCTTGCTGATACTCGGAAGAAGACTTATCGACCGGAGATTCGCCGGATTGGAGTTGTCCTTTCCCTTTTTCGGGAGAGGATGCACCACAGCTGTCTTCCACCGCACTGGATAATATGCATTATTCAGAGCGTTGTTAAACAGAGTGGTATAAATGTCTACTGCTTCTTGAGGTAAATGTCGAAGTACAACGTTGGATATGCCATCGACTCCTGCTGACTTCTTCTTCTTTAGTGAATTGAAGATGAGCTGGAGCTCCACCTTCGTAATTAACAGGGAACTGGACCCATTTCACTCGGCGATTGTGGCGTTTGCCAAATGATCTTCATTGAACCCGGTGAAACCAAGGTTCTCTGATCGCCATTGCGTGATGTCATTCCGAAGGTCGAAGTGATGGAGCAAGGCTCTGTTTTCCAGGTCGTGATTCGGGCGAATGCACGCATTCACCTTGTACACTTGCTGGAAAGCAGCCCCCACAGCCTCCACTTTCTCCTGCGGATCTTCAACAATAAAGAGGTCATCGTCCAAGACGGCGTCCTCTGGATTAATTCCTGCTGTCAGAAGTATGTCTCTGTTGTCTGTCGTTCTCTGAAGCTTGAGACACGGAAGGTCGTTCTGATCATTCCTTCTAAATATTTTGTTAGTTTTCGGAAACATACTCGGGTCGCTAGAATTAACGGCCCGAATTTTGTTATCCCAATACAAATTAGTGGACAACCGATAATTTTCCTTTATAAGTTGGTTGATGTTCTTGATCGACGACTTCAGTGTCCCAATCTCCAGATTGTGAGGGTCAGTAAACCGTCGGTACAAAAGTTTGAGTCTTGTCAGCAGTCCGCTTTTTTGTCTGTGTAATGCGTCAATGGTCGCGTTCCGGTACATGTCGGTTGCGTCCCGTTGCTTGTATTTCGGTATTGTTCTGTTCATTGTTCGTTTGATTGTCTCGTCCATTTGTTCTAAGTATTGGTCTATTTCCTTATTTGTCAAATTCCTGTCATTTGGTGGGGATATGTTGTTCGAACTGATTTCGCTCGATAAGGCGTTGGTAAAGCATGGCCAGCGCACCTTACTGTAATTGTAAGTGTGCACAGGTACATACTCATCCAACTCCACGAAGCTGTATTACGGCGGCGAGCCCGCAGTGATCACTGTCGTACTCGATCGTTCGTAAACAGTTTCTTGGTCTTTGGCCCACAGTGTCAGTAATTGTCAGTCTTGCGTCTATTAGCAATAGATCCAGATAGGCACCGCTTCTTGGAAACGATGGCCGATCCGTAGCCAACAGGTCGACACCATATTAAGTGTTGTATCGACTCATCCAATTGAAAAGATGAATACCTCTTTGATTCTGAATTTGATTTCCCCAATCTTGGTGTTTGGCATTCAAATCACCGGCCATGAGAAAGTAATTTTCTTCCAAGCTCAAGTGTAGACATTCGAAAAGTTTTTCAAGCTCTGTCATAAAATCAGTTGGCTGAAGTGATGCCGGTGCATAAGCCGCGATCACATACATTCGCTTCCCCTGTTGGAGAGAAATGCATACGATGCACGCCTCTAACAGCCGAAATCTGCGCAGATCACTATTATATATAACTTTATGATTAATGCCTTTTCGTATGAAGATTGCGACGCCCCCCCCTTGAGTGGAGTTGGGTCGATCTCTTCTAACGATATTATAATTGTTGTTAGTCAACTTATGTTTCTGGTTCAGCTTAGTTTCGCTGGCCATAAACACATCTGGCCTTTGGTCTTTCAACAATTGGAAAAGATTAGCTCTACGTTCGGTCCTTATCAGTGAATTTACATTCACAGCAAGGATCCTAAGAGGCCTCTCCGACAGCGCGCCTTTAACCTCTTATTTGCGTTAAGCTAGGCAAAACAGAGTAGAGATAGTCTAGCCTAGTCGCCTGCTCCTTTATCTGGTTATGAAGTCCTGTCAACTGGCCTTGAATTGCCAGCAACATGCTTCTTATTTCGGCCTGAGTGTCCGGAGCCTTTGGCACTATGGCCGGTTGGGCTGCCTTAGCTGCAGGCTGTACCGTTTTTCCCCTTCCTGCCGCCATTTGGGCGTAGGAAATTTGGGGATTAATGGGCGTTGCTGTAGGAGCACGCGTTGATGGGCGTATCTCTACCGCTGTCTGCTTAGCCGCTTTGTTATTTCTTATTTGCTGAAAAGCTGAGCAACCCCGATAATTAGCAGGGTGCCCCTCCTTTCCGCAAAGTGCACATTTAAGCTGGGTCATGTCTTCGACCCGCTCCTCACCGAGTTTACACTCCCCCTTGATGTGGTCCTCACCACACTTAACGCAGCGTGACTGCATTTCGCAGTTTGCTGCAGCGTGGCCAAACCTTTGGCAGCGCATGCATTGAAGCATGTCGCCGCGTCTCTTTAGTTTATCCCAAGTTACAACCTGGTAGTTGAGAACGGAGATACTTCTCAACCTATCCAGTTTGCTGCTGGGCGATAGCTGGACTAGGAAGAACGGCAAAGACCGCTTCTCCCGTCTGGCTCTGACTGTAGCGAACAGCTTGACCCCGATAAAGTCGAGATCGTCGCTCGCTTTTTGACGGAGCTCATTTAAGAGCACCTGTGGTTCCGTGCAGGAATCTATGCCCTTCAGGAGGACCATTTGGTATTTATCCACTTTGGGGGTAAAACTGACGAACTCAGTCGTGGATTTCTTTAATAATTCTTTAATGATTTTGTGCTGCTCCACCGTGGAGCAGTGGATAGCATGTCTATCTTTACTTAATCTTTTAATAAAAAAGTTTTGGCCTATGGCCGACTTACACAGGTCTATGGTTTCCTGTAGCTCCATTTTATAGGTGTTTATTGGTGGCACCTTTTCTTTTTTATTTTGGGGCGGCTGTGGCTGCTGCTGGTGTTCTCCTCGCTGCTGCTCGTTCCGCTTCTGCTGACTGCACTCCTGTGGTTGTTGTTGCTGCTGCTGCTGTTGCACTGATTTTTTTGGACGTTGCTCCTTCGGCTGCTGCTGTTGTTGTTTAGTTGGCAGTTGTTGTTGCTGCTGTTCTTGTGCATTTAGATTTGGATTTGGCTGCTCTTGCTGTTTTTCTCTTTCGCGTCGAGCTTCTTGCTTGTGTCTGAGTGCTTCTATCAGTGGGGTCACGATGGCATTGAGACGTTCCATCTCCCCCCGAATGACATCTATTTTTTGGCTGATGGCCTGCTCATCCAATTCTTCTTGCGCCTCGTTTTCCTCTTCGGAGGACGCCTCTGGTGAGGTTAAACCAACAAGCACATTGCTGTTGGATTCCCCTGTAGTGTATTGACCCTCGCCACCTTCGGACATGTATTCGATGTCGTCATCGGATGGCGAGGTATCAAGTTGTTGATGAATTTTTGCTGCTGCTGACGTCTTCGCTGTGCGCGCCGTCTCCTTCACCCCAGCTGGCAGCTGGGCTGAGGTGGTGGTTGAGCGGCGCTTGACGAGGTTCGTCGCACAGCTTATCCTCTTCCTCCTATAGGAGAGATTTTAGAAAAAAAGTTGTTTAATATATTTTGTAGCAAATACAATTTTCTACAACTTTGTTAAAGATTGTTTGTCTCTATCATAAAAATTGAACAAGCTACAAGCGAAAATCCTTAAAAAGCTTAAAAACAAAACGGCGGACAAGTGCGTAGGATTTCAAGTGTGTCTGTTTGGAGTTTTTAGTTTTCATTAATGTTATTTAAATATTTTGAGTCTAAATTATGGCTCAATTTTTTTTTTAATCTAATTTATAGCGTTTTATTTTTTAATAATAAGAATTTAAAATTATTTTTGCTATAAATTACAGTTTTCAAGCGTCGATTAAATTCGCAGTGGCACCTGGTGGCACCTAAATTTGGTATATATCGAAAGATAATTTCATAAGGAAAAAGATGGTAATAGTCTCTAACTGTAGGCAGATGTAGCTAAAATTATATATACAAAAATATGAAAAAAAATGTCATATTTTTTTCTTATTTCCTTAAATAATTCTATAAAAACACCAGAACCTTAAAATGTAATTATTCCTTCGATTTACAATAAAAAAAATATTGTATTTTTAGGGAAAAATATAAATGTATAAATCGGCTCAAGCGAAAAAAAAATACACTACTTTTATTTAAGAGGATTTTTACCCTATTTTTCATACTTTCAACAACTACCAACTTCACAAAGCTTTTAAAAGAGAACTATAAGTCCGATTTCATTAATTCTTTTTGATTTTGATTCAGTTTTTATTCTGGAATTAAGATATAAAATTTCAATTTTCTACGAAGAACTTTAATTTTCGACTTTTTTCCGCAAAATTCCCACTGTGCGCCGCTCTATCCTGGATCAGCCCTCGACTGTCTAGGTGGAGGAATGCATCGGGCGGAATAAAGCCGCTTAGACGCACACTTTCGTAGTATTCGTTGTTGGGGTAGTAAGCCCCGAAAATTAAGCTTCAGCAAGAAATTATCTATCCTGTTTATTTTGGCCCCGTTGTATAGAGCCAGGTTGGAATAGTAGTGTTTGTACTCCGACTCTGGTGTTCTGTGCAATCCAAGGCAGCGTCGAAGACACTGCCTCTCAAACACCCGAATCTTTTCCATTTGAGATGGGGCAACGTTGAACCAAACCGGGCATCCATAGGCAATCATCGGCCGGATAAGGGCCATGTAGCAAATCACCTTCACCCTGCTGTCAAGCCGGCTGCTATAAAAGAACCGTTTCGTCAGGGCAAAGGCTCCCCTAGCCCTGGCCAGAGCAGCATTTATATGTCTGTCGAAATACAAATACTGATCCATCCAGGTGCCAAGGTACTTTACTACACTTTTACTCGCCAGTGGATGTCCATTTGGCCCTGCGATCACCAGCTTGCGCCAGTTCTTTCTCGTATCCCTTGTGGCTCCACGCAACGGAGTCCTAAACAAGATAGTTTCTGATTTCTGAAAGTTGATTTTCAACTTTCATTCATCACAATATCGTTGAATCTCATCGAAGTCACTCTGCAAGAGAATCCTGATGTCCTCGATTTTTGCAGCTGTTCTGTACGCAATCAGGTCGTCGGCATACGCAATTGCCTGAGTTAGACTACTTATCAGATCGCTCCCTGCTGAAGACCATTTTTAATATTAAAGGTTGTGGCAGAAGTTACATTGCCACTTTTGACAACAAACTTTCTTCCATGTGAGCATATCATAAAGTATATATAATAGTGGTTTACTAATGCCAAGTTTGGTTAGCTTTAGATAAAGACCCTCTAACCATACGGTGTCGAAGGCCTTCTCCAAATCAACCAGACAGGCACCCGTACACTGCTTCTTAGATTTGTTCCATTGGACATCAGAAACAAGTTTCGACGCGGCATGAATATTGTCATGTCCCGCCTTAAAACCGAACTGATTGTCCGGTATGATATTATTGTCCTCTGCCCACTTAGACAGAGCTCTATTGATAACTTTTTCGAATACCTTGCTGATACTCGGAAGAAGACTTATCGACCGGAGATTCGCCGGATTGGAGTTGTCCTTTCCCTTTTTCGGGAGAGGATGCACCACAGCTGTCTTCCACCGCACTGGATAATATGCATTATTCAGAGCGTTGTTAAACAGAGTGGTATAAATGTCTACTGCTTCTTGAGGTAAATGTCGAAGTACAACGTTGGATATGCCATCGACTCCTGCTGACTTCTTCTTCTTTAGTGAATTGAAGATGAGCTGGAGCTCCACCTTCGTAATTAACAGGGAACTGGACCCATTTCACTCGGCGATTGTGGCGTTTGCCAAATGATCTTCATTGAACCCGGTGAAACCAAGGTTCTCTGATCGCCATTGCGTGATGTCATTCCGAAGGTCGAAGTGATGGAGCAAGGCTCTGTTTTCCAGGTCGTGATTCGGGCGAATGCACGCATTCACCTTGTACACTTGCTGGAAAGCAGCCCCCACAGCCTCCACTTTCTCCTGCGGATCTTCAACAATAAAGAGGTCATCGTCCAAGACGGCGTCCTCTGGATTAATTCCTGCTGTCAGAAGTATGTCTCTGTTGTCTGTCGTTCTCTGAAGCTTGAGACACGGAAGGTCGTTCTGATCATTCCTTCTAAATATTTTGTTAGTTTTCGGAAACATACTCGGGTCGCTAGAATTAACGGCCCGAATTTTGTTATCCCAATACAAATTAGTGGACAACCGATAATTTTCCTTTATAAGTTGGTTGATGTTCTTGATCGACGACTTCAGTGTCCCAATCTCCAGATTGTGAGGGTCAGTAAACCGTCGGTACAAAAGTTTGAGTCTTGTCAGCAGTCCGCTTTTTTGTCTGTGTAATGCGTCAATGGTCGCGTTCCGGTACATGTCGGTTGCGTCCCGTTGCTTGTATTTCGGTATTGTTCTGTTCATTGTTCGTTTGATTGTCTCGTCCATTTGTTCTAAGTATTGGTCTATTTCCTTATTTGTCAAATTCCTGTCATTTGGTGGGGATATGTTGTTCGAACTGATTTCGCTCGATAAGGCGTTGGTAAAGCATGGCCAGCGCACCTTACTGTAATTGTAAGTGTGCACAGGTACATACTCATCCAACTCCACGAAGCTGTATTACGGCGGCGAGCCCGCAGTGATCACTGTCGTACTCGATCGTTCGTAAACAGTTTCTTGGTCTTTGGCCCACAGTGTCAGTAATTGTCAGTCTTGCGTCTATTAGCAATAGATCCAGATAGGCACCGCTTCTTGGAAACGATGGCCGATCCGTAGCCAACAGGTCGACACCATATTAAGTGTTGTATCGACTCATCCAATTGAAAAGATGAATACCTCTTTGATTCTGAATTTGATTTCCCCAATCTTGGTGTTTGGCATTCAAATCACCGGCCATGAGAAAGTAATTTTCTTCCAAGCTCAAGTGTAGACATTCGAAAAGTTTTTCAAGCTCTGTCATAAAATCAGTTGGCTGAAGTGATGCCGGTGCATAAGCCGCGATCACATACATTCGCTTCCCCTGTTGGAGAGAAATGCATACGATGCACGCCTCTAACAGCCGAAATCTGCGCAGATCACTATTATATATAACTTTATGATTAATGCCTTTTCGTATGAAGATTGCGACGCCCCCCCCTTGAGTGGAGTTGGGTCGATCTCTTCTAACGATATTATAATTGTTGTTAGTCAACTTATGTTTCTGGTTCAGCTTAGTTTCGCTGGCCATAAACACATCTGGCCTTTGGTCTTTCAACAATTGGAAAAGATTAGCTCTACGTTCGGTCCTTATCAGTGAATTTACATTCACAGCAAGGATCCTAAGAGGCCTCTCCGACAGCGCGCCTTTAACCTCTTATTTGCGTTAAGCTAGGCAAAACAGAGTAGAGATAGTCTAGCCTAGTCGCCTGCTCCTTTATCTGGTTATGAAGTCCTGTCAACTGGCCTTGAATTGCCAGCAACATGCTTCTTATTTCGGCCTGAGTGTCCGGAGCCTTTGGCACTATGGCCGGTTGGGCTGCCTTAGCTGCAGGCTGTACCGTTTTTCCCCTTCCTGCCGCCATTTGGGCGTAGGAAATTTGGGGATTAATGGGCGTTGCTGTAGGAGCACGCGTTGATGGGCGTATCTCTACCGCTGTCTGCTTAGCCGCTTTGTTATTTCTTATTTGCTGAAAAGCTGAGCAACCCCGATAATTAGCAGGGTGCCCCTCCTTTCCGCAAAGTGCACATTTAAGCTGGGTCATGTCTTCGACCCGCTCCTCACCGAGTTTACACTCCCCCTTGATGTGGTCCTCACCACACTTAACGCAGCGTGACTGCATTTCGCAGTTTGCTGCAGCGTGGCCAAACCTTTGGCAGCGCATGCATTGAAGCATGTCGCCGCGTCTCTTTAGTTTATCCCAAGTTACAACCTGGTAGTTGAGAACGGAGATACTTCTCAACCTATCCAGTTTGCTGCTGGGCGATAGCTGGACTAGGAAGAACGGCAAAGACCGCTTCTCCCGTCTGGCTCTGACTGTAGCGAACAGCTTGACCCCGATAAAGTCGAGATCGTCGCTCGCTTTTTGACGGAGCTCATTTAAGAGCACCTGTGGTTCCGTGCAGGAATCTATGCCCTTCAGGAGGACCATTTGGTATTTATCCACTTTGGGGGTAAAACTGACGAACTCAGTCGTGGATTTCTTTAATAATTCTTTAATGATTTTGTGCTGCTCCACCGTGGAGCAGTGGATAGCATGTCTATCTTTACTTAATCTTTTAATAAAAAAGTTTTGGCCTATGGCCGACTTACACAGGTCTATGGTTTCCTGTAGCTCCATTTTATAGGTGTTTATTGGTGGCACCTTTTCTTTTTTATTTTGGGGCGGCTGTGGCTGCTGCTGGTGTTCTCCTCGCTGCTGCTCGTTCCGCTTCTGCTGACTGCACTCCTGTGGTTGTTGTTGCTGCTGCTGCTGTTGCACTGATTTTTTTGGACGTTGCTCCTTCGGCTGCTGCTGTTGTTGTTTAGTTGGCAGTTGTTGTTGCTGCTGTTCTTGTGCATTTAGATTTGGATTTGGCTGCTCTTGCTGTTTTTCTCTTTCGCGTCGAGCTTCTTGCTTGTGTCTGAGTGCTTCTATCAGTGGGGTCACGATGGCATTGAGACGTTCCATCTCCCCCCGAATGACATCTATTTTTTGGCTGATGGCCTGCTCATCCAATTCTTCTTGCGCCTCGTTTTCCTCTTCGGAGGACGCCTCTGGTGAGGTTAAACCAACAAGCACATTGCTGTTGGATTCCCCTGTAGTGTATTGACCCTCGCCACCTTCGGACATGTATTCGATGTCGTCATCGGATGGCGAGGTATCAAGTTGTTGATGAATTTTTGCTGCTGCTGACGTCTTCGCTGTGCGCGCCGTCTCCTTCACCCCAGCTGGCAGCTGGGCTGAGGTGGTGGTTGAGCGGCGCTTGACGAGGTTCGTCGCACAGCTTATCCTCTTCCTCCTATAGGAGAGATTTTAGAAAAAAAGTTGTTTAATATATTTTGTAGCAAATACAATTTTCTACAACTTTGTTAAAGATTGTTTGTCTCTATCATAAAAATTGAACAAGCTACAAGCGAAAATCCTTAAAAAGCTTAAAAACAAAACGGCGGACAAGTGCGTAGGATTTCAAGTGTGTCTGTTTGGAGTTTTTAGTTTTCATTAATGTTATTTAAATATTTTGAGTCTAAATTATGGCTCAATTTTTTTTTTAATCTAATTTATAGCGTTTTATTTTTTAATAATAAGAATTTAAAATTATTTTTGCTATAAATTACAGTTTTCAAGCGTCGATTAAATTCGCAGTGGCACCTGGTGGCACCTAAATTTGGTATATATCGAAAGATAATTTCATAAGGAAAAAGATGGTAATAGTCTCTAACTGTAGGCAGATGTAGCTAAAATTATATATACAAAAATATGAAAAAAAATGTCATATTTTTTTCTTATTTCCTTAAATAATTCTATAAAAACACCAGAACCTTAAAATGTAATTATTCCTTCGATTTACAATAAAAAAAATATTGTATTTTTAGGGAAAAATATAAATGTATAAATCGGCTCAAGCGAAAAAAAAATACACTACTTTTATTTAAGAGGATTTTTACCCTATTTTTCATACTTTCAACAACTACCAACTTCACAAAGCTTTTAAAAGAGAACTATAAGTCCGATTTCATTAATTCTTTTTGATTTTGATTCAGTTTTTATTCTGGAATTAAGATATAAAATTTCAATTTTCTACGAAGAACTTTAATTTTCGACTTTTTTCCGCAAAATTCCCACTGTGCGCCGCTCTATCCTGGATCAGCCCTCGACTGTCTAGGTGGAGGAATGCATCGGGCGGAATAAAGCCGCTTAGACGCACACTTTCGTAGTATTCGTTGTTGGGGTAGTAAGCCCCGAAAATTAAGCTGTTAGACAAGGACATCGCTCTTGCAATGTGACCTCGAATAAGCTTCAGCAAGAAATTATCTATCCTGTTTATTTTGGCCCCGTTGTATAGAGCCAGGTTGGAATAGTAGTGTTTGTACTCCGACTCTGGTGTTCTGTGCAATCCAAGGCAGCGTCGAAGACACTGCCTCTCAAACACCCGAATCTTTTCCATTTGAGATGGGGCAACGTTGAACCAAACCGGGCATCCATAGGCAATCATCGGCCGGATAAGGGCCATGTAGCAAATCACCTTCACCCTGCTGTCAAGCCGGCTGCTATAAAAGAACCGTTTCGTCAGGGCAAAGGCTCCCCTAGCCCTGGCCAGAGCAGCATTTATATGTCTGTCGAAATACAAATACTGATCCATCCAGGTGCCAAGGTACTTTACTACACTTTTACTCGCCAGTGGATGTCCATTTGGCCCTGCGATCACCAGCTTGCGCCAGTTCTTTCTCGTATCCCTTGTGGCTCCACGCAACGGAGTCCTAAACAAGATAGTTTCTGATTTCTGAAAGTTGATTTTCAACTTTCATTCATCACAATATCGTTGAATCTCATCGAAGTCACTCTGCAAGAGAATCCTGATGTCCTCGATTTTTGCAGCTGTTCTGTACGCAATCAGGTCGTCGGCATACGCAATTGCCTGAGTTAGACTACTTATCAGATCGCTCCCTGCTGAAGACCATTTTTAATATTAAAGGTTGTGGCAGAAGTTACATTGCCACTTTTGACAACAAACTTTCTTCCATGTGAGCATATCATAAAGTATATATAATAGTGGTTTACTAATGCCAAGTTTGGTTAGCTTTAGATAAAGACCCTCTAACCATACGGTGTCGAAGGCCTTCTCCAAATCAACCAGACAGGCACCCGTACACTGCTTCTTAGATTTGTTCCATTGGACATCAGAAACAAGTTTCGACGCGGCATGAATATTGTCATGTCCCGCCTTAAAACCGAACTGATTGTCCGGTATGATATTATTGTCCTCTGCCCACTTAGACAGAGCTCTATTGATAACTTTTTCGAATACCTTGCTGATACTCGGAAGAAGACTTATCGACCGGAGATTCGCCGGATTGGAGTTGTCCTTTCCCTTTTTCGGGAGAGGATGCACCACAGCTGTCTTCCACCGCACTGGATAATATGCATTATTCAGAGCGTTGTTAAACAGAGTGGTATAAATGTCTACTGCTTCTTGAGGTAAATGTCGAAGTACAACGTTGGATATGCCATCGACTCCTGCTGACTTCTTCTTCTTTAGTGAATTGAAGATGAGCTGGAGCTCCACCTTCGTAATTAACAGGGAACTGGACCCATTTCACTCGGCGATTGTGGCGTTTGCCAAATGATCTTCATTGAACCCGGTGAAACCAAGGTTCTCTGATCGCCATTGCGTGATGTCATTCCGAAGGTCGAAGTGATGGAGCAAGGCTCTGTTTTCCAGGTCGTGATTCGGGCGAATGCACGCATTCACCTTGTACACTTGCTGGAAAGCAGCCCCCACAGCCTCCACTTTCTCCTGCGGATCTTCAACAATAAAGAGGTCATCGTCCAAGACGGCGTCCTCTGGATTAATTCCTGCTGTCAGAAGTATGTCTCTGTTGTCTGTCGTTCTCTGAAGCTTGAGACACGGAAGGTCGTTCTGATCATTCCTTCTAAATATTTTGTTAGTTTTCGGAAACATACTCGGGTCGCTAGAATTAACGGCCCGAATTTTGTTATCCCAATACAAATTAGTGGACAACCGATAATTTTCCTTTATAAGTTGGTTGATGTTCTTGATCGACGACTTCAGTGTCCCAATCTCCAGATTGTGAGGGTCAGTAAACCGTCGGTACAAAAGTTTGAGTCTTGTCAGCAGTCCGCTTTTTTGTCTATGTAATGCGTCAATGGTCGCGTTCCGGTACATGTCGGTTGCGTCCCGTTGCTTGTATTTCGGTATTGTTCTGTTCATTGTTCGTTTGATTGTCTCGTCCATTTGTTCTAAGTATTGGTCTATTTCCTTATTTGTCAAATTCCTGTCATTTGGTGGGGATATGTTGTTCGAACTGATTTCGCTCGATAAGGCGTTGGTAAAGCATGGCCAGCGCACCTTACTGTAATTGTAAGTGTGCACAGGTACATACTCATCCGACTCCACGAAGCTGTATTACGGCGGCGAGCCCGCAGTGATCACTGTCGTACTCGATCGTTCGTAAACAGTTTCTTGGTCTTTGGCCCACAGTGTCAGTAATTGTCAGTCTTGCGTCTATTAGCAATAGATCCAGATAGGCACCGCTTCTTGGAAACGATGGCCGATCCGTAGCCAACAGGTCGACACCATATTAAGTGTTGTATCGACTCATCCAATTGAAAAGATGAATACCTCTTTGATTCTGAATTTGATTTCCCCAATCTTGGTGTTTGGCATTCAAATCACCGGCCATGAGAAAGTAATTTTCTTCCAAGCTCAAGTGTAGACATTCGAAAAGTTTTTCAAGCTCTGTCATAAAATCAGTTGGCTGAAGTGATGCCGGTGCATAAGCCGCGATCACATACATTCGCTTCCCCTGTTGGAGAGAAATGCATACGATGCACGCCTCTAACAGCCGAAATCTGCGCAGATCACTATTATATATAACTTTATGATTAATGCCTTTTCGTATGAAGATTGCGACGCCCCCCCCTTGAGTGGAGTTGGGTCGATCTCTTCTAACGATATTATAATTGTTGTTAGTCAACTTATGTTTCTGGTTCAGCTTAGTTTCGCTGGCCATAAACACATCTGGCCTTTGGTCTTTCAACAATTGGAAAAGATTAGCTCTACGTTCGGTCCTTATCAGTGAATTTACATTCACAGCAAGGATCCTAAGAGGCCTCTCCGACAGCGCGCCTTTAACCTCTTATTTGCGTTAAGCTAGGCAAAACAGAGTAGAGATAGTCTAGCCTAGTCGCCTGCTCCTTTATCTGGTTATGAAGTCCTGTCAACTGGCCTTGAATTGCCAGCAACATGCTTCTTATTTCGGCCTGAGTGTCCGGAGCCTTTGGCACTATGGCCGGTTGGGCTGCCTTAGCTGCAGGCTGTACCGTTTTTCCCCTTCCTGCCGCCATTTGGGCGTAGGAAATTTGGGGATTAATGGGCGTTGCTGTAGGAGCACGCGTTGATGGGCGTATCTCTACCGCTGTCTGCTTAGCCGCTTTGTTATTTCTTATTTGCTGAAAAGCTGAGCAACCCCGATAATTAGCAGGGTGCCCCTCCTTTCCGCAAAGTGCACATTTAAGCTGGGTCATGTCTTCGACCCGCTCCTCACCGAGTTTACACTCCCCCTTGATGTGGTCCTCACCACACTTAACGCAGCGTGACTGCATTTCGCAGTTTGCTGCAGCGTGGCCAAACCTTTGGCAGCGCATGCATTGAAGCATGTCGCCGCGTCTCTTTAGTTTATCCCAAGTTACAACCTGGTAGTTGAGAACGGAGATACTTCTCAACCTATCCAGTTTGCTGCTGGGCGATAGCTGGACTAGGAAGAACGGCAAAGACCGCTTCTCCCGTCTGGCTCTGACTGTAGCGAACAGCTTGACCCCGATAAAGTCGAGATCGTCGCTCGCTTTTTGACGGAGCTCATTTAAGAGCACCTGTGGTTCCGTGCAGGAATCTATGCCCTTCAGGAGGACCATTTGGTATTTATCCACTTTGGGGGTAAAACTGACGAACTCAGTCGTGGATTTCTTTAATAATTCTTTAATGATTTTGTGCTGCTCCACCGTGGAGCAGTGGATAGCATGTCTATCTTTACTTAATCTTTTAATAAAAAAGTTTTGGCCTATGGCCGACTTACACAGGTCTATGGTTTCCTGTAGCTCCATTTTATAGGTGTTTATTGGTGGCACCTTTTCTTTTTTATTTTGGGGCGGCTGTGGCTGCTGCTGGTGTTCTCCTCGCTGCTGCTCGTTCCGCTTCTGCTGACTGCACTCCTGTGGTTGTTGTTGCTGCTGCTGCTGTTGCACTGATTTTTTTGGACGTTGCTCCTTCGGCTGCTGCTGTTGTTGTTTAGTTGGCAGTTGTTGTTGCTGCTGTTCTTGTGCATTTAGATTTGGATTTGGCTGCTCTTGCTGTGGCGCTGCCTTTTTTGGCGCCTGCACCACTTTTTTCTGCTCGCACTCCTGTTTTTCTCTTTCGCGTCGAGCTTCTTGCTTGTGTCTGAGTGCTTCTATCAGTGGGGTCACGATGGCATTGAGACGTTCCATCTCCCCCCGAATGACATCTATTTTTTGGCTGATGGCCTGCTCATCCAATTCTTCTTGCGCCTCGTTTTCCTCTTCGGAGGACGCCTCTGGTGAGGTTAAACCAACAAGCACATTGCTGTTGGATTCCCCTGTAGTGTATTGACCCTCGCCACCTTCGGACATGTATTCGATGTCGTCATCGGATGGCGAGGTATCAAGTTGTTGATGAATTTTTGCTGCTGCTGACGTCTTCGCTGTGCGCGCCGTCTCCTTCACCCCAGCTGGCAGCTGGGCTGAGGTGGTGGTTGAGCGGCGCTTGACGAGGTTCGTCGCACAGCTTATCCTCTTCCTCCTCTTGTTTTTGGCATCGGCTGTTGATGCCGTTGCTGGTTTTGCCGTTGTTCCTACGGCACTAGTTGATGGTATGGCTGGTGGTGCCATCGCTTGCTTGCTTGTTGTTGTTGTTGATGCTACTGCACTAACCGTGACTTTGGCTGGTGGTGCCAAAGCTGACTTTATTGTTGATGCTGGGGCACCTTTCGATGTCCCCGCGGTGTTGTTAGTTTGCATTTGCTGCTTTTCCCACTCAATGAAGTTTTCTACTTCACGATTGTGAAAAAAAGCAGCCAAATAATTTTTACCCGACACTATTAAAAATAGCTGGGTATAATTAAAACTTTGAAAAGTCACTCCGATTTTATTTAAAGAAAACTGTGAAAGCCGATAACGTGTGCACACTTCCACAGATCGAGATCGACTGGCCAATGAATGCTGTAGTTGAACCAGTGGTCACTGATTACCAGATGTCTGCAATGAAGAGATGGCGTCGACTATCGTTAATAAAGCAGCATTTTTGGAATCGATGGTCAAAGGAGTATCTTGTTGAGTTACAAAGAAGAGACAAATGGCAGACTTCGTCAGATAACGTCAAACTTAACACAATAGTTCTCGTTGGGGATGACAATGCATCTCCACGTATTACAAATCTGATTCAATCGCCGGATGGTAAGATTCGAGTCGTTGATGTAACAACCAAGAAAGGACTTATTCGCAGAACAATTCATCGGATAGCACCACTACCAATAGATGAAGATTGAAGATATCCCATAGACGAAGATTGAAGATATTCCTTAGATACTTCAAGGTGGGCAGAATGTTAATGCCATAGATTTTATATTAAATATAGAATTGATTTACTAAAATAATTTGCTTTGAGATAAATAAATAAATTAAATAGTACTAAATTAAACTTAAAGGTTAACACTTAAAACTATGCTGAATAACTCTCAATTTATGCTTAACGAAACCTAAATAGTCGTTGAGATCTTGAAATTATACCACACGTAGTAGCAGCAATTTTAATTTGAATATTAAAACATATATATAAAAGTTGAACAGTTTCTTTTATTTTTTCGTTGAACAAAAAGTGTGAAACCTATCACATTAAACATTGGTGTCGAAACCTGGGAATATTCTATATTCCCAGTATAAAAATCATTAATAAATTAACCTTTATTAATTTTAAATTAATGATTAAAAAATTAAATTTGAAGTAATAAAATATTACAATAAATCGAAACGGACAAACAACGGGAAGAAAGAGAATTTGCCCTACAAATCTCTCATAGAAAAAAGTGCTGGTAAATTGCAAAAAGTGTTTAAATTAATAACTCAATTGCAGGGCATTCTATACGAGGAAGAAATTGCTGAGTCATAGATATAAATCTATATGTACTCAAAGCTTTTTTGTATCATCATTTCATCATTGCAGTGACTTCCAAATTTAAAAAGGTCGACAACCCATCAAAACAAAGCTCCCACTCGGAATTATAGATCAGTCATCAATCATCCTCATCATTTGGACTCATCTCAAACAGAAAAGCCTTGTCGAGTGTTCCAGTGTGGATTGTATCAATGATCGATTTATCAACCACGTAAGCTTTTATTTTAAATTTTTGTGACTTGTTTGTTGAATTTGTTGTGAAGCAATTTAATTAGAACTTGCTGCTAAGAAATAACTACTGTGGTGAATAGTTAACATATGATAGAAACATTGTTGCTGGACGTTGTTAGCTGTCAACATATATGTTGATAAAAATAGGAAAGGTAAACAAACAGATGGTATTGTTGTTGCTGATTTTTACCTTGCCGTATTATTGAGTACAAAAATTATTTTGTTGTTGTAACACTCCATCACGTTGAATAAACTTGGATTTTTAAATTTGTCTTTAACCAGAATTCGAATTTTGTTGATAGGTGACTGTATCTAAGTTGGGTAGCTTGTTGTTGGATTAATTTTATAGTAATTCACTTTGTTGAGGTTGCCTTTGCTGTTTTTGTTGCTGCTTCTGTTGCTGTTGCTGCTGCTGATGAATTTGAGGAGGAATTTGTTGCTGACATAAATAAATTTGAAATTAAACACAGGATTGTTGCGGAAGTCAGAATAATTTTTTGTTGTTTCTGATTTGCTGTTAAGGTGTGCAGATTTATTGATCGTTGGGTTTTCTTCAATTTACCAAGGTTTTTCCACTCAAATAGTAGCAATGAATGAGAAAAACAAAGCAAGGATGAGTCACCGCAAAGTAATAATAGTTTAGGAAGAACTTTATCTGATTTAAAAGGGAAACTTGAGCAGAACGAAAAACATTATTATGCAAAAGGGTAGTACGTTGTCAGAACCAGAGCTTGAATGTCGATTAGGAATATTGGAATCGTATTTTAAGCAGATTTGAATGTTCAAACGTCAATTGAAAGATGGCGAATGAGATTTTTCATGAAGAGGTTGAAGAGATTTATGTTTTTGCAAAGACAAAGATAATGACATTTGTCCGTTTTGAAAGGTAATACAATTGCTGCGGAGCATTTAAATGCAACATATTTTCCGGAACAGCCTCGCCCTCGATCAAAATTAGAGCCTATAGAATTACCTACGTTGTCTGGTAAATTAACAGACTATCATAGTTTCATAGGATTATTTACAAATCTGTTTCATAAAGATGAAAGCCTTGATAGTTTGCAAAAGTTCAATTATTTGCTTAGAAGTTTATCTGGATGCTGTTAAAGATTTTAACATCGTTGGAGCAAATTATCAAAAAATCCTTGAAAGATTAAAAAGTCGTTTTGATAATAAAATTCTTATATTTCAAGAACATATAAATACTTTGCTGGAGTTTCCAAAAATGTCTAAGGTATCTGCTTCTTCCTTGCTACATTTGGAAGGCAGTTTTAATACTCATTTCACAGCAATGCTTTCAATAGGAAATCATAAAGATATCGCTACTGCTATATTGATTTCATTAGCTATGGATCGAGTTGATAAAGAAACCCAAGCTAAATGGCAGGATTCGATAGACTATAATAAGCTCCCAACGTGGGAAGAATTTAGTAAGGTTTTGGATCATCGTTGTAAAAGCTTAGAAGCTAAGGAATCTAGGGTGCAAAAACCGAATAGTTCTAAAAGTGGTAGCAAATCTGAACCTTCAAGTTCGCAACATAGTGGAAAGAAGCAGTTTAGAAAGTCAAGGGTGCAACTTTAGCAGCGGAGCGTTTAAAGTGCGAATACTGCCAGTCTTTGGAACATGTAGTCGATTCTTGTCCAGAATTTTTGAGCTTACCAGTGGGGAGGAGGTTCCTGGAAGTGAAAAAATGAATCCTTTGTATAAATTGTGTGGGAAAGAAGCATTCTGTTCGACATTGTACTTAGCCAAAGTGCGCTATTTGTTCGTTACCCCATAATAAGCTGCTATCAGCTGCTTGATAGATTTACTGTGAACAATGGTGGTGAAACTGGAGGTCAAGGAGCATCTACCTCTGCTTCAATGGTGGACAGGTCATCTAAGATAAGATAAGATAAGATAAGATAAGATAAGATAAGATAAGATCAGATAAGATATGATAAGATAAGATAAGATAAGGTAAGATAAGATAAGATAAGATAAGATAAGATAAGATAAGATAAGATAAGATAAGATAAGATAAGATAAGATAAGATAAGATAAGATAAGATAAGATAAGATAAGATAAGATAAGATAAGATAAGATAAGATAAGATAAGATAAGATAAGATAAGATAAGATAAGATAAGATAAGATAAGATAAGATAAGATAAGATAAGATAAGATAAGATAAGATAAGATAAGATAAGATAAGATAAGATAAGATAAGATAAGATAAGATAAGATAAGATAAGATAAGATAAGATAAGATAAGATAAGATAAGATAAGATAAGATAAGATAAGATAAGATAAGATAAGATAAGATAAGATAAGATAAGATAAGATAAGATAAGATAAGATAAGATAAGATAAGATAAGATAAGATAAGATAAGATAAGATAAGATAAGATAAGATAAGATAAGATAAGATAAGATAAGATAAGATAAGATAAGATAAGATAAGATAAGATAAGATAAGATAAGATAAGATAAGATAAGATAAGATAAGATAAGATAAGATAAGATAAGATAAGATAAGATAAGATAAGATAAGATAAGATAAGATTAAAGATAGTTAATAGCAAATGAGGTTACAAATGTTCGACACACCACAAAAACTAGATGTAAATCACGGATTTCAGAGTTTAAAACCAAATTAGAACTGCTTGCAATCAAAAACATTACTCACCTTCAGCCTAGTCAATCTTTCAAGGTAGATAGTTGGAAAATACCTAAAAATATTGTACTATTTCAATGAAGCTGCGAAGATAGATATGTTGATAGGCGCAGACCATTTCTTTGAGCTGTTAGCTATTGGACAAATTAAGTTGGAAGAGAAGCTTACGCTTTAAAAGACCCTTTTTGGATGGGTCGTTTCGGGCTCACATGATTTGTCAGATGAGTCAACGAGCACAGTATACTTGTTAGGAAGTGAACAGCAGTCAAAAGATGACTCTTCACGAATTTGTTGAAAAGTTTTGGGAAATTGAAAACTATCGAACAACATCTGAATTTTAAAAGCCTGAAGAGAAAAAATGTGAAGAACACTTCATAAAAACAGTCACAAAAAATGATGAAGGTAGATTTGTTGTGAGTTTTCCGTTCAAAGAAGACCCATCAGCATTAGGAAAATCATTTGAAATTGCAAGAAACAGATTTATGTCGCTAGGAAAGAGACTTGAGAAGAACCCCACTGTCAAAGGCCAATATATTGATTTTTTGAAGGAGTATGAAGATCTTGGACATATGTCCGAAGTTAGTTTCGATGAAGCTAGGAAAATTTAATACTTTTCTCCTCATCAGTATGTACTTCGACCAGATTATTCAACTACAAAACTTAGGGTTGTTGTAAAAAAAACTTCATCCGGCAAATCTCTAAATTAAATTTTAATGAAAGGACCCATAATGCAAGATGATCTTTATTCAATTATTTTACGTTTTCGTTGTTATAAGTTTGCATTGACAGCTGATATTTCGAAAATGTACCGTCAGATACTTATGGCTAAAAGAGATCGTAAATATCAATGCATTCTCTGGAGGACTCAGCGCACCGATTCATTAAAAACATTCAAGTTAAATACTGTGACCTATGGAACCACTTCCGCTCCTTATTTGGCCACTCGCTGCCTCAGAACTTTATCAGAGGAAGGGGCCAACAAATTTCCATTAGGTTCCAAAGTGTTGGGCGAGGATTTTTATATGGATGATTTGATTAGTGGAGGCGATTCGCCAGAGGAGTATTTGGAATTTGTGAAGAAGTAAGGAACCTTTGGCATAGCGCAAGCTTCGAACTTCGAAAGTGGTGGACAAACGAAAAAACTTTATTGGAAGTTGTTTCGGAAATGGACCGAGAGAAACTACTTAGAATAAATGATACGGATATCATAAGAACACTAGGAATCAAATGGAATCCATCATCAGATCAGTTGCAGTATGTTGTTCCAGAAATAAACTCAAAACCAAAAATTACGGAGCGAGTTATTCTCTTTGAACTGTCTACTTTGTTTGACCCATTAGGTCTAGTTAACCCAGTCGTTGTAAAGGGTAAAATCTTGTTGCAAAGCCTTTGGTTAAAAAAGACTGATTGGGATGAATCAGTTCAATCAAGAATTTTTATTGAATGGGGAGTTTTTCGTAATAGTTTGAAGGAGTTAGAATCGATCAAAATTCCAAGATATGTGATAGCTTTGAGATCCAGAAACATTCAACTTCATGGATTCTCGGATGCATCTTTGCGTGCTTAGGGTTGTTGCATCTATTTGCGGACAGTTGAAAAACAAGGTATCACCTTTTGTAACTTGGTGACAGCTTAATCAAGAGTAGCTCCAATAAAAACTCAATGCTTGCCGAGGTTGGAGTTATGTGCAGCGGAAATGCTTGCTTCTGTGATTTTAAAGATACTTCCAAATTTCTCACACGTAGTTGAAAATATTTACCTCTAGACCGACTCAGAAATTGTGTTGTGTTGGCTTTCAGCTCATCCTTCTAATTGTGAAGTATATATAGCCAACAGAGTATCAAAGATACAAACAAGCTTGCTGTACGAAACAAAATCTTGCAGATATTGTATCTAGAGGCGCGTTTGGAAGTGACTTGATGGAAAGTATATGGTTTTCAGGTCCAAAATTTCTTAAACTGCAAGAAGATATGTGGCCTGCACAAAAGGATTTAACTCTTATGGAAAAAGATATTCCTGGAACTCCGAAATGTAATGATGTGGTTCTTTTGTCAAAAATAATAGATACAAATTTTGAAAAGCACTACTGGCGTTTTAAAAGTACACATAAAACTTGTAGAATATTTGCCCATGTACTTCGTTGGATTGTTGTTGTTCGAACGAAGATGAAAAGAGCTGAATTTTTTTTGAATAACTGCGCTTTAACACATCTTTAAAAGCAGATGAGATAAATGACACTTTGCTAAGGATTCTTTGGAATATTCAGCAAAAGAATTTCCAGGAGGAAATTCATAAGTTAAAGAAAGGAGATATGATTAGACCATCGAGTCACATCAAAAATCTCAATCCCTTCCTTGATGGTGACTCATTTAAACTCCTCCGAGTGGGTGGGCGTCTGCTGAATGCGAACATACCTAACTCTGTCAAATGTCCTATTCTTCTTCCTAAATCTAATCCCTTTGTAAAAAATCTATTTACTTCCTTACATAATAAAAACTATCATGCAGGTCCACAAGCTTTAATTGGAATAGTGCGACAGAGGTTCTGGGTACTAGACGCCCGCAGACTCGCAAAGAAGAACGTTGACAGCTGTTGAGATTGTTTCAAATACAAACCAAAGATGTTGGGTCAAATCATGGGCAATCTTCCGACTGACAGAGCGCAACCTGCAAGACCGTTTTTGAAAACTGGAGTCGATTTTTGTGGCACATTCCAGACGACTTACAAGCTGCGAGGGCACCGAACAACCAAATCATATATAGCAGTTTTCGTTTGCTTCGTTGTGAAGGCTGTACATTTAGAAGTTGTTTCGGACCTATCCAGTGAAGGTTTCATTGCAGCACTCAAGAGGTTCGTAGCAAGGCGTGGTCTGTGCCAAGACTTGTACTGCGATAATGGGACGAATTTTGTTGGAGCCCGTAACCAGCTAGATGAATTCAGACAGAGCTTTCTAGAACAGCAGATGAAGAAGAAGATTAGTGATTGGTGTACCACAGAACAAATCCAATTTCATCATATACCGCCCAGAACTCCACATTTCGGTGGGCTATGCGAGGCAGCCGTAAAGTCAAGTAAAAATTATCTGGTTCGTACCAAAAGCGAAGCCTTTCTTACCTTTGAAGAGCTGGCTACCGTTGTGGCTGATATAGAAGCCATACTGAACTCTCGTCCCATGTATACGATGTCAAGTGACCCCAGCGATGAGGAAGTCCTTACACCTGGTCATAAGTTGAACCAGTGGTCACTGATTACCAGATGTCTGCAATGAAGAGATGGCGTCGACTATCGTTAATAAAGCAGCATTTTTGGAATCGATGGTCAAAGGAGTATCTTGTTGAGTTACAAAGAAGAGACAAATGGCAGACTTCGTCAGATAACGTCAAACTTAACACAATAGTTCTCGTTGGGGATGACAATGCATCTCCACGTATTACAAATCTGATTCAATCGCCGGATGGTAAGATTCGAGTCGTTGATGTAACAACCAAGAAAGGACTTATTCGCAGAGCAATTCATCGGATAGCACCACTACCAATAGATGAATATTGAAGATATCCCATAGACGAAGATTGAAGATATCCCTTAGATACTTCAAGGTGGGCAGAATGTTAATGCCATAGATTTTATATTAAATATAGAATTGATTTACTAAAATAATTTGCTTTGAGATAAATAAATAAATTAAATAGTACTAAAATAAATTAAATTTAAAGGTTAACACTTAAAACTATGCTGAATAACTCTCAATTTATGCTTAACGAAACCTAAATACGCTCTTCACATGAAATATAAATTATAATTAATTACTAGTCGTTGAGATCTTGAAATTATACCACACGTAGTAGCAGCAATTTTAATTTGAATATTAAAACATATATATAAAAGTTGAACAGTTTCTTTTATTTTTTCGTTGAACAAAAAGTGTGAAACCTATCACATTAAACATTGGTGTCGAAACCTGGGAATATTCTATATTCCCAGTATAAAAATCATTTATAAATTAACCTTTATTAAATTTAAATTAATGATTAAAAAATTGAATTTGAAGTAATAAAATATTACAATAAATCGAAACGGACAAACAACGGGAAGAAAGAGAATTTGCCCTACAAATCTCTCATAAAAAAAGTGCTGGTAAATTGCAAAAAGTGTCTAAATTAATAACTCAATTGCAGGGCATTCTATACGAGGAAGAAATTGCTGAGTCATAGATATAAATCTATATGTACTCAAAGCTTTTTTGTATCATCATTTCATCATTGCAGTGACTTCCAAATTTAAAAAGGTCGACAACCCATCAAAACAAAGCTCCCACTCGGAATTATAGATCAGTCATCAATCATCCTCATCATTTGGACTCATCTCAAACAGAAAAGCTTTATCGAGTGTTCCAGTGTGGATTGTATCAATGATCGATTTATCAACCACGTAAGCTTTTATTTTAAATTTTTGTGTTGCTGATTATAAGACTTCTTGCCAATTTATTAGTTGCTGCTGATTGAACTTGTTTGTTGAATTTGTTGTGAAGCAATTTAATTAGAACTTGCTGCTAAGAAATAACTACTGTGGTGAATAGTTAACATATGATTGAAACATTGTTGCTGGACGTTGTTAGCTGTCAGCATATATGTTGATAAGAATAGGAAAGGTAAACAAACACATGGTACAGTTGTTGCTGATTTTTACCTTGCCGTATTATTGAGTACAAAAATTATTTTCTTGTTGTAACACTCCATCACGTTGAATAAACTTGGATTTTTAAATTTGTCTTTAACCAGGATTCGAATTTTGTTGAAAGGTGACTGTATCTAAGTTGGGTAGCTTGTTGTTGGATGAATTTTATAGTAATTTACTTTGTTGAGGTTGCCTTTGCTGTTGTTGTTGCTGCTTCTGTTGCTGTTGCTGCTGCTGTTGCTGATGAAGTTGAGGAGGAATTTGTTGCTGACATAAATAAATTTGAAATTAAACACAGGATTGTTGCGGAAGTCAGAATAATTTTTTGTTGTTTCTGAGTTGCTGTTAAGGTGTGCAGATTTATTGATCGTTGGGTTTTCTTCAATTTACCAAGGTATTTCGACTCAAATAGTAGCAATGAATCAGAAAAACAAAGCAAGGATGAGTCACCGCAAAGTAATAATGGTTTAGGAAGAACTTTATCTGATTTAAAAGGGTTGCGATCGTCATCGAAAGGAAACTTGAGCAGAACGAAAAACATTATTATGCAAAAGGGTAGTACGTTGTCAGAACCAGAGCTTGAATGTTGATTAGGAATATTGGAATCGTATCTTAAGCAGATTTGAATGTTCAAACGTCAATTGAAAGATGGCGAATGAGATTTTTTGTGAAGAGGTTGAAGAGATTTATGTTTGTGCAAAGACAAAGATAATGACACTTTTGTCCGATTTGAGAGGCAATACAAGTGCTGCGGAGCATTTAAATGCAAAATATTTTCCGGAACAGCCTCGCCCTCGATCAAAATTAGAGCCTATAGAATTACCTACGTTGTCTGGTAAGCTAACAGATTATCATAGTTTCATAGGATTATTTACAAATCTGGTTCATAAAGATGAAAGCCTTGATAGTTTGCAAAAGTTCAATTATTTGCTTAGAAGTTTATCTGGATGCTGTTAAAGATTTTAACATCGTTGGAGCAAATTATCAAAAAACCCTTGAAAGATTAAAAAGTCGTTTTGATAATAAAATTCTTATATTTCAAGAACATATAAATACTTTGCTGGAGTTTCCAAAAATGTCTAAAGTATCTGCTTCTCCCTTGCTACATTTGGAAGACAGTTTTAATACTCATTTCACAGCAATGCTTTCAATAGAAAATCATAAAGATATCGCTACTGCTAAATTGATTTCATTAGCTATGGATCGAGTTGATAAAGAAACCCAAGCTAAATGGCAGGATGCGATAGACTATAATAAGCTCCCAACGTGGGAAGAATTTAGTAAGGTTTTGGATCGTCGTTGTAAAAGCTTAGAAGCTAAGGAATCTAGGGTGCAAAAACCGAATAGTTCTCAAAGTGGTAGCAAATTTGAACCTTCAAGTTCGCAAAATAGTGGAAAGAAGCAGTTTAGAAAGTCAAGGGTGCAACTTAAGCAGCGGAGCGATTAAAGTGCGAATACTGCCAGTCTTTGGAACATGTAGTCGATTCTTGTCCAGAATTTTTGAGCTTACCAGTGGGGAGGAGGTTCCTGGAAGTGAAAAAATGAATCCTTTGTATAAATTGTTTGGGAAAGGAGCATTCTGTTCGACATTGTACTTAGCCAAAGTGCGCTATTTGTTCATTACCCCATAATAAGCTGCTATCAGCTGCTTGATAGATTTACTGTGAACAATGGTGGTGAAACTGGAGGTCAAGGAGCATCTACCTCTGCTTCGTTGGTGGGCAGGTCATGTAAGATAAGATAAGACAAAATAAGATAAGATAAGATAAGATAAGATAAGATAAGATAAGATAAGATAAGATAATATAAGATAAGATAAGATAAGATAAGATAAGATAAGATAAGATAAGATAAGATAAGATAAGATAAGATAAGATAAGATAAGATAAGATAAGATAAGATAAGATAAGATAAGATAAGATAAGATAAGATAAGATAAGATAAGATAAGATAAGATAAGATAAGATAAGATAAGATAAGATAAGATAAGATAAGATAAGATAAGATAAGATAAGATAAGATAAGATAAGATAAGATAAGATAAGATAAGATAAGATAAGATAAGATAAGATAAGATAAGATAAGATAAGATAAGATAAGATAAGATAAGATAAGATAAGATAAGATAAGATAAGATAAGATAAGATAAGATAAGATAAGATAAGATAAGATAAGATAAGATAAGATAAGATAAGATAAGATAAGATAAGATAAGATAAGATAAGATAAGATTAAAGATAGTTTTGGTAGATATCAACCTGTACGCGCGTTATTAGATTCAGCTTCTCAATTGAATTTCATAACTGAAAGCATGTCACAAAGATTGAGATTACCCAAATCAAAATCAGAGATTCAAATAAGCGGAATAGGAAATGAGGTTACAAATGTTCGACACACCACAAAAACTAGATGTAAATCACGGATTTCAGAGTTTGAAACCAAATTAGAACTGCTTGCAATCAAAAACATTACTCACCTTCAGCCTAGTCAATCTTTCAAGGTAGATAGTTGGAAAATACCTAAAAATATTGTACTATTTCAATGAAGCTGCGAAGATAGATATGTTGATAGGCGCAGACCATTTCTTTGAGCTGTTAGCTATTGGACAAATTAAGTTGGAAGAGAAGCTTACGCTTCAAAAGACCCTTTTTGGATGGGTCGTTTCGGGCTCACATGATTTGTCAGATGAGTCAACGAGCACAGTATACTTGTTAGGAAGTGAACAGCAGTCAAAAGATGACTCTTCACGAATTTGTTGAAAAGTTTTGGGAAATTGAAAACTATCGAACAACATCTGAATTTTAAAAGCCTGAAGAGAAAAAATGTGAAGAACACTTCATAAAAACAGTCACAAAAAATGATGAAGGTAGATTTGTTGTGAGTTTTCCGTTCAAAGAAGACCCATCAGCATTAGGAGAATCATTTGAAATTGCAAGAAACAGATTTATGTCGCTAGGAAAGAGACTTGAGAAGAACCCCACTGTCAAAGGCCAATATATTGATTTTTTGAAGGAGTATGAAGATCTTGGACATATGTCCGAAGTTAGTTTCGATGAAGCTAGGAAAATTTAATACTTTTCTCCTCATCAGTATGTACTTCGACCAGATTATTCAACTACAAAACTTAGGGTTGTTGTAAAAAAAACTTCATCCGGCAAATCTCTAAATAAAATTTTAATGAAAGGACCCATAATGCAAGATGATCTTTATTCAATTATTTTACGTTTTCGTTGTTATAAGTTTGCATTGACAGCTGATATTTCGAAAATGTACCGTCAGATACTTATGGCTAAAAGAGATCGTAAATATCAATGCATTCTCTGGAGGACTCAGCGCACCGATTCATTAAAAACATTCAAGTTAAATACTGTGACCTATGGAACCACTTCCGCTCCTTATTTGGCCACTCGCTGCCTCAGAACTTTATCAGAGGAAGGGGCCAACAAATTTCCATTAGGTTCCAAAGTGTTGGGCGAGGATTTTTATATGGATGATTTGATTAGTGGAGGCGATTCGCCAGAGGAGTATTTGGAATTTGTGAAGAAGTAAGGAACCTTTGGCATAGCGCAAGCTTCGAACTTCGAAAGTGGTGGACAAACGAAAAAACTTTATTGGAAGTTGTTTCGGAAATGGACCGAGAGAAACTACTTAGAATAAATGATACGGATATCATAAGAACACTAGGAATCAAATGGAATCCATCATCAGATGAGTTGCAGTATGTTGTTCCAGAAATAAACTCAAAACCAAAAATTACGGAGCGAGTTATTCTCTTTGAACTGTCTACTTTGTTTGACCCATTAGGTCTAGTTAACCCAGTCGTTGTAAAGGGTAAAATCTTGTTGCAAAGCCTTTGGTTAAAAAAGACTGATTGGGATGAATCAGTTCAATCAAGAATTTTTATTGAATGGGGAGTTTTTCGTAATAGTTTGAAGGAGTTAGAATCGATCAAAATTCCAAGATATGTGATAGCTTTGAGATCCAGAAACATTCAACTTCATGGATTCTCGGATGCATCTTTGCGTGCTTAGGGTTGTTGCATCTATTTGCGGACAGTTGAAAAACAAGGTATCACCTTTTGTAACTTGGTGACAGCTTAATCAAGAGTAGCTCCAATAAAAACTCAATGCTTGCCGAGGTTGGAGTTATGTGCAGCGGAAATGCTTGCTTCTGTGATTTTAAAGATACTTCCAAATTTCTCACACGTAGTTGAAAATATTTACCTCTAGACCGACTCAGAAATTGTGTTGTGTTGGCTTTCAGCTCATCCTTCTAATTGTGAAGTATATATAGCCAACAGAGTATCAAAGATACAAACAAGCTTGCTGTACGAAACAAAATCTTGCAGATATTGTATCTAGAGGCGCGTTTGGAAGTGACTTGATGGAAAGTATATGGTTTTCAGGTCCAAAATTTCTTAAACTGCAAGAAGATATGTGGCCTGCACAAAAGGATTTAACTCTTATGGAAAAAGATATTCCTGGAACTCGGAAATGTAATGATGTGGTTCTTTTGTCAAAAATAATAGATACAAATTTTGAAAAGCACTACTGGCGTTTTAAAAGTACACATAAAACTTGTAGAATATTTGCCCATGTACTTCGTTGGATTGTTGTTGTTCGAACGAAGATGAAAAGAGCTGAATTTTTTTTTGAATAACTGCGCTTTAACACATCTTTAAAAGCAGATGAGATAAATGACACTTTGCTAAGGATTCTTTGGAATATTCAGCAAAAGAATTTCCAGGAGGAAATTCATAAATTAAAGAAAGGAGATATGATTAGACCATCGAGTCACATCAAAAATCTCAATCCCTTCCTTGATGGTGACTCATTTAAACTCCTCCGAGTGGGTGGGCGTCTGCTGAATGCGAACATACCTAACTCTGTCAAATGTCCTATTCTTCTTCCTAAATCTAATCCCTTTGTAAAAAATCTATTTACTTCCTTACATAATAAAAACTATCATGCAGGTCCACAAGCTTTAATTGGAATCGTGCGACAGAGGTTCTGGGTACTAGACGCCCGCAGACTCGCAAAGAAGAACGTTGACAGCTGTTGAGATTGTTTCAAATACAAACCAAAGATGTTGGGTCAAATCATGGGCAATCTTCCGACTGACAGAGCGCAACCTGCAAGACCGTTTTTGAAAACTGGAGTCGATTTTTGTGGCCCATTCCAGACGACTTACAAGCTGCGAGGGCACCGAACAACCAAATCATATATAGCAGTTTTCGTTTGCTTCGTTGTGAAGGCTGTACATTTAGAAGTTGTTTCGGACCTATCCAGTGAAGGTTTCATTGCAGCACTCAAGAGGTTCGTAGCAAGGCGTGGTCTGTGCCAAGACTTGTACTGCGATAATGGGACGAATTTTGTTGGAGCCCGTAACCAGCTAGATGAATTCAGACAGAGCTTTCTAGAACAGCAGATGAAGAAGAAGATTAGTGATTGGTGTACCACAGAACAAATCCAATTTCATCATATACCGCCCAGAACTCCACATTTCGGTGGGCTATGCGAGGCAGCCGTAAAGTCAAGTAAAAATTATCTGGTTCGTACCAAAAGCGAAGCCTTTCTTACCTTTGAAGAGCTGGCTACCGTTGTGGCTGATATAGAAGCCATACTGAACTCTCGTCCCATGTATACGATGTCAAGTGACCCCAGCGATGAGGAAGTCCTTACACCTGGTCATTTTTTAATTGGTGGGCCAATGAATGCTGTAGTTGAACCAGTGGTCACTGATTACCAGATGTCTGCAATAAAGAGATGGCGTCGACTATCGTTAATAAAGCAGCATTTTTGGAATCGATGGTCAAAGGAGTATCTTGTTGAGTTACAAAGAAGAGACAAATGGCAGACTTCGTCAGATAACGTCAAACTTAACACAATAGTTCTCGTTGGGGATGACAATGCATCTCCACGTATTACAAATCTGATTCAATCGCCGGATGGTAAGATTCGAGTCGTTGATGTAACAACCAAGAAAGGACTTATTCGCAGAGCAATTCATCGGATAGCACCACTACCAATAGATGAATATTGAAGATATCCCATAGACGAAGATTGAAGATATCCCTTAGATACTTCAAGGTGGGCAGAATGTTAATGCCATAGTTTTTATATTAAATATAGAATTGATTTACTAAAATAATTTGCTTTGAGATAAATAAATAAATTAAATAGTACTAAAATAAATTAAATTTAAAGGTTAACACTTAAAACTATGCTGAATAACTCTCAATTTATGCTTAACGAAACCTAAATACGCTCTTCACATGAAATATAAATTATAATTAATTACTAGTCGTTGAGATCTTGAAATTATACCACACGTAGTAGCAGCAATTTTAATTTGAATATTAAAACATATATATAAAAGTTGAACAGTTTCTTTTATTTTTTCGTTGAACAAAAAGTGTGAAACCTATCACATTAAACATTGGTGTCGAAACCTGGGAATATTCTATATTCCCAGTATAAAAATCATTTATAAATTAACCTTTATTAAATTTAAATTAATGATTAAAAAATTGAAAAGTGACTTCCAAATTTAAAAAGGTCGACAACCCATCAAAACAAAGCTCCCACTCGGAATTATAGATCAGTCATCAATCATCCTCATCATTTGGACTCATCTCAAACAGAAAAGCTTTATCTAGTGTTCCAGTGTGGATTGTATCAATGATCGATTTATCAACCACGTAAGCTTTTATTTTAAATTTTTGTGTTGCTGATTATAAGACTTCTTGCCAATTTATTAGTTGCTGCTGATTGAACTTGTTTGTTGAATTTGTTGTGAAGCAATTTAATTAGAACTTGCTGCTAAGAAATAACTACTGTGGTGAATAGTTAACATATGATTGAAACATTGTTGCTGGACGTTGTTAGCTGTCAGCATATATGTTGATAAGAATAGGAAAGGTAAACAAACACATGGTATAGTTGTTGCTGATTTTTACCTTGCCGTATTATTGAGTACAAAAATTATTTTCTTGTTGTAACACTCCATCACGTTGAATAAACTTGGATTTTTAAATTTGTCTTTAACCAGGATTCGAATTTTGTTGATAGGTGACTGTATCTAAGTTGGGTAGCTTGTTGTTGGATGAATTTTATAGTAATTTACTTTGTTGAGGTTGCCTTTGCTGTTGTTGTTGCTGCTTCTGTTGCTGTTGCTGCTGCTGTTGCTGATGAAGTTGAGGAGGAATTTGTTGCTGACATAAATAAATTTGAAATTAAACACAGGATTGTTGCGGAAGTCAGAATAATTTTTTGTTGTTTCTGATTTGCTGTTAAGGTGTGCAGATTTATTGATCGTTGGGTTTTCTTCAATTTACCAAGGTATTTCGACTCAAATAACGGGTGATTTTTTAGCTGGTTTGGTTTTGGCAACACTGGTTTTGACAGCTGACGTGTGTTTAGTACCTTGTGTCACTGTCAAACAGCTTCAGTTTGGTTTGCAATTTAACCATGGATCGTCTTACAAATGAACAACGCTTGCAAATTATTGAATTGTACTATCAAAATTCGTGCTCTGTTCGAAATGTTCATCGCGCGCTGCTTCCATTTTATGGTCGGCATTCTCGATCTTCTGAGCAGTCTATTCGGAAGATTGTGACCAAATTTCGCACCAAATTTACTTTGTTGGACATTAAACCACCAACACGTTTACGTACTGTGCATAGTGAAGAAAATATTGCGGCCGTATCAGCTAGTGTGACAGAAGACCGCGAAATGTCGATTCGGCGCCGTTCCCAGCAGTTAGGCCTTTGTTACAGCACTACGTGGAAAATTTTGCGGAAGGATTTGGGCGTAAAGCCTTTTAAGATACAGCTGGTGCAAGAACTAAAGCCAGCCGACCTACCACAACGCCGAATTTTTGGTGAATGGGCTCTTGGAAAGCTGGCCGAGGATCCGCTTTTTTATCGAAAAATTGTGTTCCAATGAGGCTCATTTTTGGTTGAATGGGTACGTAAATAAGCATAATTGCCGCATTTGGAGTAAAGATCAGCCAGAAGCATTGCAACAGCTACCAATGCATCCCGAAAAAGCCACTGTTTGGTGCGGTTTATGGGCCGGCGGCATTATTGGGCCATATTTCTTCAAAGATGATGCGAATCGCAGCGTTACTGTCAATGGTGAACGCTACCGGGCGATGATAACAAACTTTTTTTTGCCCGAAATGGAAGTTCTTTACTTGCATGATATGTGATTTCAACAAGACGGTGCCACATGCCACACAGCACGCGAAACAATGGCGCAATTGCGAGGCGAGTTTGGTGAACAGTTAATTTCACGTTTCGGGCCGGTCAATTGGCCGCCTAGATCGTGCGATTTGACACCATTAGATTATTTTTTGTGGGGTATGTCAAGGCTAATGTCTATAGGGACAAGCCCGCTTCGATTGACGCACTGGAAGCCAACATCCATGCATTCATTCGTGAGATACCGGCCGATATGTGTGAAAGAGTATGCCAAAATTGGACTCAGCGGATGGGCTACCTGAGACGCAGCCGCGGTCAACATTTGCATGAAATTATCTTTAAACATTAAATTGCAAGGTTCAAACTATCGATTCAAATAAATATTTCATTCATTTTTTTCGAATTTTTTGTGTTTTTTTTTTTTTAAGTTTTAAACCTCTTAAAAAATCACCCTTTAGTAGCAATGAATCAGAAAAACAAAGCAAGGATGAGTCACCGCAAAGTAATAATAGTTTAGGAAGAACTTTATCTGATTTAAAAGGGTTGCGATCGTCATCGAAAGGAAACTTGAGCAGAACGAAAAACATTATTATGCAAAAGGGTAGTACGTTGTCAGAACCAGAGCTTGAATGTTGATTAGGAATATTGGAATCGTATTTTAAGCAGATTTGAATGTTCAAACGTCAATTGAAAGATGGCGAATGAGATTTTTCGTGAAGAGGTTGAAGAGATTTATGTTTGTGCAAAGACAAAGATAATGACACTTTTGTCCGATTTGAGAGGCAATACAAGTGCTGCGGAGCATTTAAATGCAAAATATTTTCCGGAACAGCCTCGCCCTCGATCAAAATTAGAGCCTATAGAATTACCTACGTTGTCTGGTAAGCTAACAGATTATCATAGTTTCATAGGATTATTTACAAATCTGGTTCATAAAGATGAAAGCCTTGATAGTTTGCAAAAGTTCAATTATTTGCTTAGAAGTTTATCTGGATGCTGTTAAAGATTTTAACATCGTTGGAGCAAATTATCAAAAAACCCTTGAAAGATTAAAAAGTCGTTTTGATAATAAAATTCTTATATTTCAAGAACATATAAATACATTGCTGGAGTTTCCAAAAATGTCTAAGGTATCTGCTTCTCCCTTGCTACATTTGGAAGACAGTTTTAATACTCATTTCACAGCAATGCTTTCAATAGAAAATCATAAAGATATCGCTACTGCTAAATTGATTTCATTAGCTATGGATCGAGTTGATAAAGAAACCCAAGCTAAATGGCAGGATGCGATAGACTATAATAAGCTCCCAACGTGGGAAGAATTTAGTAAGGTTTTGGATCGTCGTTGTAAAAGCTTAGAAGCTAAGGAATCTAGGGTGCAAAAACCGAATAGTTCTCAAAGTGGTAGCAAATTTGAACCTTCAAGTTCGCAACATAGTGGAAAGAAGCAGTTTAGAAAGTCAAGGGTGCAACTTAAGCAGCGGAGCGATTAAAGTGCGAATACTGCCAGTCTTTGGAACATGTAGTCGATTCTTGTCCAGAATTTTTGAGCTTACCAGTGGGGAGGAGGTTCCTGGAAGTGAAAAAATGAATCCTTTGTATAAATTGTTTGGGAAAGGAGCATTCTGTTCGACATTGTACTTAGCCAAAGTGCGCTATTTGTTCATTACCCCATAATAAGCTGCTATCAGCTGCTTGATAGATTTACTGTGAACAATGGTGGTGAAACTGGAGGTCAAGGAGCATCTACCTCTGCTTCGTTGGTGGGCAGGTCATGTAAGATAAGATAAGACAAAATAAGATAAGATAAGATAAGATAAGATAAGATAAGATAAGATAAGATAAGATAAGATAAGATAAGATAAGATAAGATAAGATAAGATAAGATAAGATAAGATAAGATAAGATAAGATAAGATAAGATAAGATAAGATAAGATAAGATAAGATAAGATAAAATAAGATAAGATAAGATAAGATAAGATAAGATAAGATAAGATAAGATAAGATAAGATAAGATAAGATAAGATAAGATAAGATAAGATAAGATAAGATAAGATAAGATAAGATAAGATAAGATAAGATAAGATAAGATAAGATAAGATAAGATAAGATAAGATAAGATAAGATAAGATAAGATAAGATAAGATAAGATAAGATAAGATAAGATAAGATAAGATAAGATAAGATAAGATAAGATAAGATAAGATAAGATAAGATAAGATAAGATAAGATAAGATAAGATAAGATAAGATAAGATAAGATAAGATAAGATAAGATAAGATAAGATAAGATAAGATAAGATAAGATAAGATAAGATAAGATAAGATAAGATAAGATAAGATAAGATAAGATAAGATAAGATAAGATAAGATAAGATAAAAGATAAGATAAGATAAGATAAGATAAGATAAGATAAGATTAAAGATAGTTTTGGTAGATATCAACCTGTACGCGCGTTATTAGATTCAGCTTCTCAATTGAATTTCATAACTGAAAGCATGTCACAAAGATTGAGATTACCCAAATCAAAATCAGAGATTCAAATAAGCGGAATAGGAAATGAGGTTACAAATGTTCGACACACCACAAAAACTAGATGTAAATCACGGATTTCAGAGTTTGAAACCAAATTAGAACTGCTTGCAATCAAAAACATTACTCACCTTCAGCCTAGTCAATCTTTCAAGGTAGATAGTTGGAAAATACCTAAAAATATTGTACTATTTCAATGAAGCTGCGAAGATAGATATGTTGATAGGCGCAGACCATTTCTTTGAGCTGTTAGCTATTGGACAAATTAAGTTGGAAGAGAAGCTTACGCTTCAAAAGACCCTTTTTGGATGGGTCGTTTCGGGCTCACATGATTTGTCAGATGAGTCAACGAGCACAGTATACTTGTTAGGAAGTGAACAGCAGTCAAAAGATGACTCTTCACGAATTTGTTGAAAAGTTTTGGGAAATTGAAAACTATCGAACAACATCTGAATTTTAAAAGCCTGAAGAGAAAAAATGTGAAGAACACTTCATAAAAACAGTCACAAAAAATGATGAAGGTAGATTTGTTGTGAGTTTTCCGTTCAAAGAAGACCCATCAGCATTAGCAGAATCATTTGAAATTGCAAGAAACAGATTTATGTCGCTAGGAAAGAGACTTGAGAAGAACCCCACTGTCAAAGGCCAATATATTGATTTTTTGAAGGAGTATGAAGATCTTGGACATATGTCCGAAGTTAGTTTCGATGAAGCTAGGAAAATTTAATACTTTTCTCCTCATCAATATGTACTTCGACCAGATTATTCAACTACAAAACTTAGGGTTGTTGTAAAAAAAACTTCATCCGGCAAATCTCTAAATTAAATTTTAATGAAAGGACCCATAATGCAAGATGATCTTTATTCAATTATTTTACGTTTTCGTTGTTATAAGTTTGCATTGACAGCTGATATTTCGAAAATGTACCGTCAGATACTTATGGCTAAAAGAGATCTTAAATATCAATGCATTCTCTGGAGGACTCAGCGCACCGATTCATTAAAAACATTCAAGTTAAATACTGTGACCTATGGAACCACTTCCGCTCCTTATTTGGCCACTCGCTGCCTCAGAACTTTATCAGAGGAAGGGGCCAACAAATTTCCATTAGGTTCCAAAGTGTTGGGCGAGGATTTTTATATGGATGATTTGATTAGTGGAGGCGATTCACCAGAGGAGTATTTGGAATTTGTGAAGAAGTAAGGACCCTTTGGCATAGCGCAAGCTTCGAACTTCGAAAGTGGTGGACAAACGAAAAAACTTTATTGGAAGTTGTTTCGGAAATGGACCGAGAGAAACTACTTAGAATAAATGATACGGATATCATAAGAATACTAGGAATCAAATGGAATCCATCATCAGATGAGTTGCAGTATGTTGTTCCAGAAATAAACTCAAAACCAAAAATTACGGAGCGAATTATTCTCTTTGAACTGTCTACTTTGTTTGACCCATTAGGTCTAGTTAACCCAGTCGTTGTAAAGGGTAAAATTTTGTTGCAAAGCCTTTGGTTAAAAAAGACTGATTGGGATGAATCAGTTCAATCAAGAATATTTATTGAATGGGGAGTTTTTCGTAATAGTTTGAAGGAGTTAGAATCGATCAAAATTCCAAGATATGTGATAGCTTTGAGATCCAGAAACATTCAACTTCATGGATTCTCGGATGCATCTTTGCGTGCTTATGGTTGTTGTATCTATTTGCGGACAGTTGACGAACAAGGTATCACCTTTTGTAACTTGGTGACAGCTAAATCAAGAGTAGCTCCAATAAAAACTCAATGCTTGCCGAGGTTGGAGTTATGTGCAGCGGAAATGCTTGCTTCTGTGATTTTAAAGATACTTCCAAATTTCTCACACGTAGTTGAAAATATTTACCTCTAGACCGACTCAGAAATTGTGTTGTGTTGGCTTTCAGCTCATCCTTCTAATTGTGAAGTATATATAGCCAACAGAGTATCAAAGATACAAACAAGCTTGCTGTACGAAACAAAATCTTGCAGATATTGTATCTAGAGGCGCGTTTGGAAGTGACTTGATGGAAAGTATATGGTTTTCAGGTCCAAAATTTCTTAAACTGCAAGAAGATATGTGGCCTGCACAAAAGGATTTAACTCTTATGGAAAAAGATATTCCTGGAACTCGGAAATGTAATGATGTGGTTCTTTTGTCAAAAATAATAGATACAAATTTTGAAAAGCACTACTGGCGTTTTAAAAGTACACATAAAACTTGTAGAATATTTGCCCATGTACTTCGTTGGATTGTTGTTGTTCGAACGAAGATGAAAAGAGCTGAATTTTTTTTGAATAACTGCGCTTTAACACATCTTTAAAAGCAGATGAGATAAATGACACTTTGCTAAGGATTCTTTGGAATATTCAGCAAAAGAATTTCCAGGAGGAAATTCATAAATTAAAGAAAGGAGATATGATTAGACCATCGAGTCACATCAAAAATCTCAATCCCTTCCTTGATGGTGACTCATTTAAACTCCTCCGAGTGGGTGGGCGTCTGCTGAATGCGAACATACCTAACTCTGTCAAATGTCCTATTCTTCTTCCTAAATCTAATCCCTTTGTAAAAAATCTATTTACTTCCTTACATAATAAAAACTATCATGCAGGTCCACAAGCTTTAATTGGAATCGTGCGACAGAGGTTCTGGGTACTAGACGCCCGCAGACTCGCAAAGAAGAACGTTGACAGCTGTTGAGATTGTTTCAAATACAAACCAAAGATGTTGGGTCAAATCATGGGCAATCTTCCGACTGACAGAGCGCAACCTGCAAGACCGTTTTTGAAAACTGGAGTCGATTTTTGTGGCCCATTCCAGACGACTTACAAGCTGCGAGGGCACCGAACAACCAAATCATATATAGCAGTTTTCGTTTGCTTCGTTGTGAAGGCTGTACATTTAGAAGTTGTTTCGGACCTATCCAGTGAAGGTTTCATTGCAGCACTCAAGAGGTTCGTAGCAAGGCGTGGTCTGTGCCAAGACTTGTACTGCGATAATGGGACGAATTTTGTTGGAGCCCGTAACCAGCTAGATGAATTCAGACAGAGCTTTCTAGAACAGCAGATGAAGAAGATTAGTGATTGGTGTACCACAGAACAAATCCAATTTCATCATATACCGCCCAGAACTCCACATTTCGGTGGGCTATGCGAGGCAGCCGTAAAGTCAAGTAAAAATTATCTGGTTCGTACCAAAAGCGAAGCCTTTCTTACCTTTGAAGAGCTGGCTACCGTTGTGGTTGATATAGAAGCCATACTGAACTCTCGTCCCATGTATACGATGTCAAGTGACCCCAGCGATGAGGAAGTCCTTACACCTGGTCATTTTTTAATTGGTGGGCCAATGAATGCTGTAGTTGAACCAGTGGTCACTGATTACCAGATGTCTGCATTGAAGAGATGGCGTCGACTATCGTTAATAAAGCAGCATTTTTGGAATCGATGGTCAAAGGAGTATCTTGTTGAGTTACAAAGAAGAGACAAATGGCAGACTTCGTCAGATAACGTCAAACTTAACACAATAGTTCTCGTTGGGGATGACAATGCATCTCCACGTATTACAAATCTGATTCAATCGCCGGATGGTAAGATTCGAGTCGTTGATGTAACAACCAAGAAAGGACTTATTCGCAGAGCAATTCATCGGATAGCACCACTACCAATAGATGAATATTGAAGATATCCCATAGACGAAGATTGAAGATATCCCTTAGATACTTCAAGGTGGGCAGAATGTTAATGCCATAGATTTTATATTAAATATAGAATTGATTTACTAAAATAATTTGCTTTGAGATAAATATATAAATTAAATAGTACTAAATTAAATTAAATTTAAAGGTTAACACTTAAAACTATGCTGAATAACTCTCAATTTATGCTTAACGAAACCTAAATACGCTCTTCACATGAAATATAAATTATAATTAATTACTAGTCGTTGAGATCTTGAAATTATACCACACGTAGTAGCAGCAATTTTAATTTGAATATTAAAACATATATATAAAAGTTGAACAGTTTCTTTTATTTTTTCGTTGAACAAAAAGTGTGAAACCTATCACATTAAACATTGGTGTCGAAACCTGGGAATATTCTATATTCCCAGTATAAAAATCATTTATAAATTAACCTTTATTAAATTTAAATTAATGATTAAAAAATTGAATTTGAAGTAATAAAATATTACAATAAATCGAAACGGACAAACAACGGGAAGAAAGAGAATTTGCCCTACAAATCTCTCATAAAAAAAGTGCTGGTAAATTGCAAAAAGTGTCTAAATTAATAACTCAATTGCAGGGCATTCTATACGAGGAAGAAATTGCTGAGTCATAGATATAAATCTATATGTACTCAAAGCTTTTTTGTATCATCATTTCATCATTGCAGTGACTTCCAAATTTAAAAAGGTCGACAACCCATCAAAACAAAGCTCCCACTCGGAATTATAGATCAGTCATCAATCATCCTCATCATTTGGACTCATCTCAAACAGAAAAGCTTTATCGAGTGTTCCAGTGTGGATTGTATCAATGATCGATTTATCAACCACGTAAGCTTTTATTTTAAATTTTTGTGTTGCTGATTATAAGACTTATTGCCACTTTATTTGTTGCTGCTGATTGAACTTGTTTGTTGAATTTGTTGTGAAGCAATTTAATTAGAATTTGCTGCTAAGAAATAACTACTGTGGTGATTAGTTAACATATGATTGAAACATTGTTGCTGGACGTTGTTAGCTGTTAACATATATGTTGATAAGAATAGGAAAGGTAAACAAACGGATGGTATAGTTGTTGCTGATTTTTACCTTGCCGTATTATTGAGTACAAAAATTATTTTCTTGTTGTAACACTCCATCACGTTGAATAAACTTGGATTTTTAAATTTGTCTTTAACCAGGATTCGAATTTTGTTGATAGGTGACTGTATCTAAGTTGGGTAGCTTGTTGTTGGATGAATTTTATAGTAATTTACTTTGTTGAGGTTGCCTTTGCTGTTGTTGTTGCTGCTTCTGTTGCTGTTGCTGCTGCTGTTGCTGATGAAGTTGAGGAGGAGTTTGTTGCTGACATAAATAAATTTGAAATTAAACACAGGATTGTTGCGGAATTCAGAATAATTTTTTGTTGTTTCTGATTTGCTGTTAAGGTGTGCAGATTTATTGATCGTTGAGTTTTCTTCAATTTACCAAGGTATTTCGACTCAAACAGTAGCAATGAATGAGAAAATCAAAGCAAGGATGAGTCACCGCAAAGTAATAATAGTTTAGGAAGAACTTTATCTGATTTAAAAGGGTTGCGATCGTCATCGAAAGGAAACTTGAGCAGAACGAAAAACATTATTATGCAAAAGGGTAGTACGTTGTCAGAACCAGAGCTTGAATGTCGATTAAGAATATTGGAATCGTATTTTAAGCAGATTTGAATGTTCAAACGTCAATTGAAAGATGGCGAATGAGAAATTTCGTGAAGAGGTTGAAGAGATTTATGTTTGTGCAAAGACAAAGATAATGACACTTTTGTCCAATTTGAGAGGCAATACAACTGCTGCGGAGCATTTAAATGCAACATATTTTCCGGAACAGCCTCGCCCTCGATCAAAATTAGAGCCTATAGAATTACCTACGTTGTCTGGTAAGCTAACAGATTATCATAGTTTCATAGGATTATTTACAAATCTGGTTCATAAAGATGAAAGCCTTGATAGTTTGCAAAAGTTCAATTATTTGCTTATAAGTTTATCTGGATGCTGTTAAAGATTTTAACATCGTTGGAGCAAATTATCAAAAAACCCTTGAAAGATTAAAAAGTCGTTTTGATAATAAAATTCTTATATTTCAAGAACATATAAATACTTTGCTGGAGTTTCCAAAAATGTCTAAAGTATCTGCTTCTTCCTTGCTACATTTGGAAGACAGTTTTAATAATCATTTCACAGCAATGCTTTCAATAGGAAATCATAAAGATATCGCTACTGCTAAATTGATTTCATTAGCTATGGATCGAGTTGATAAAGAAACCCAAGCTAAATGGCAGGATGCGATAGACTATAATAAGCTCCCAACGTGGGAAGAATTTAGTAAGGTTTTGGATCGTCGTTGTAAAAGCTTAGAAGCTAAGGAATCTAGGGTGCAAAAACCGAATAGTTCTAAAAGTGGTAGCAAATCTGAACCTTCAAGTTCGCAACATAGTGGAAAGAAGCAGTTTAGAAAGTCAAGGGTGCAACTTTAGCAGCGGAGCGTTTAAAGTGCGAATACTGCCAGTCTTTGGAACATGTAGTCGATTCTTGTCCAGAATTTTTGAGCTTACCAGTGGGGAGGAGGTTCCTGGAAGTGAAAAAATGAATCCTTTGTATAAATTGTGTGGGAAAGAAGCATTCTGTTCGACATTGTACTTAGCCAAAGTGCGCTATTTGTTCGTTACCCCATAATAAGCTGCTATCAGCTGCTTGATAGATTTACTGTGAACAATGGTGGTGAAACTGGAGGTCAAGGAGCATCTACCTCTGCTTCAATGGTGGACAGGTCATCTAAGATAAGATAAGATAAGATAAGATCAGATAAGATAAGATATGATAAGATAAGATAAGATAAGATAAGATAAGGTAAGATAAGATAAGATAAGATAAGATAAGATAAGATAAGATAAGATAAGATAAGATAAGATAAGATAAGATAAGATAAGATAAGATAAGATAAGATAAGATAAGATAAGATAAGATAAAATAAGATAAGATAAGATAAGATAAGATAAGATAAGATAAGATAAGATAAGATAAGATAAGATAAGATAAGATAAGATAAGATAAGATAAGATAAGATAAGATAAGATAAGATAAGATAAGATAAGATAAGATAAGATAAGATAAGATAAGATAAGATAAGATAAGATAAGATAAGATAAGATAAGATAAGATAAGATAAGATAAGATAAGATAAGATAAGATAAGATAATATAAGATAAGATAAGATAAGATAAGATAAGATAAGATAAGATAAGATAAGATAAGATAAGATAAGATAAGATAAGATAAGATAAGATAAGATAAGATAAGATAAGATAAGATAAGATAAGATAAGATAAGATAAGATAAGATAAGATAAGATAAGATAAGATAAGATAAGATAAGATAAGATAAGATAAGATAAGATAAGATAAGATAAGATAAGATAAGATAAGATAAGATTAAAGATAGTTTTGGTAGATATCAACCTGTACGCGCGTTATAAGATTCAGCTTCTCAATTGAATTTCATAACTGAAAGTATGTCACAAAGATTGAGATTACCCAAATCAAAATCAGAGATTCAAATAAGCGGAATAGGAAATGAGGTTACAAATGTTCGACACACCACAAAAACTAGATGTAAATCACGGATTTCAGAGTTTGAAACCAAATTAGAACTGCTTGCAATCAAAAACATTACTCACCTTCAGCCTAGTCAATCTTTCAAGGTAGATAGTTGGAAAATACCTAAAAATATTGTACTATTTCAATGAAGCTGCGAAGATAGATATGTTGATAGGCGCAGACCATTTCTTTGAGCTGTTAGCTATTGGACAAATTAAGTTGGAAGAGAAGCTTACGCTTCAAAAGACCCTTTTTGGATGGGTCGTTTCGGGCTCACATGATTTGTCAGATGAGTCAACGAGCACAGTATACTTGTTAGGAAGTGAACAGCAGTCAAAAGATGACTCTTCACGAATTTGTTGAAAAGTTTTGGGAAATTGAAAACTATCGAACAACATCTGAATTTTAAAAGCCTGAAGAGAAAAAATGTGAAGAACACTTCATAAAAACAGTCACAAAAAATGATGAAGGTAGATTTGTTGTGAGTTTTCCGTTCAAAGAAGACCCATCAGCATTAGCAGAATCATTTGAAATTGCAAGAAACAGATTTATGTCGCTAGAAAAGAGACTTGAGACGAACCTCACTGTCAAAGGCCAATATATTGATTTTTTGAAGAAGTATGAAGATCTTGGACATATATCCGAAGTTAGTTTCGATGAAGCTAGGAAAATTTAATACTTTTCCCCTCATCAGTATGTACTTCGACCAGATTATTCAACTACAAAACTAAGGGTTGTTTTCGAATGTAGTGCTAAAACTTCATCCGGCAAATCTCTAAATTAAATTTTAATGAAAGGACCCATAATGCAAGATGATCTTTATTCAATTATTTTACGTTTTCGTTGTTATAAGTTTGCATTGACAGCTGATATTTCGAAAATGTACGGTCAGATACTTATGGCTAAAAGAGATCTTAAATATCAATGCATTCTCTGGAGGACTCAGCGCACCGATTCATTAAAAACATTCAAGTTAAATACTGTGACCTATGGAACCACTTCCGCTCGTTATTTGGCCACTCGCTGCCTCAGAACTTCATCAGAGGAAGGGGTCAACGAATTTCCATTAGGTTCCAAAGTGTTGGGCGAGGATTTTTATATGGATGATTGGATTAGTGGAGACGATTCGCCAGAGGAGATATTTGGAATATTTATGAAGGATCATTTTGCATAGCACAAGCTTCGAACTTCGAAAGTGGTGGGCAAACGAAAAAACTTTATTGGAAGTTGTTCCGGAAATGGACCGAGAGAAACTACTTAGAATAAATGATACGGATATCATAAGAACACTAGGAATCAAATGGAGTCCATCACCAGATGAGTTGCAGTATGTTGTTCCAGAAATAAACTCAAAACCAAAAATTACGAACTGTCTACTTTGTTTGACCCATTAGGGCTAGATAACCCAGTCGTTGTAAAGGGTAAAATTTTGTTGCAAAGCCTTTGGTTAAAAAAGACTGATTGGGATGAATCAGTTCAATCAAGAATATTTACTGAATGGGGAGTTTTTCGTAACAGTTTGAAGGAGTTAGAATCGATCAAAATTCCAAGATATGTGATAGCTTTGAGATCCAGAAACATTCAACTTCATGGATTCTCGGATGCATCTTTGCGTGCTTATGGTTGTTGTATCTATTTGCGGACAGTTGACGAACAAGGTATCACCTTTTGTAACTTGGTGACAGCTAAATCAAGAGTAGCTCCAATAAAAACTCAATGCTTGCCGAGGTTGGAGTTATGTGCAGCGGAAATGCTTGCTTCTGTGATTTTAAAGATACTTCCAAATTTCTCACACGTAGTTGAAAATATTTACCTCTAGACCGACTCAGAAATTGTGTTGTGTTGGCTTTCAGCTCATCCTTCTAATTGTGAAGTATATATAGCCAACAGAGTATCAAAGATACAAACAAGCTTGCTGTACGAAACAAAATCTTGCAGATATTGTATCTAGAGGCGCGTTTGGAAGTGACTTGATGGAAAGTATATGGTTTTCAGGTCCAAAATTTCTTAAACTGCAAGAAGATATGTGGCCTGCACAAAAGGATTTAACTCTTATGGAAAAAGATATTCCTGGAATTCGGAAATGTAATGATGTGGTTCTTTTGTCAAAAATAATAGATACAAATTTTGAAAAGCACTACTGGCGTTTTAAAAGTACACATAAAACTTGTAGAATATTTGCCCATGTACTTCGTTGGATTGTTGTTGTTCGAACGACGATGAAAAGAGCTGAATTTTTTTTGAATAACTGCGCTTTAACACATCTTTAAAAGCAGATGAGATAAATGACACTTTGCTAAGGATTCTTTGGAATATTCAGCAAAAGAATTTCCAGGAGGAAATTCATAAATTAAAGAAAGGAGATATGATTAGACCATCGAGTCACATCAAAAATCTCAATCCCTTCCTTGATGGTGACTCATTTAAACTCCTCCGAGTGGGTGGGCGTCTGCTGAATGCGAACATACCTAACTCTGTCAAATATCCTATCCTTCTTCCTAAATCTAATCCCTTTGTAAAAAATCTATTTACTTCCTTACATAATAAAAACTATCATGCAGGTCCACAAGCTTTAATTGGAATCGTGCGACAGAGGTTCTGGGTACTAGACGCCCGCAGACTCGCAAAGAAGAACGTTGACAGCTGTTGAGATTGTTTCAAATACAAACCAAAGATGTTGGGTCAAATCATGGGCAATCTTCCGACTGACAGAGCGCAACCTGCAAGACCGTTTTTGAAAACTGGAGTCGATTTTTGTGGCCCATTCCAGACGACTTACAAGCTGCGAGGGCACCGAACAACCAAATCATATATAGCAGTTTTCGTTTGCTTCGTTGTGAAAGCTGTACATTTAGAAGTTGTTTCGGACCTATCCAGTGAAGGTTTCATTGCAGCACTCAAGAGGTTCGTAGCAAGGCGTGGTCTGTGCCAAGACTTGTACTGCGATAATGGGACGAATTTTGTTGGAGCCCGTAACCAGCTAGATGAATTCAGACAGAGCTTTCTAGAACAGCAGATGAAGAAGATTAGTGATTGGTGTACCACAGAACAAATCCAATTTCATCATATACCGCCCAGAACTCCACATTTCGGTGGGCTATGCGAGGCAGCCGTAAAGTCAAGTAAAAATTATCTGGTTCGTACCAAAAGCGAAGCCTTTCTTACCTTTGAAGAGCTGGCTACCGTTGTGGCTGATATAGAAGCCATACTGAACTCTCGTCCCATGTATACGATGTCAAGTGACCCCAGCGATGAGGAAGTCCTTACACCTGGTCATTTTTTAATTGGTGGGCCAATGAATGCTGTAGTTGAACCAGTGGTCACTGATTACCAGATGTCTGCATTGAAGAGATGGCGTCGACTATCGTTAATAAAGCAGCATTTTTGGAATCGATGGTCAAAGGAGTATCTTGTTGAGTTACAAAGAAGAGACAAATGGCAGACTTCGTCAGATAACGTCAAACTTAACACAATAGTTCTCGTTGGGGATGACAATGCATCTCCACGTATTACAAATCTGATTCAATCGCCGGATGGTAAGATTCGAGTCGTTGATGTAACAACCAAGAAAGGACTTATTCGCAGAGCAATTCATCGGATAGCACCACTACCAATAGATGAATATTGAAGATATCCCATAGACGAAGATTGAAGATATCCCTTAGATACTTCAAGGTGGGCAGAATGTTAATGCCATAGATTTTATATTAAATATAGAATTGATTTACTAAAATAATTTGCTTTGAGATAAATAAATAAATTAAATAGTACTAAATTAAATTAAATTTAAAGGTTAACACTTAAAACTATGCTGAATAACTCTCAATTTATGCTTAACGAAACCTAAATACGCTCTTCACATGAAATATAAATCATAATTAATTACTAGTCGTTGAGATCTTGAAATTATACCACACGTAGTAGCAGCAATTTTAATTTGAATATTAAAACATATATATAAAAGTTGAACAGTTTCTTTTATTTTTTCGTTGAACAAAAAGTGTGAAACCTATCACATTAAACATTGGTGTCGAAACCTGGCAATATTCTATATTCCCAGTATAAAAATCATTTATAAATTAACCTTTATTAAATTTAAATTAATGATTAAAAAATTGAATTTGAAGTAATAAAATATTACAATAAATCGAAACGGACAAACAACGGGAAGAAAGAGAATTTGCCCTACAAATCTCTCATAAAAAAAGTGCTGGTAAATTGCAAAAAGTGTCTAAATTAATAACTCAATTGCAGGGCATTCTATACGAGGAAGAAATTGCTGAGTCATAGATATAAATCTATATGTACTCAAAGCTTTTTTGTATCATCATTTCATCATTGCAGTGACTTCCAAATTTAAAAAGGTCGACAACCCATCAAAACAAAGCTCCCACTCGGAATTATAGATCAGTCATCAATCATCCTCATCATTTGGACTCATCTCAAACAGAAAAGCTTTATCGAGTGTTCCAGTGTGGATTGTATCAATGATCGATTTATCAACCACGTAAGCTTTTATTTTAAATTTTTGTGTTGCTGATTATAAGACTTATTGCCACTTTATTTGTTGCTGCTGATTGAACTTGTTTGTTGAATTTGTTGTGAAGCAATTTAATTAGAATTTGCTGCTAAGAAATAACTACTGTGGTGATTAGTTAACATATGATTGAAACATTGTTGCTGGACGTTGTTAGCTGTTAACATATATGTTGATAAGAATAGGAAAGGTAAACAAACGGATGGTATAGTTGTTGCTGATTTTTACCTTGCCGTATTATTGAGTACAAAAATTATTTTCTTGTTGTAACACTCCATCACGTTGAATAAACTTGGATTTTTAAATTTGTCTTTAACCAGGATTCGAATTTTGTTGATAGGTGACTGTATCTAAGTTGGGTAGCTTGTTGTTGGATGAATTTTATAGTAATTTACTTTGTTGAGGTTGCCTTTGCTGTTGTTGTTGCTGCTTCTGTTGCTGTTGCTGCTGCTGTTGCTGATGAAGTTGAGGAGGAGTTTGTTGCTGACATAAATAAATTTGAAATTAAACACAGGATTGTTGCGGAATTCAGAATAATTTTTTGTTGTTTCTGATTTGCTGTTAAGGTGTGCAGATTTATTGATCGTTGAGTTTTCTTCAATTTACCAAGGTTTTTCGACTCAAACAGTAGCAATGAATGAGAAAATCAAAGCAAGGATGAGTCACCGCAAAGTAATAATAGTTTAGGAAGAACTTTATCTGATTTAAAAGGGTTGCGATCGTCATCGAAAGGAAACATGAGCAGAACGAAAAACATTATTATGCAAAAGGGTAGTACATTGTCAGAACCAGAGCTTGAATGTCAATTAAGAATATTGGAATCGTATTTTAAGCAGATTTGAATGTTCAAACGTCAATTGAAAGATGGCGAATGAGAAATTTCGTGAAGAGGTTGAAGAGATTTATGTTTGTGCAAAGACAAAGATAATGACACTTTTGTCCGATTTGAGAGGCAATACAACTGCTGCGGAGCATTTAAATGCAACATATTTTCCTGAACAGCCTCGCCCTCGATCAAAATTAGAGCCTATAGAATTACCTACGTTGTCTGGTAAGCTAACAGATTATCATAGTTTCATAGGATTATTTACAAATCTGGTTCATAAAGATGAAAGCCTTGATAGTTTGCAAAAGTTCAATTATTTGCTTATAAGTTTATCTGGATGCTGTTAAAGATTTTAACATCGTTGGAGCAAATTATCAAAAAACCCTTGAAAGATTAAAAAGTCGTTTTGATAATAAAATTCTTATATTTCAAGAACATATAAATACTTTGCTGGAGTTTCCAAAAATGTCTAAAGTATCTGCTTCTTCCTTGCTACATTTGGAAGACAGTTTTAATAATCATTTCACAGCAATGCTTCAATAGGAAATCATAAAGATATCGCTACTGCTAAATTGATTTCATTAGCTATGGATCGAGTTGATAAAGAAACCCAAGCTAAATGGCAGGATGCGATAGACTATAATAAGCTCCCAACGTGGGAAGAATTTAGTAAGGTTTTGGATCGTCGTTGTAAAAGCTTAGAAGCTAAGGAATCTAGGGTGCAAAAACCGAATAGTTCTAAAAGTGGTAGCAAATCTGAACCTTCAAGTTCGCAACATAGTGGAAAGAAGCAGTTTAGAAAGTCAAGGGTGCAACTTTAGCAGCGGAGCGTTTAAAGTGCGAATACTGCCAGTCTTTGGAACATGTAGTCGATTCTTGTCCAGAATTTTTGAGCTTACCAGTGGGGAGGAGGTTCCTGGAAGTGAAAAAATGAATCCTTTGTATAAATTGTGTGGGAAAGAAGCATTCTGTTCGACATTGTACTTAGCCAAAGTGCGCTATTTGTTCGTTACCCCATAATAAGCTGCTATCAGCTGCTTGATAGATTTACTGTGAACAATGGTGGTGAAACTGGAGGTCAAGGAGCATCTACCTCTGCTTCAATGGTGGACAGGTCATCTAAGATAAGATAAGATAAGATAAGATCAGATAAGATATGATAAGATAAGATAAGATAAGAGAAGATAAGATAAGATAAGATAAGATAAGATAAGATAAGATAAGATAAGATAAGATAAGATAAGATAAGATAAGATAAGATAAGATAAGATAAGATAAGATAAGATAAGATAAGATAAGATAAGATAAGATAAGATAAGATAAGATAAGATAAGATAAGATAAGATAAGATAAGATAAGATAAGATAAGATAAGATAAGATAAGATAAGATAAGATAAGATAAGATAAGATAAGATAAGATAAGATAAGATAAGATAAGATAAGATAAGATAAGATAAGATAAGATAAGATAAGATAAGATAAGATAAGATAAGATAAGATAAGATAAGATAAGATAAGATAAGATAAGATAAGATAAGATAAGATAAGATAAGATAAGATAAGATAAGATAAGATAAGATAAGATAAGATAAGATAAGATAAGATAAGATAAGATAAGATAAGATAAGATAAGATAAGATAAGATAAGATAAGATAAGATAAGATAAGATAAGATAAGATAAGATAAGATAAGATAAGATAAGATAAGATAAGATAAGATAAGATAAGATAAGATAAGATAAGATAAGATAAGATAAGATAAGATAAGATAAGATAAGATAAGATAAGATAAGATAAGATAAGATAAGATAAGATAAGATAAGATAAGATAAGATAAGATAAGATAAGATAAGATAAGATAAGATAAGATTAAAGATAGTTTTGGTAGATATCAACCTGTACGCGCGTTATAAGATTCAGCTTCTCAATTGAATTTCATAACTGAAAGTATGTCACAAAGATTGAGATTACCCAAATCAAAATCAGAGATTCAAATAAGCGGAATAGGAAATGAGGTTACAAATGTTCGACACACCACAAAAACTAGATGTAAATCACGGATTTCAGAGTTTGAAACCAAATTAGAACTGCTTGCAATCAAAAACATTACTCACCTTCAGCCTAGTCAATCTTTCAAGGTAGATAGTTGGAAAATACCTAAAAATATTGTACTATTTCAATGAAGCTGCGAAGATAGATATGTTGATAGGCGCAGACCATTTCTTTGAGCTGTTAGCTATTGGACAAATTAAGTTGGAAGAGAAGCTTACGCTTCAAAAGACCCTTTTTGGATGGGTCGTTTCGGGCTCACATGATTTGTCAGATGAGTCAACGAGCACAGTATACTTGTTAGGAAGTGAACAGCAGTCAAAAGATGACTCTTCACGAATTTGTTGAAAAGTTTTGGGAAATTGAAAACTATCGAACAACATCTGAATTTTAAAAGCCTGAAGAGAAAAAATGTGAAGAACACTTCATAAAAACAGTCACAAAAAATGATGAAGGTAGATTTGTTGTGAGTTTTCCGTTCAAAGAAGACCCATCAGCATTAGGAGAATCATTTGAAATTGCAAGAAACAGATTTATGTCGCTAGGAAAGAGACTTGAGAAGAACCCCACTGTCAAAGGCCAATATATTGATTTTTTGAAGGAGTATGAAGATCTTGGACATATGTCCGAAGTTAGTTTCGATGAAGCTAGGAAAATTTAATACTTTTCTCCTCATCAGTATGTACTTCGACCAGATTATTCAACTACAAAACTTAGGGTTGTTGTAAAAAAAACTTTATCCGGCAAATCTCTAAATAAAATTTTAATGAAAGGACCCATAATGCAAGATGATCTTTATTCAATTATTTTACGTTTTCGTTGTTATAAGTTTGCATTGACAGCTGATATTTCGAAAATGTACCGTCAGATACTTATGGCTAAAAGAGATCGTAAATATCAATGCATTCTCTGGAGGACTCAGCGCACCGATTCATTAAAAACATTCAAGTTAAATACTGTGACCTATGGAACCACTTCCGCTCGTTATTTGGCCACTCGCTGCCTCAGAACTTCATCAGAGGAAGGGGTCAACAAATTTCCATTAGGTTCCAAAGTGTTGGGCGAGGATTTTTATATGGATGATTGGATTAGTGGAGACGATTCGCCAGAGGAGATATTTGGAATATTTATGAAGGATCATTTTGCATAGCACAAGCTTCGAACTTCGAAAGTGGTGGGCAAACGAAAAAACTTTATTGGAAGTTGTTCCGGAAATGGACCGAGAGAAACTACTTAGAATAAATGATACGGATATCATAAGAACACTAGGAATCAAATGGAGTCCATCACCAGATGAGTTGCAGTATGTTGTTCCAGAAATAAACTCAAAACCAAAAATTACGAACTGTCTACTTTGTTTGACCCATTAGGGCTAGATAACCCAGTCGTTGTAAAGGGTAAAATTTTGTTGCAAAGCCTTTGGTTAAAAAAGACTGATTGGGATGAATCAGTTCAATCAAGAATATTTACTGAATGGGGAGTTTTTCGTAATCGTTTGAAGGAGTTAGAATCGATCAAAATTCCAAGATATGTGATAGCTTTGAGATCCAGAAACATTCAACTTCATGGATTCTCGGATGCATCTTTGCGTGCTTATGGTTGTTGTATCTATTTGCGGACAGTTGACGAACAAGGTATCACCTTTTGTAACTTGGTGACAGCTAAATCAAGAGTAGCTCCAATAAAAACTCAATGCTTGCCGAGGTTGGAGTTATGTGCAGCGGAAATGCTTGCTTCTGTGATTTTAAAGATACTTCCAAATTTCTCACACGTAGTTGAAAATATTTACCTCTAGACCGACTCAGAAATTGTGTTGTGTTGGCTTTCAGCTCATCCTTCTAATTGTGAAGTATATATAGCCAACAGAGTATCAAAGATACAAACAAGCTTGCTGTACGAAACAAAATCTTGCAGATATTGTATCTAGAGGCGCGTTTGGAAGTGACTTGATGGAAAGTATATGGTTTTCAGGTCCAAAATTTCTTAAACAGCAAGAAGATATGTGGCCTGCACAAAAGGATTTAACTCTTATGGAAAAAGATATTCCTGGAATTCGGAAATGTAATGATGTGGTTCTTTTGTCAAAAATAATAGATACAAATTTTGAAAAGCACTACTGGCGTTTTAAAAGTACACATAAAACTTGTAGAATATTTGTCCTTGTACTTCGTTGGATTGTTGTTGTTTGAAAGAAGATGAAAAGAGCTGAATTTTTTGAGGAAGACGAACTGCGCTGAGAGATAAATGACACTTTGGTAAGGATTCTTTGGAATATTCAGCAAAAGAATTTCCAGGAGGAAGTTCATAAATTACAGAAAGGAGATATGATTAGCCCATCGAGTCACATCAAAAATCTCAATCCCTTCCTTGATGGTGACTCATTTAAACTCCTCCGAGTGGGTGGGCGTCTGCTGAATGCGGACATACCTAACTCTGTCAAATGTCCAATCCTTCTTCCTAAATCTAATCCCTTTGTAAAAAATGTATTTACTTCTTAACATAATAAAAACTATCATGCAGGTCCACAAGCTTTAATTGGGATCGTGCGACAGAGCTTCTGGGTACTAGACGCCCGCAGACTCGCAAAGAAGAACGTTGACAGCTGTTGAGATTGTTTCAAATACAAACCAGTTGTTGGGTCAAATCATGGGCAATCTTCCGACTGACAGAGCGCAACCTGCAAGACCGTTTTTGAAAACTGGAGTCGATTTTTGTGGCCCATTCCAGACGATTTACAAGCTGCGAGGGCACCGAACAACCAAATCATATATAGCAGTTTTCGTTTGCTTCGTTGTGAAGGCTGTACATTTAGAAGTTGTTTCGGACCTATCCAGTGAAGGTTTCATTGCAGCACTCAAGAGGTTCGTAGCAAGGCGTGGTCTGTGCCAAGACTTGTACTGCGATAATGGGACGAATTTTGTTGGAGCCCGTAACCAGCTAGATGAATTCAGACAGAGCTTTCTAGAACAGCAGATGAAGAAGATTAGTGATTGGTGTACCACAGAACAAATCCAATTTCATCATATACCGCCCAGAACTCCACATTTCGGTGGGCTATGCGAGGCAGCCGTAAAGTCAAGTAAAAATTATCTGGTTCGTACCAAAAGCGAAGCCTTTCTTACCTTTGAAGAGCTGGCTACCGTTGTGGCTGATATAGAAGCCATACTGAACTCTCGTCCCATGTATACGATGTCAAGTGACCCCAGCGATGAGGAAGTCCTTACACCTGGTCATTTTTTAATTGGTGGGCCAATGAATGCTGTAGTTGAACCAGTGGTCACTGATTACCAGATGTCTGCAATGAAGAGATGGCGTCGACTATCGTTAATAAAGCAGCATTTTTGGAATCGATGGTCAAAGGAGTATCTTGTTGAGTTACAAAGAAGAGACAAAAGGCAGACTTCGTCAGATAACGTCAAACTTAACACAATAGTTCTCGTTGGGGATGACAATGCATCTCCACGTATTACAAATCTGATTCAATCGCCGGATGGTAAGATTCGAGTCGTTGATGTAACAACCAAGAAAGGACTTATTCGCAGAGCAATTCATCGGATAGCACCACTACCAGTAGATGAATATTGAAGATATCCCATAGACGAAGATTGAAGATATCCCTTAGATACTTCAAGGTGGGCAGAATGTTAATGCCATAGATTTTATATTAAATATAGAATTGATTTACTAAAATAATTTGCTTTGAGATAAATAAATAAATTAAATAGTACTAAATTAAATTAAATTTAAAGGTTAACACTTAAAACTATGCTGAATAACTCTTAATTTATGCTTAACGAAACCTAAATACGCTCTTCACATGAAATATAAATCATAATTAATTACTAGTCGTTGAGATCTTGAAATTATACCACACGTAGTAGCAGCAATTTAAATTTGAATATTAAAACATATATATAAAAGTTGAACAGTTTCTTTTATTTTTTCGTTGAACAAAAAGTGTGAAACCTATCACATTAAACATTGGTGTCGAAACCTGGGAATATTCTATATTCCCAGTATAAAAATCATTTATAAATTAACCTTTATTAAATTTAAATTAATGATTAAAAAATTAAATTTGAAGTAATAAAATATTACAATAAATCGAAACGGACAAACAACGGGAAGAAAGAGAATTTGCCCTACAAATCTCTCATAAAAAAAGTGCTGGTAAATTGCAAAAAGTGTCTAAATTAATAACTCAATTGCAGGGCATTCTATTCGAGGAAGAAATTGCTGAGTCATAGATATAAATCTATATGTACTTAAAGCTTTTTTGTATCATCATTTCATCATTGCAGTGACTTCCAAATTTAAAAAGGTCGACAACCCATCAAAACAAAGCTCCCACTCGGAATTATAGATCAGTCATCAATCATCCTCATCATTTGGACTCATCTCAAACAGAAAAGCTTTATCGAGTGTTCCAGTGTGGATTGTATCAATGATGGATTTATCAACCACGTAAGCTTTTATTTTAAATTTTTGTGTTGCTGATTATAAGACTTATTGCCACTTTATTTGTTGCTGCTGATTGAACTTGTTTGTTGAATTTGTTGTGAAGCAATTTAATTAGAACTTGCTGCTAAGAAATAACTACTGTGGTGATTAGTTAACATATGATTGAAACATTGTTGCTGGACGTTGTTAGCTGTTAACATATATGTTGATAAGAATAGGAAAGGTAAACAAACGGATGGTATTGTTGTTGCTGATTTTTACCTTGCCGTATTATTGAGTACAAAAATTATTTTCTTGTTGTAACACTCCATCACGTTGAATAAACTTGGATTTTTAAATTTGTCTTTAACCAGGATTCGAATTTTGTTGATAGGTGACTGTATCTAAGTTGGGTAGCTTGTTGTTGGATGAATTTTATAGTAATTTACTTTGTTGAGGTTGCCTTTGCTGTTGTTGTTGCTGCTTCTGTTGCTGTTGCTGCTGCTGTTGCTGATGAAGTTGAGGAGGAGTTTGTTGCTGACATAAATAAATTTGAAATTAAACACAGGATTGTTGCGGAAGTCAGAATAATTTTTTGTTGTTTCTGATTTGCTGTTAAGGTGTGCCGATTTATTGATCGTTGGGTTTTCTTCAATTTAACAAGGTTTTTCGACTCAAATAGTAGCAATGAATGAGAAAAACAAAGCAAGGATGAGTCACCGCAAAGTAATAATAGTTTAGGAAGAACTTTATCTGATTTAAAAGGGTTGCGATCGTCATCGAAAGGAAACTTGAGCAGAACGAAAAACATTATTATGCAAAAGGGTAGTACGTTGTCAGAACCAGAGCTTGAATGTCGATTAGGAATATTGGAATCGTATTTTAAGCAGATTTGAATGTTCAAACGTCAATTGAAAGATGGCGAATGAGATTTTTCGTGAAGAGGTTGAAGAGATTTATGTTTGTGCAAAGACAAAGATAATGACACTTTTGTCCGATTTGAGAGGCAATACAACTGCTGCGGAGCATTTAAATGCAACATATTTTCCGGAACAGCCTCGCCCTCGATCAAAATTAGAGCCTATAGAATTACATATGTTGTCTGGTAAATTAACAGATTATCACAGTTTCATAGGATTATTTACAAATCTGGTTCATAAAGAGGAAAGCCTTGATAGTTTCCAAAAGTTCAATTATTTGCTTAGAAGTTTATCTGGATGTTGTTAAAGATTTTAACATCGTTGGAGCAAATTATCAAAAAACCCTTGAAAGATTAAAAAGTCGTTTTGATAATAAAATTCTTATATTTTAAGAACATATAAATACTTTGCTGGAGTTTCCAAAAATGTCTAAAGTATCTGCTTCTTCCTTGCTACATTTGGAAAACAGTTTTAATAATCATTTCACAGCAATGCTTTCAATAGGAAATCATAAAGATATCGCTACTGCTATATTGATTTCATTAGCTATGGATCGAGTTGATTAAAAAACCCAAGCTAAATGGCAGGATGCGATAGACTATAATAAGCTCCCAACGTGGGAAGAATTTAGTAAGGTTTTGGATCGTCGTTGTAAAAGCTTAGAAGCTAAGGAATCTAGGGTGCAAAAACCGAATAGTTCTAAAAGTGGTAGCAAATCTGAACCTTCAAGTTCGCAACATAGTGGAAAGAAGCAGTTTAGAAAGTCAAGGGTGCAACTTTAGCAGCGGAGCGTTTAAAGTGCGAATACTGCCAGTCTTTGGAACATGTAGTCGATTCTTGTCCAGAATTTTTGAGCTTACCAGTGGGGAGGAGGTTCCTGGAAGTGAAAAAATGAATCCTTTGTATAAATTGTTTGGGAAAGGAGCATTCTGTTCGATATTGTACTTAGCCAAAGTGCGCTATTTGTTCGTTACCCCATAATAAGCTGCTATCAGCTGCTTGATAGATTTACTGTGAACAATGTTGGTGAAACTGGAGGTCAAGGAGCATCTACCTCTGCTTCGTTGGTGGGCAGGTCATCTAAGTTAAGATAAGATTAAAGATAGTTTTGGTAGATATCAACCTGTACGCGCGTTATTAGATTCAGCTTCTCAATTGAATTTCATAACTGAAAGCATGTCACAAAGATTGAGATTACCCAAATCAAAATCAGAGATTCAAATAAGCGGAATAGGAAATGGGGTAACAAATGTTCGACCCACTACAAAAACTAGATGTAAATCACGGATTTCAGAGTTTGAAACCAAATTAGAACTGCTTGCAATCAAAAACATTACTCACCTTCAGCCTAGTCAATCTTTCAAGGTAGATAGTTGGAAAATACCTTAAAATATTGTACTATTTCAATGAAGCTGCGAAGATAGATATGTTAATAGGCGCAGACCATTTCTTTGAGCTGTTAGCTATTGGACAAATTAAGTTGGAAGAGAAGCTCACGCTTCAAAAGACCCTTTTTGGATGGGTCGTTTCGGGCTCACATGATTTTTCAGATGAGTCAACGAGCACAGTATACTTGTTAGGAAGTGAACAGCAGTCAAAAGATGAGTCTTCACGAATTTGTTGAAAAGTTTTGGGAAATTGAGAACTATCGAACAACATCTGAATTTTAAAAGCCTGAAGAGAAAAAATGTGAAGAACACTTCGTAAAAACAGTCACAAAAAATGATGAAGGTAGATTTGTTGTGAGTTTTCCGTTCAAAGAAGACCAGTCAGCATTAGGAGAATCATTTGAAATTGCAAGAAACAGATTTATGTCGCTAGAAAAGAGACTTGAGAAGAACCCCACTGTCAAAGGCCAATATATTGATTTTTTGAAGGAGTATGAAGATCTTGGACATATGTCCGAAGTTAGTTTCGATGAAGCTAGAAAAATTTAATACTTTTCTCCTCATCAGTATGTACTTCGACCAGATTATTCAACTTCAAAACTAAGTGTTGTTTTCGAATGTAGTGCTAAAACTTCATCCGGCAAATCTCTAAATTAAATTTTAATGAAAGGACCCATAATGCAAGATGATCTTAATTCAATTATTTAACGTTTTCGTTGTTATAAGTTTGCATTGACAGCTGATATTTCGAAAATGTACGGTCAGATACTTATGGCTAAAAGAGATCGTAAATATCAATGCATTCTCTGGAGGACTCAGCGCACCGATTCATTAAAAACATTCAAGTTAAATACTGTGACCTATGGAACCACTTCCGCTCCTTATTTGGCCACTCGCTGCCTCAGAACTTTATCAGAGGAAGGGGCCAACAAATTTCCATTAGGTTCCAAAGTGTTAGGTGAGGATTTTTATATGGATGATTTGATTAGTGGAGGCGATTCGCCAGAGGAGATATTTGGAATTTATGAAGAAGTAAGGACCCTTTTGCATAGCGCAAGCTTCGAACTTCGAAAGTAGTGGACACACGAAAAAACTTTATTGGAAGTTGTTCCGGAAATGGACCGAGAGAAACTACTTAGAATAAATGATACGGATATCATAAGAACACTAGGAATCAAATGGAATCCATCATCAGATGAGTTGCAGTATGTTGTTCCAAAAATAAACTCAAAACCAAAAATTACGGAGCGAATTATTCTCTCTGAACTGTCTACTTTGTTTGACCCATTAGGGCTTGTTAACCCAGTCGTTGTAAAGGGTAAAATTTTGTTGCAAAGCTTTTGGTTAAAAAAGACTGATTGGGATGAATCAGTTCAATCAAGAATATTTACTGAATGGGGAGTTTTTCGTAACCGTTTGAAGGAGTTAGAATAGATCAAAATTCCAAGATATGTGATAGCTTTGAGATCCAGAAACATTCAACTTCATGGATTCTCGGATGCATCTTTGCGTGCTTATGGTTGTTGCATCTATTTGCGGACAGTTGACGAACAAGGTATCACCTTTTGTAACTTGGTGACAGCTAAATCAAGAGTAGCTTCAATAAAAACTCAAAGCTTGCGAGGTTGGAGTTATGTGCAGCGGAAATGCTTGCTTCTGTGATTTTAAAGATACTCCCAAATTTCTCACACGTAGTTGAAAATATTTTCCTCTGGACCGACTCAGAAACTCAGAAAAGTTGTGTTGGCTTTCAGCTCATCCTTCTAATTGGGAAGTATTTATAGCCAACAGAGTATCAAAGATACAAACAAGCTTGCTGCAGGGTACTTGGAAATATGTCAGTACGAAACAAAATCTTGAAGATATTGTATCTAGAGGCGCGTTTGGAAGTGACTTGATGGAAAGTATATGGTTTTCAGGTCCAAAATTTCTTAAACTGCAAGAAGATATGTGGCCTGCACAAAAGGATTTAACTCTTATGGAAAAAGATATTCCTGGAATTCGGAAATGTAATGATGTGGTTCTTTTGTCAAAAATAATAGATACAAATTTTGAAAAGCACTACTGGCGTTTTAAAAGTACACATAAAACTTGTAGAATATTTGCCCTTGTACTTCGTTGGATTGTTGTTGTTCGAAAGAAGATGAAAAGAGCTGAATTTTTTGAGGATGACGAACTGCGCTTTAACACATCTTTAAAAGCAGATGAGATGAATGACGCTTTGCTAAGGATTCTTTGGAATATTCAGCAAAAGAATTTCCAGGAGGAAATTCATAAATTAAAGAAAGGAGATATGATTAGCCCATCGAGTCACATCAAAAATCTCAATCCCTTCCTTGATGGTGACTCATTTAAACTCCTCCGAGTGGGTGGGCGTCTGCTGAATGCGGACATACCTAACTCTATCAAATGTCCTATCCTTCTTCCTAAATCTAATCCCTTTGTAAAAAATCTATTTACTTCTTTACATAATAAAAACTATCATGCAGGTCCACAAGCTTTAATTGGAATCGTGCGACAGAGGTTCTGGGACCTAGACGCCCGCAGACTCGCAAAGAAGAACGTTGACAGCTGTTGAGATTGTTTCAAATACAAACCAAAGATGTTGGGTCAAATCATGGGTAATCTTCCGACTGACAGAGCGCAACCTGCAAGACCGTTTTTAAAAACTGGAGTCGATTTTTGTGGCCCATTCCAGACGACTTACAAGCTGCGAGGGCACCGAACAACCAAATCATATATAGCAGTTTTCGTTTGCTTCGTTGTGAAGGCTGTACATTTAGAAGTTGTTTCGGACCTATTCAGTGAAGGTTTCATTGCAGCACTCAAGAGGTTCGTAGCAAGGCGTGGTCTGTGCCAAGACTTGTACTGCGATAATGGGACGAATTTTGTTGGAGCCCGTAACCAGCTAGATGAATTCAGACAGAGCTTTCTAGAACAGCAGATGGAGAAGAAGATTAGTGATTGGTGTACCACAGAACAAATCCAATTTCATAATATACCGCCCAGAACTCCACATTTCAGTGGGCTATGCGAGGCAGCCGTAAAGTCAGCTAAAAATCATCTGGTTCGTACCAAAAGCGAAGCCTTTCTTACCTTTGAAGAGCTGGCTACCGTTGTGGCTGATATAGAAGCCATACTGAACTCTCGTCCCATGTATAAGATGTCAAGTGACCCCAGCGATGAGGAAGTCCTTACACCTGGTCATTTTTTAATTGGTGGGCCAATGAATGCTGTAGTTGAACCAGTGGTCACTGATTACCAGATGTCTGCATTGAAGAGATGGCGTCGACTATCGTTAATAAAGCAGCATTTTTGGAATCGATGGTCAAAGGAGTATCTTGTTGAGCTACAAAGAAGAGACAAATGGCAGACTTCGTCAGATAACGTCAAACTTAACACAATAGTTCTCGTTGGGGATGACAATGCATCTCCACAAAACTGGCTTTTGGGACGTATTACAAATCTGATTCAATCGCCGGATGGTAAGATTCGAGTCGTTGATGTAACAACCAAGAAAGGACTTATTCGCAGAGCAATTCATCGGATAGCACCACTACCAATAGATGAAGATTGAAGATATCCCATAGACGAAGAATGAAGTTATCCCTTCGATACTTCAAGGTGGGCAGAATGTTAATGCCATAGATTTTATATTAAATATAGAATTGATTTGCTAAAATAATTTGCTTTGAGATAAATAAATAAATTAAATAGTACTAAATTAAACTTAAAGGTTAACACTTAAAACTATGCTGAATAACTCTCAATTTATGCTTAACGAAACCTAAATACGCTCTTCACATGAAATATAAATTATAATTAATTAAAAGTCGTTGAGATCTTGAAATTATACCACACGTAGTAGCAGCAATTTAAATTTGAATATTAAAACATATATATAAAAGTTGAGCAGTTTCTTTTATTTTTTCGTTGAACAAAAAGTGTGCAACCTATCACATTAAACATTGGTGCCGAAACCTGGGAATATTCTATATTCCCAGTATAGAAATCATTTATAAATTAACCTTTATTAATTTTAAATTAATGATTAAAAAATTAAATTTGAAGTAATAAAATATTACAATAAAACGAAACGGACAAACAACGGGAAGAAAGAGAATTTGCCCTACAAATCTCTCACAGAAAAAAGTGCTGGTAAATTGCAAAAAGTGTTTAAATTAATAACTCAATTGCAGGGCATTCTATTCGAGGAAGAAATTGCTGAGTCATAGATATAAATCTATATGTACTCAAAGCTTTTTTGTATCATCATTTCATCATTGCAGTTACTTCCAAATTTAAAAAGGTCGACAACCCATCAAAACAAAGCTCCCACCCGGAATTATAGATCAGTCATCAATCATCCTCATCTCAAACAGAAAAGCTTTATCGAGTGTTCCAGTGTGGATTGTATCAATGATCGATTTATCAACCACGTAAGCTTTTATTTTAAATTTTTGTGTTGCTGATTATAAGACTTATTGCCACTTTATTTGTTGCTGCTGATTGAACTTGTTTGTTGAATTTGTTGTGAAGCAATTTAATTAGAATTTGCTGCTAAGAAATAACTACTGTGGTGATTAGTTAACATATGATTGAAACATTGTTGCTGGACGTTGTTAGCTGTTAACATATATGTTGATAAGAATAGGAAAGGTAAGCAAACGGATGGTATAGTTGTTGCTGATTTTTACCTTGCCGTATTATTGAGTACAAAAATTATTTTCTTGTTGTAACACTCCATCACGTTGAATAAACTTGGATTTTTAAATTTGTCTTTAATCAGGATTCGAATTTTGTTGATAGGTGACTGTATCTAAGTTGGGTAGCTTGTTGTTGGATGAATTTTATAGTAATTTACTTTGTTGAGGTTGCCTTTGCTGTTGTTGTTGCTGCTTCTGTTGCTGTTGCTGCTGCTGTTGCTGCTGCTGCTGATGCTGCTGCTGTTGCTGATGAAGTTGAGGAGGAGTTTGTTGCTGACATAAATAAATTTGAAATTAAACACAGGATTGTTGCGGAAGTCAGAATAATTTTTTGTTGTTTCTGATTTGCTGTTAAGGTGTGCAGATTTATTGATCGTTGAGTTTTCTTCAATTTACCAAGGTTTTTCGACTCAAACAGTAGCAATGAATGAGAAAATCAAAGCAAGGATGAGTCACCGCAAAGTAATAATAGTTTAGGAAGAACTTTATCTGATTTAAAAGGGTTGCGATCGTCATCGAAAGGAAACTTGAGCAGAACGAAAAACATTATTATGCAAAAGGGTAGTACGTTGTCAGAACCAGATTTGAATGTTCAAACGTCAATTGAAAGATGGCGAATGAGATTTTTCGTGAAGAGGTTGAAGAGATTTATGTTTGTGCAAAGACAAAGATAATGACACTTTTGTCCGATTTGAGAGGCAATACAACTGCTGCGGAGCATTTAAATGCAACATATTTTCCGGAACAGCCTCGCCCTCGATCAAAATTAGAGCCTATAGAATTACATACGTTGTCTGGTAAATTAACAGATTATTATAGTTTCATAGGATTATTTACAAATCTGGTTCATAAAGATGAAAGCCTTGATAGTTTGCAAAAGTTCAATTATTTGCTTAGAAGTTTATCTGGATGCTGTTAAAGATTTTAACATCGTTGGAGCAAATTATCAAAAAACCCTTGAAAGATTAAAAAGTCGTTTTGATAATAAAATTCTTATATTTCAAGAACATATAAATACTTTGCTGGAGTTTCCAAAAATGTCTAAAGTATCTGCTTCTTCCTAGCTACATTTGGAAGACAGTTTTAATAATCATTTCACAGCAATGCTTTCAATAGGAAATCATAAAGATATCGCTACTGCTATATTGATTTCATTAGCTATGGATCGAGTTGATTAAGAAACCCAAGCTAAATGGCAGGATGCGATAGACTATAATAAGCTCCCAACTTGGGAAGAATTTAGTAAGGTTTTGGATCGTCGTTGTAAAAGCTTAGAAGCTAAGGAATCTAGGGTGCAAAAACCGAATAGTTCTAAAAGTGGTAGCAAATCTGAACCTTCAAGTTCGCAACATAGTGGAAAGAAGCAGTTTAGAAAGTCAAGGGTGCAACTTTAGCAGCGGAGCGTTTAAAGTGCGAATACTGCCAGTCTTTGGAACATGTAGTCGATTCTTGTCCAGAATTTTTGAGCTTACCAGTGGGGAGGAGGTTCCTGGAAGTGAAAAAATGAATCCTTTGTATAAATTGTGTGGGAAAGAAGCATTCTGTTCGACATTGTACTTAGCCAAAGTGCGCTATTTGTTCGTTACCCCATAATAAGCTGCTATCAGCTGCTTGATAGATTTACTGTGAACAATGTTGGTGAAACTGGAGGTCAAGGAGCATCTACCTCTGCTTCGTTGGTGGGCAGGTCATCTAAGTTAAGATAAGATTAAAGATAGTTTTGGTAGATATCAACCTGTACGCGCGTTATTAGATTCAGCTTCTCAATTGAATTTCATAACTGAAAGCATGTCACAAAGATTGAGATTACCCAAATCAAAATCAGAGATTCAAATAAGCGGAATAGGAAATGGGGTAACAAATGTTCGACCCACTACAAAAACTAGATGTAAATCACGGATTTCAGAGTTTGAAACCAAATTAGAACTGCTTGCAATCAAAAACATTACTCACCTTCAGCCTAGTCAATCTTTCAAGGTAGATAGTTGGAAAATACCTTAAAATATTGTACTATTTCAATGAAGCTGCGAAGATAGATATGTTAATAGGCGCAGACCATTTCTTTGAGCTGTTAGCTATTGGACAAATTAAGTTGGAAGAGAAGCTCACGCTTCAAAAGACCCTTTTTGGATGGGTCGTTTCGGGCTCACATGATTTTTCAGATGAGTCAACGAGCACAGTATACTTGTTAGGAAGTGAACAGCAGTCAAAAGATGAGTCTTCACGAATTTGTTGAAAAGTTTTGGGAAATTGAGAACTATCGAACAACATCTGAATTTTAAAAGCCTGAAGAGAAAAAATGTGAAGAACACTTCGTAAAAACAGTCACAAAAAATGATAAAGGTAGATTTGTTGTGAGTTTTCCGTTCAAAGAAGACGCATCAGCATTAGGAGAATCATTTGAAATTGCAAGAAACAGATTTATGTCGCTAGAAAAGAGACTTGAGAAGAACCCCACTGTCAAAGGCCAATATATTGATTTTTTGAAGGAGTATGAAGATCTTGGACATATGTCCGAAGTTAGTTTCGATGAAGCTAGAAAAATTTAATACTTTTCTCCTCATCAGTATGTACTTCGACCAGATTATTCAACTACAAAACTAAGTGTTGTTTTCGAATGTAGTGCTAAAACTTCATCCGGCAAATCTCTAAATTAAATTTTAATGAAAGGACCCATAATGCAAGATGATCTTTATTCAATTATTTTACGTTTTCGTTGTTATAAGTTTGCATTGACAGCTGATATTTCGAAAATGTACCGTCAGATACTTATGGCTAAAAGAGATCGTAAATATCAATGCATTCTCTGGAGGACTCAGCGCACCGATTCATTAAAAACATTCAAGTTAAATACTGTGACCTATGGAACCACTTCCGCTCCTTATTTGGCCACTCGCTGCCTCAGAACTTTATCAGAGGAAGGGGCCAACAAATTTCCATTAGGTTCCAAAGTGTTAGGCGAGGATTTTTATATGGATGATTTGATTAGTGGAGGCGATTCGCCAGAGGAGATATTTGGAATTAATGAAGAAGTAAGGACCCTTTTGCATAGCGCAAGCTTCGAACTTCGAAAGTAGTGGACACACGAAAAAACTTTATTGGAAGTTGTTACGGAAATGGACCGAGAGAAGCTACTTAGAATAAATGATACGGATATCATAAGAACACTAGGAATCAAATGGAATCCATCATCAGATGAGTTGCAGTATGTTGTTCCAGAAATAAACTCAAAACCAAAAATTACGGAGCGAATTATTCTCTCTGAACTGTCTACTTTGTTTGACCCATTAGGGCTTGTTAACCCAGTCGTTGTAAAGGGTAAAATTTTGTTGCAAAGCCTTTGGTTAAAAAAGACTGATTGGGATGAATCAGTTCAATCAAGAATATTTACTGAATGGGGAGTTTTTCGAAACCGTTTGAAGGAGTTAGAATAGATCAAAATTCCAAGATATGTGATAGCTTTGAGATCCAGAAACATTCAACTTCATGGATTCTCGGATGCATCTTTGCGTGCTTATGGTTGTTGCATCTATTTGCGGACAGTTGACGAACAAGGTATCACCTTTTGTAACTTGGTGACAGCTAAATCAAGAGTAGCTTCAATAAAAACTCAAAGCTTGCGAGGTTGGAGTTATGTGCAGCGGAAATGCTTGCTTCTGTGATTTTAAAGATACTCCCAAATTTCTCACACGTAGTTGAAAATATTTTCCTCTGGACCGACTCAGAAACTCAAAAAAGTTGTGTTGGCTTTCAGCTCATCCTTCTAATTGGGAAGTATTTATAGCCAACAGATTATCAAAGATATAAACAAGCTTGCTGCAGGGTACTTGGAAATATGTCAGTACGAAACAAAATCTTGAAGATATTGTATCTAGAGGCGCGTGCGGAAGTGACTTGATGGAAAGTATATGGTTTTCAGGTCCAAAATTTCTTAAACTGCAAGAAGATATGTGGCCTGCACAAAAGGATTTAACTCTTATGGAAAAAGATATTCCTGGAATTCGGAAATGTAATGATGTGGTTCTTTTGTCAAAAATAATAGATACAAATTTTGAAAAGCACTACTGGCGTTTTAAAAGTACACATAAAACTTGTAGAATATTTGCCCTTGTACTTCGTTGGATTGTTGTTGTTCGAAAGAAGATGAAAAGAGCTGAATTTTTTGAGGAAGACGGACTGCGCTTTAACACATCTTTAAAAGCAGATGAGATGAATGACGCTTTGCTAAGGATTCTTTGGAATATTCAGCAAAAGAATTTCCAGGAGGAAATTCATAAATTACAGAAAGGAGATATGATTAGCCCATCGAGTCACATCAAAAATCTCAATCCCTTCCTTGATGGTGACTCATTTAAACTCCTCCGAGTGGGTGGGCGTCTGCTGAATGCGGACATACCTAACTCTATCAAATGTCCTATCCTTCTTAGTAAATCTAATCCCTTTGTAAAAAATCTATTTACTTCTTTACATAATAAAAACTATCATGCAGGTCCACAAGCTTTAATTGGAATCGTGCGACAGAGGTTCTGGGACCTAGACGCCCGCAGACTCGCAAAGAAGAACGTTGACAGCTGTTGAGATTGTTTCAAATACAAACCAAAGATGTTGGGTCAAATCATGGGTAATCTTCCGACTGACAGAGCGCAACCTGCAAGACCGTTTTTAAAAACTGGAGTCGATTTTTGTGGCCCATTCCAGACGACTAACAAGCTGCGAGGGCACCGAACAACCAAATCATATATAGCAGTTTTCGTTTGCTTCGTTGTGAAGGCTGTACATTTAGAAGTTGTTTCGGACCTATTCAGTGAAGGTTTCATTGCAGCACTCAAGAGGTTCGTAGCAAGGCGTGGTCTGTGCCAAGACTTGTACTGCGATAATGGGACGAATTTTGTTGGAGCCCGTAACCAGCTAGATGAATTCAGACAGAGCTTTCTAGAACAGCAGATGGAGAAGAAGATTAGTGATTGGTGTACCACAGAACAAATCCAATTTCATAATATACCGCCCAGAACTCCACATTTCAGTGGGCTATGCGAGGCAGCCGTAAAGTCAGCTAAAAATCATCTGGTTCGTACCAAAAGCGAAGCCTTTCTTACCTTTGAAGAGCTGGCTACCGTTGTGGCTGATATAGAAGCCATACTGAACTCTCGTCCCATGTATAAGATGTCAAGTGACCCCAGCGATGAGGAAGTCCTTACACCTGGTCATTTTTTAATTGGTGGGCCAATGAATGCTGTAGTTGAACCAGTGGTCACTGATTACCAGATGTCTGCATTGAAGAGATGGCGTCGACTATCGTTAATAAAGCAGCATTTTTGGAATCGATGGTCAAAGGAGTATCTTGTTGAGCTACAAAGAAGAGACAAATGGCAGACTTCGTCAGATAACGTCAAACTTAACACAATAGTTCTCGTTGGGGATGACAATGCATCTCCACAAAACTGGCTTTTGGGACGTATTACAAATCTGATTCAATCGCCGGATGGTAAGATTCGAGTCGTTGATGTAACAACCAAGAAAGGACTTATTCGCAGAGCAATTCATCGGATAGCACCACTACCAATAGATGAAGATTGAAGATATCCCATAGACGAAGAATGAAGATATCCCTTCGATACTTCAAGGTGGGCAGAATGTTAATGCCATAGATTTTATATTAAATATAGAATTGATTTGCTAAAATAATTTGCTTTGAGATAAATAAATAAATTAAATAGTACTAAATTAAACTTAAAGGTTAACACTTAAAACTATGCTGAATAACTCTTAATTTATGCTTAACGAAACCTAAATACGCTCTTCACATGAAATATAAATTATAATTAATTAAAAGTCGTTGAGATCTTGAAATTATACCACACGTAGTAGCAGCAATTTAAATTTGAATATTAAAACATATATATAAAAGTTGAGCAGTTTCTTTTATTTTTTCGTTGAACAAAAAGTGTGCAACCTATCACATTAAACATTGGTGCCGAAACCTGGGAATATTCTATATTCCCAGTATAAAAATCATTTATAAATTAACCTTTATTAATTTTAAATTAATGATTAAAAAATTAAATTTGAAGTAATAAAATATTACAATAAAACGAAACGGACAAACAACGGGAAGAAAGAGAATTTGCCCTACAAATCTCTCACAGAAAAAAGTGCTGGTAAATTGCAAAAAGTGTTTAAATTAATAACTCAATTGCAGGGCATTCTATTCGAGGAAGAAATTGCTGAGTCATAGATATAAATCTATATGTACTCAAAGCTTTTTTGTATCATCATTTCATCATTGCAGTTACTTCCAAATTTAAAAAGGTCGACAACCCATCAAAACAAAGCTCCCACCCGGAATTATAGATCAGTCATCAATCATCCTCATCTCAAACAGAAAAGCTTTATCGAGTGTTCCAGTGTGGATTGTATCAATGATCGATTTATCAACCACGTAAGCTTTTATTTTAAATTTTTGTGTTGCTGATTATAAGACTTATTGCCACTTTATTTGTTGCTGCTGATTGAACTTGTTTGTTGAATTTGTTGTGAAGCAATTTAATTAGAATTTGCTGCTAAGAAATAACTACTGTGGTGATTAGTTAACATATGATTGAAACATTGTTGCTGGACGTTGTTAGCTGTTAACATATATGTTGATAAGAATAGGAAAGGTAAGCAAACGGATGGTATAGTTGTTGCTGATTTTTACCTTGCCGTATTATTGAGTACAAAAATTATTTTCTTGTTGTAACACTCCATCACGTTGAATAAACTTGGATTTTTAAATTTGTCTTTAACCAGGATTCGAATTTTGTTGATAGGTGACTGTATCTAAGTTGGGTAGCTTGTTGTTGGATGAATTTTATAGTAATTTACTTTGTTGAGGTTGCCTTTGCTGTTGTTGTTGCTGCTTCTGTTGCTGTTGCTGCTGCTGTTGCTGCTGCTGCTGATGCTGCTGCTGTTGCTGATGAAGTTGAGGAGGAGTTTGTTGCTGACATAAATAAATTTGAAATTAAACACAGGATTGTTGCGGAAGTCAGAATAATTTTTTGTTGTTTCTGATTTGCTGTTAAGGTGTGCAGATTTATTGATCGTTGAGTTTTCTTCAATTTACCAAGGTTTTTCGACTCAAACAGTAGCAATGAATGAGAAAATCAAAGCAAGGATGAGTCACCGCAAAGTAATAATAGTTTAGAAGAACTTTATCTGATTTAAAAGGGTTGCGATCGTCATCGAAAGGAAACTTGAGCAGAACGAAAAACATTATTATGCAAAAGGGTAGTACGTTGTCAGAACCAGATTTGAATGTTCAAACGTCAATTGAAAGATGGCGAATGAGATTTTTCGTGAAGAGGTTGAAGAGATTTATGTTTGTGCAAAGACAAAGATAATGACACTTTTGTCCGATTTGAGAGGCAATATAACTGCTGCGGAGCATTTAAATGCAACATATTTTCCGGAACAGCCTCGCCCTCGATCAAAATTAGAGCCTATAGAATTACATACGTTGTCTGGTAAATTAACAGATTATTATAGTTTCATAGGATTATTTACAAATCTGGTTCATAAAGATGAAAGCCTTGATAGTTTGCAAAAGTTCAATTATTTGCTTAGAAGTTTATCTGGATGCTGTTAAAGATTTTAACATCGTTGGAGCAAATTATCAAAAAACCCTTGAAAGATTAAAAAGTCGTTTTGATAATAAAATTCTTATATTTCAAGAACATATAAATACTTTGCTGGAGTTTCCAAAAATGTCTAAAGTATCTGCTTCTTCCTAGCTACATTTGGAAGACAGTTTTAATAATCATTTCACAGCAATGCTTTCAATAGGAAATCATAAAGATATCGCTACTGCTATATTGATTTCATTAGCTATGGATCGAGTTGATTAAGAAACCCAAGCTAAATGGCAGGATGCGATAGACTATAATAAGCTCCCAACTTGGGAAGAATTTAGTAAGGTTTTGGATCGTCGTTGTAAAAGCTTAGAAGCTAAGGAATCTAGGGTGCAAAAACCGAATAGTTCTAAAAGTGGTAGCAAATCTGAACCTTCAAGTTCGCAACATAGTGGAAAGAAGCAGTTTAGAAAGTCAAGGGTGCAACTTTAGCAGCGGAGCGTTTAAAGTGCGAATACTGCCAGTCTTTGGAACATGTAGTCGATTCTTGTCCAGAATTTTTGAGCTTAAGAGTGGGGAGGAGGTTCCTGGAAGTGAAAAAATGAATCCTTTGTATAAATTGTGTGGGAAAGAAGCATTCTGTTCGACATTGTACTTAGCCAAAGTGCGCTATTTGTTCGTTACCCCATAATAAGCTGCTATCAGCTGCTTGATAGATTTACTGTGAACAATGTTGGTGAAACTGGAGGTCAAGGAGCATCTACCTCTGCTTCGTTGGTGGGCAGGTCATCTAAGTTAAGATAAGATTAAAGATAGTTTTGGTAGATATCAACCTGTACGCGCGTTATTAGATTCAGCTTCTCAATTGAATTTCATAACTGAAAGCATGTCACAAAGATTGAGATTACCCAAATCAAAATCAGAGATTCAAATAAGCGGAATAGGAAATGGGGTAACAAATGTTCGACCCACTACAAAAACTAGATGTAAATCACGGATTTCAGAGTTTGAAACCAAATTAGAACTGCTTGCAATCAAAAACATTACTCACCTTCAGCCTAGTCAATCTTTCAAGGTAGATAGTTGGAAAATACCTTAAAATATTGTACTATTTCAATGAAGCTGCGAAGATAGATATGTTAATAGGCGCAGACCATTTCTTTGAGCTGTTAGCTATTGGACAAATTAAGTTGGAAGAGAAGCTCACGCTTCAAAAGACCCTTTTTGGATGGGTCGTTTCGGGCTCACATGATTTTTCAGATGAGTCAACGAGCACAGTATACTTGTTAGAAAGTGAACAGCAGTCAAAAGATGAGTCTTCACGAATTTGTTGAAAAGTTTTGGGAAATTGAGAACTATCGAACAACATCTGAATTTTAAAAGCCTGAAGAGAAAAAATGTGAAGAACACTTCGTAAAAACAGTCACAAAAAATGATGAAGGTAGATTTGTTGTGAGTTTTCCGTTCAAAGAAGACCCATCAGCATTAGGAGAATCATTTGAAATTGCAAGAAACAGATTTATGTCGCTAGAAAAGAGACTTGAGAAGAACCCCACTGTCAAAGGCCAATATATTGATTTTTTGAAGGAGTATGAAGATCTTGGACATATGTCCGAAGTTAGTTTCGATGAAGCTAGAAAAATTTAATACTTTTCTCCTCATCAGTATGTACTTCGACCAGATTATTCAACTACAAAACTAAGTGTTGTTTTCGAATGTAGTGCTAAAACTTCATCCGGCAAATCTCTAAATTAAATTTTAATGAAAGGACCCATAATGCAAGATGATCTTTATTCAATTATTTTACGTTTTCGTTGTTATAAGTTTGCATTGACAGCTGATATTTCGAAAATGTACCGTCAGATACTTATGGCTAAAAGAGATCGTAAATATCAATGCATTCTCTGGAGGACTCAGCGCACCGATTCATTAAAAACATTCAAGTTAAATACTGTGACCTATGGAACCACTTCCGCTCCTTATTTGGCCACTCGCTGCCTCAGAACTTTATCAGAGGAAGGGGCCAACAAATTTCCATTAGGTTCCAAAGTGTTAGGCGAGGATTTTTATATGGATGATTTGATTAGTGGAGGCGATTCGCCAGAGGAGATATTTGGAATTTATGAAGAAGTAAGGACCCTTTTGCATAGCGCAAGCTTCGAACTTCGAAAGTAGTGGACACACGAAAAAACTTTATTGGAAGTTGTTACGGAAATGGACCGAGAGAAGCTACTTAGAATAAATGATACGGATATCATAAGAACACTAGGAATCAAATGGAATCCATCATCAGATGAGTTGCAGTATGTTGTTCCAGAAATAAACTCAAAACCAAAAATTACGGAGCGAATTATTCTCTCTGAACTGTCTACTTTGTTTGACCCATTAGGGCTTGTTAACCCAGTCGTTGTAAAGGGTAAAATTTTGTTGCAAAGCCTTTGGTTAAAAAAGACTGATTGGGATGAATCAGTTCAATCAAGAATATTTACTGAATGGGGAGTTTTTCGAAACCGTTTGAAGGAGTTAGAATAGATCAAAATTCCAAGATATGTGATAGCTTTGAGATCCAGAAACATTCAACTTCATGGATTCTCGGATGCATCTTTGCGTGCTTATGGTTGTTGCATCTATTTGCGGACAGTTGACGAACAAGGTATCACCTTTTGTAACTTGGTGACAGCTAAATCAAGAGTAGCTTCAATAAAAACTCAAAGCTTGCGAGGTTGGAGTTATGTGCAGCGGAAATGCTTGTTTCTGTGATTTTAAAGATACTCCCAAATTTCTCACACGTAGTTGAAAATATTTTCCTCTGGACCGACTCAGAAACTCAAAAAAGTTGTGTTGGCTTTCAGCTCATCCTTCTAATTGGGAAGTATTTATAGCCAACAGATTATCAAAGATATAAACAAGCTTGCTGCAGGGTACTTGGAAATATGTCAGTACGAAACAAAATCTTGAAGATATTGTATCTAGAGGCGCGTGCGGAAGTGACTTGATGGAAAGTATATGGTTTTCAGGTCCAAAATTTCTTAAACTGCAAGAAGATATGTGGCCTGCACAAAAGGATTTAACTCTTATGGAAAAAGATATTCCTGGAATTCGGAAATGTAATGATGTGGTTCTTTTGTCAAAAATAATAGATACAAATTTTGAAAAGCACTACTGGCGTTTTAAAAGTACACATAAAACTTGTAGAATATTTGCCCTTGTACTTCGTTGGATTGTTGTTGTTCGAAAGAAGATGAAAAGAGCTGAATTTTTTGAGGAAGACGGACTGCGCTTTAACACATCTTTAAAAGCAGATGAGATGAATGACGCTTTGCTAAGGATTCTTTGGAATATTCAGCAAAAGAATTTCCAGGAGGAAATTCATAAATTACAGAAAGGAGATATGATTAGCCCATCGAGTCACATCAAAAATCTCAATCCCTTCCTTGATGGTGACTCATTTAAACTCCTCCGAGTGGGTGGGCGTCTGCTGAATGCGGACATACCTAACTCTATCAAATGTCCTATCCTTCTTAGTAAATCTAATCCCTTTGTAAAAAATCTATTTACTTCTTTACATAATAAAAACTATCATGCAGGTCCACAAGCTTTAATTGGAATCGTGCGACAGAGGTTCTGGGACCTAGACGCCCGCAGACTCGCAAAGAAGAACGTTGACAGCTGTTGAGATTGTTTCAAATACAAACCAAAGATGTTGGGTCAAATCATGGGTAATCTTCCGACTGACAGAGCGCAACCTGCAAGACCGTTTTTAAAAACTGGAGTCGATTTTTGTGGCCCATTCCAGACGACTAACAAGCTGCGAGGGCACCGAACAACCAAATCATATATAGCAGTTTTCGTTTTCTTCGTTGTGAAGGCTGTACATTTAGAAGTTGTTTCGGACCTATTCAGTGAAGGTTTCATTGCAGCACTCAAGAGGTTCGTAGCAAGGCGTGGTCTGTGCCAAGACTTGTACTGCGATAATGGGACGAATTTTGTTGGAGCCCGTAACCAGCTAGATGAATTCAGACAGAGCTTTCTAGAACAGCAGATGGAGAAGAAGATTAGTGATTGGTGTACCACAGAACAAATCCAATTTCATAATATACCGCCCAGAACTCCACATTTCAGTGGGCTATGCGAGGCAGCCGTAAAGTCAGCTAAAAATCATCTGGTTCGTACCAAAAGCGAAGCCTTTCTTACCTTTGAAGAGCTGGCTACCGTTGTGGCTGATATAGAAGCCATACTGAACTCTCGTCCCATGTATAAGATGTCAAGTGACCCCAGCGATGAGGAAGTCCTTACACCTGGTCATTTTTTAATTGGTGGGCCAATGAATGCTGTAGTTGAACCAGTGGTCACTGATTACCAGATGTCTGCATTGAAGAGATGGCGTCGACTATCGTTAATAAAGCAGCATTTTTGGAATCGATGGTCAAAGGAGTATCTTGTTGAGCTACAAAGAAGAGACAAATGGCAGACTTCGTCAGATAACGTCAAACTTAACACAATAGTTCTCGTTGGGGATGACAATGCATCTCCACAAAACTGGCTTTTGGGACGTATTACAAATCTGATTCAATCGCCGGATGGTAAGATTCGAGTCGTTGATGTAACAACCAAGAAAGGACTTATTCGCAGAGCAATTCATCGGATAGCACCACTACCAATAGATGAAGATTGAAGATATCCCATAGACGAAGAATGAAGATATCCCTTCGATACTTCAAGGTGGGCAGAATGTTAATGCCATAGATTTTATATTAAATATAGAATTGATTTGCTAAAATAATTTGCTTTGAGATAAATAAATAAATTAAATAGTACTAAATTAAACTTAAAGGTTAACACTTAAAACTATGCTGAATAACTCTCAATTTATGCTTAACGAAACCTAAATACGCTCTTCACATGAAATATAAATTATAATTAATTAATAGTCGTTGAGATCTTGAAATTATACCACACGTAGTAGCAGCAATTTAAATTTGAATATTAAAACATATATATAAAAGTTGAGCAGTTTCTTTTATTTTTTCGTTGAACAAAAAGTGTGCAACCTATCACATTAAACATTGGTGCCGAAACCTGGGAATATTCTATATTCCCAGTATAAAAATCATTTATAAATTAACCTTTATTAATTTTAAATTAATGATTAAAAAATTAAATTTGAAGTAATAAAATATTACAATAAAACGAAACGGACAAACAACGGGAAGAAAGAGAATTTGCCCTACAAATCTCTCACAGAAAAAAGTGCTGGTAAATTGCAAAAAGTGTTTAAATTAATAACTCAATTGCAGGGCATTCTATTCGAGGAAGAAATTGCTGAGTCATAGATATAAATCTATATGTACTCAAAGCTTTTTTGTATCATCATTTCATCATTGCAGTTACTTCCAAATTTAAAAAGGTCGACAACCCATCAAAACAAAGCTCCCACCCGGAATTATAGATCAGTCATCAATCATCCTCATCATTTGGACTCATCTCAAACAGAAAAGCTTTATCGAGTGTTCCAGTGTGGATTGTATCAATGATCGATTTATCAACCACGTAAGCTTTTATTTTAAATTTTTGTGTTGCTGATTATAAGACTTATTGCCACTTTATTTGTTGCTGCTGATTGAACTTGTTTGTTGAATTTGTTGTGAAGCAATTTAATTAGAATTTGCTGCTAAGAAATAACTACTGTGGTGATTAGTTAACATATGATTGAAACATTGTTGCTGAACGTTGTTAGCTGTTAACATATATGTTGATAAGAATAGGAAAGGTAAACAAACGGATGGTATAGTTGTTGCTGATTTTTACCTTGCCGTATTATTGAGTACAAAAACTATTTTCTTGTTGTAACACTCCATCACGTTGAATAAACTTGGATTTTTAAATTTGTCTTTAACCAGGATTCGAATTTTGTTGATAGGTGACTGTATCTAAGTTGGGTAGCTTGTTGTTGGATGAATTTTATAGTAATTTACTTTGTTGAGGTTGCCTTTGCTGTTGTTGTTGCTGCTTCTAGTGCTGTTGCTGCTGCTGTTGCTGCTGCTGTTGCTGATGAAGTTGAGGAGGAGTTTGTTGACATAAATAAATTTGAAATTAAACACAGGATTGTTGCGGAAGTCAGAATAATTTTTTGTTGTTTCTGATTTGCTGTTAAGGTGTGCAGATTTATTGATCGTTGAGTTTTCTTCAATTTACCAAAGTTTTTCGACTCAAACAGTAGCAATGAATGAGAAAATCAAAGCAAGGATGAGTCACCGCAAAGTAATAATAGTTTAGGAAGAACTTTATCTGATTTAAAAGGGTTGCGATCGTCATCGAAAGGAAACTTGAGCAGAACGAAAAACATTATTATGCAAAAGGGTAGTACGTTGTCAGAACCAGAGCTTGAATGTCGATTAGGAATATTGGAATCGTATTTTAAGCAGATTTGAATGTTCAAACGTCAATTGAAAGATGGCGAATGAGATTTTTCGTGAAGAGGTTGAAGAGATTTATGTTTGTGCAAAGACAAAGATAATGACACTTTTGTCCGATTTGAGAGGCAATATAACTGCTGCGGAGCATTTAAATGCAACATATTTTCCGGAACAGCCTCGCCCTCGATCAAAATTAGAGCCTATAGAATTACATACGTTGTCTGGTAAATTAACAGATTATCATAGTTTCATAGGATTATTTACAAATCTGGTTCATAAAGATGAAAGCCTTGATAGTTTGCAAAAGTTCAATTATTTGCTTAGAAGTTTATCTGGATGCTGTTAAAGATTTTAACATCGTTGGAGCAAATTATCAAAAAACCCTTGAAAGATTAAAAAGTCGTTTTGATAATAAAATTCTTATATTTCAAGAACATATAAATACTTTGCTGGAGTTTCCAAAAATGTCTAAAATATCTGCTTCTTCCTTGCTACATTTTGAAGACAGTTTTGATACTCATTTCACAGCAATGCTTTCAATAGGAAATCATAAAGATATCGCTACTGCTAAATTGATTTCATTAGCTATGGATCGAGTATAAAGAAACCCAAGCTAAATGGCAGGATCCGATAGACTATAATAAGCTCCCAACGTGGGAAGAATTTAGTAAGGTTTTGGATCGTCGTTGTAAAAGCTTAGAAGCTAAGGAATCTAGTGTGCAAAAACCGAATAGTTCTAAAAGTGGTAGCAAATCTGAACCTTCAAGTTCGCAACATAGTGGAAAGAAGCAGTTTAGAAAGTCAAGGGTGCAACTTTAACAGCGGAGCGTTTAAAGTGCGAATACTGCCAGTCGATTCTTGTCCAGAATTTTTGAGCTTACCAGTGGGGAGGAGGTTCCTGGAAGTGAAAAAATGAATCCATTGTATAAATTGTTTGGGAAAGGAGCATTCTGTTCGATATTGTACTTAGCCAAAGTGCGCTATTTGTTCGTTACCCCATAATAAGCTGCTATCAGCTGCTTGATAGATTTACTGTGAACAATGTTGGTGAAACTGGAGGTCAAGGAGCATCTACCTCTGCTTCGTTGGTGGGCAGGTCATCTAAGTTAAGATAAGATTAAAGATAGTTTTGGTAGATATCAACCTGTACGCGCGTTGTAAGATTCAGCTTCTCAATTGAATTTCATAACTGAAAGTATGTCACAAAGATTGAGATTACCCAAATCAAAATCAGAGATTCAAATAAGCGGAATAGGAAATGGGGTAACAAATGTTCGACCCACTACAAAAACTAGATGTAAATCACGGATTTCAGAGTTTGAAACCAAATTAGAACTGCTTGCAATCAAAAACATTACTCACCTTCAGCCTAGTCAATCTTTCAAGGTAGATAGTTGGAAAATACCTAAAAATATTGTACTATTTCAATAAAGCTGCGAAGATAGACATGTTGATAGGCGCAGACCATTTCTTTGAGCTGTTAGCTATTGGACAAATTAAGTTGGAAGAGAAGCTTACGCTTCAAAAGACCCTTTTTGGATGGGTCGTTTCGGGCTCACATGATTTGTCAGATGAGTCAACGAGCACAGTATACTTGTTAGGAAGTGAACAGCAGTCAAAAGATGACTCTTCACGAATTTGTTGAAAAGTTTTGGGAAATTGAAAACTATCGAACAACATCTGAATTTTAAAAGCCTGAAGAGAAAAAATGTGAAGAACACTTCGTAAAAACAGTCACAAAAAATGATGAAGGTAGATTTATTGTGAGTTTTCCGTTCAAAGAAGACCCATCAGCATTAGGAGAATCATTTGAAATTGCAAGAAACAGATTTATGTCGCTAGAAAAGAGACTTGAGAAGAACCCCACTGTCAAAGGCCAATATATTGATTTTTTGAAGAAGTATGAAGATCTTGGACATATATCCGAAGTTAGTTTCGATGAAGCTAGGAAAATTTAATATTTTACCCCTCATCAGTATGTACTTCGACCAGATTATTCAACTACAAAACTAAGGGTTGTTTTCGAATGTAGTGCTAAAACTTCATCCGGCAAATCTCTAAATTAAATTTTAATGAAAGGACCCATAATGCAAGATGATCTTTATTCAATTATTTTACGTTTTCGTTGTTATAAGTTTGCATTGCCAGCTGATATTTCGAAAATGTACCGTCAGATACTTATGGCTCATAGAGATCGTAAATATCAATGCATTCTCTGGAGGACACAGCGCACCGATTCATTAAAAACATTCAAGTTAAATACTGTGACCTATGGAACCACTTCCGCTCCTTATTTGGCCACTCGCTGCCTCAGAACTTTATCAGAGGAAGGGGCCAACAAATTTCCATTAGGTTCCAAAGTGTTAGGCGAGGATTTTTATATGGATGATTTGATTAGTGGAGGCGATTCGCCAGAGGAGATATTTGGAATTTATGAAGAAGTAAGGACCCTTTGGCATAGTGCAAGCTTCGAACTTCGAAAGTGGTGGACAAACGAAAAAACTTTATTGGAAGTTGTTCCGGAAATGGACCGAGAGAAACTACTTAGAATAAATGATACGGATATCATAAGAACACTAGGAATCAAATGGAATCCATCATCAGATGAGTTGCAATATGTTGTTCCAGAAATAAACTCAAAACCAAAAATTACGGAGCGAATTATTCTCTCTGAACTGTCTACTTTGTTTGACCCATTAGGTCTAGTTAACCCAGTCGTTGTAAAGGGTAAAATTTTGTTGCAAAGCCTTTGGTTAAAAAAGACTGATTGGGATGAATCAGTTCAATCAAGAATATTTACTGAATGGGGAGTTTTTCGTAACCGTTTGAAGAAGTTAGAATAGATCAAAATTCCAAGATATGTGATAGCTTTGAGATCCAGAAACATTCAACTTAATGGATTCTCGGATGCATCTTTGCGTGCTTATGGTTGTTGCATCTATTTGCGGACAGTTGACGAACAAGGTATCACCTTTTGTAACTTGGTGACAGCTAAATCAAGAGTAGCTTCAATAAAAACTCAAAGCTTGCGAGGTTGGAGTTATGTGCAGCGGAAATGCTTGCTTCTGTGATTTTAAAGATACTCCCAAATTTCTCACACGTAGTTGAAAATATTTTCCTCTGGACCGACTCAGAAACTCAGAAAAGTTGTGTTGGCTTTCAGCTCATCCTTCTAATTGGGAAGAATTTATAGCCAACAGAGTATCAAAGATACAAACAAGCTTGCTGCAGGGTACTTGGAAATATGTCAGTACGAAACAAAATCTTGCAGATATTGTATCTAGAGGCGCGTTTGGAAGTGACTTGATGGAAAGTATATGGTTTTCAGGTCCAAAATTTCTTAAACTGCAAGAAGATATGTGGCCTGCACAAAAGGATTTAACTCTTATGGAAAAAGATATTCCTGGAATTCGGAAATGTAATGATGTGGTTCTTTTGTCAAAAATAATAGATACAAATTTTGAAAAGCACTACTGGCGTTTTAAAAGTACACATAAAACTTGTAGAATATTTGTCCTTGTGCTTCGTTGGATTGTTGTTGTTTGAAAGAAGATGAAAAGAGCTGAATTTTTTTGAGGAAGACGAACTGCGCTTTAACACATCTTTAAAAGCAGATGAGATAAATGACGCTTTGCTAAGGATTCTTTGGAATATTCAGCAAAAGAATTTCCAGGAGGAAGTTCATAAATTACAGAAAGGAGATATGATTAGCCCATCGAGTCACATCAAAAATCTCAATCCCTTCCTTGATGGTGACTCATTTAAACTCCTCCGAGTGGGTGGGCGTCTGCTGAATGCGGACATACCTAACTCTATCAAATGTCCTATCCTTCTTCCTAAATCTAATCCCTTTGTAAAAAATCTATTTACTTCTTTACATAATAAAAACTATCATGCAGGTCCACAAGCTTTAATTGGAATCGTGCGACAGAGGTTCTGGGACCTAGACGCCCGCAGACTCGCAAAGAAGAACGTTGACAGCTGTTGAGATTGTTTCAAATACAAACCAAAGATGTTGGGTCAAATCATGGGTAATCTTCCGACTGACAGAGCGCAACCTGCAAGACCGTTTTTAAAAACTGGAGTCGATTTTTGTGGCCCATTCCAGACGACTAACAAGCTGCGAGGGCACCGAACAACCAAATCATATATAGCAGTTTTCGTTTTCTTCGTTGTGAAGGCTGTACATTTAGAAGTTGTTTCGGACCTATTCAGTGAAGGTTTCATTGCAGCACTCAAGAGGTTCGTAGCAAGGCGTGGTCTGTGCCAAGACTTGTACTGCGATAATGGGACGAATTTTGTTGGAGCCCGTAACCAGCTAGATGAATTCAGACAGAGCTTTCTAGAACAGCAGATGGAGAAGAAGATTAGTGATTGGTGTACCACAGAACAAATCCAATTTCATAATATACCGCCCAGAACTCCACATTTCAGTGGGCTATGCGAGGCAGCCGTAAAGTCAGCTAAAAATCATCTGGTTCGTACCAAAAGCGAAGCCTTTCTTACCTTTGAAGAGCTGGCTACCGTTGTGGCTGATATAGAAGCCATACTGAACTCTCGTCCCATGTATAAGATGTCAAGTGACCCCAGCGATGAGGAAGTCCTTACACCTGGTCATTTTTTAATTGGTGGGCCAATGAATGCTGTAGTTGAACCAGTGGTCACTGATTACCAGATGTCTGCATTGAAGAGATGGCGTCGACTATCGTTAATAAAGCAGCATTTTTGGAATCGATGGTCAAAGGAGTATCTTGTTGAGCTACAAAGAAGAGACAAATGGCAGACTTCGTCAGATAACGTCAAACTTAACACAATAGTTCTCGTTGGGGATGACAATGCATCTCCACAAAACTGGCTTTTGGGACGTATTACAAATCTGATTCAATCGCCGGATGGTAAGATTCGAGTCGTTGATGTAACAACCAAGAAAGGACTTATTCGCAGAGCAATTCATCGGATAGCACCACTACCAATAGATGAAGATTGAAGATATCCCATAGACGAAGAATGAAGATATCCCTTCGATACTTCAAGGTGGGCAGAATGTTAATGCCATAGATTTTATATTAAATATAGAATTGATTTGCTAAAATAATTTGCTTTGAGATAAATAAATAAATTAAATAGTACTAAATTAAACTTAAAGGTTAACACTTAAAACTATGCTGAATAACTCTCAATTTATGCTTAACGAAACCTAAATACGCTCTTCACATGAAATATAAATTATAATTAATTAATAGTCGTTGAGATCTTGAAATTATACCACACGTAGTAGCAGCAATTTAAATTTGAATATTAAAACATATATATAAAAGTTGAGCAGTTTCTTTTATTTTTTCGTTGAACAAAAAGTGTGCAACCTATCACATTAAACATTGGTGCCGAAACCTGGGAATATTCTATATTCCCAGTATAAAAATCATTTATAAATTAACCTTTATTAATTTTAAATTAATGATTAAAAAATTAAATTTGAAGTAATAAAATATTACAATAAAACGAAACGGACAAACAACGGGAAGAAAGAGAATTTGCCCTACAAATCTCTCACAGAAAAAAGTGCTGGTAAATTGCAAAAAGTGTTTAAATTAATAACTCAATTGCAGGGCATTCTATTCGAGGAAGAAATTGCTGAGTCATAGATATAAATCTATATGTACTCAAAGCTTTTTTGTATCATCATTTCATCATTGCAGTTACTTCCAAATTTAAAAAGGTCGACAACCCATCAAAACAAAGCTCCCACCCGGAATTATAGATCAGTCATCAATCATCCTCATCTCAAACAGAAAAGCTTTATCGAGTGTTCCAGTGTGGATTGTATCAATGATCGATTTATCAACCACGTAAGCTTTTATTTTAAATTTTTGTGTTGCTGATTATAAGACTTATTGCCACTTTATTTGTTGCTGCTGATTGAACTTGTTTGTTGAATTTGTTGTGAAGCAATTTAATTAGAATTTGCTGCTAAGAAATAACTACTGTGGTGATTAGTTAACATATGATTGAAACATTGTTGCTGAACGTTGTTAGCTGTTAACATATATGTTGATAAGAATAGGAAAGGTAAACAAACGGATGGTATAGTTGTTGCTGATTTTTACCTTGCCGTATTATTGAGTACAAAAACTATTTTCTTGTTGTAACACTCCATCACGTTGAATAAACTTGGATTTTTAAATTTGTCTTTAACCAGGATTCGAATTTTGTTGATAGGTGACTGTATCTAAGTTGGGTAGCTTGTTGTTGGATGAATTTTATAGTAATTTACTTTGTTGAGGTTGCCTTTGCTGTTGTTGTTGCTGCTTCTAGTGCTGTTGCTGCTGCTGTTGCTGCTGCTGTTGCTGATGAAGTTGAGGAGGAGTTTGTTGACATAAATAAATTTGAAATTAAACACAGGATTGTTGCGGAAGTCAGAATAATTTTTTGTTGTTTCTGATTTGCTGTTAAGGTGTGCAGATTTATTGATCGTTGAGTTTTCTTCAATTTACCAAAGTTTTTCGACTCAAACAGTAGCAATGAATGAGAAAATCAAAGCAAGGATGAGTCACCGCAAAGTAATAATAGTTTAGGAAGAACTTTATCTGATTTAAAAGGGTTGCGATCGTCATCGAAAGGAAACTTGAGCAGAACGAAAAACATTATTATGCAAAAGGGTAGTACGTTGTCAGAACCAGAGCTTGAATGTCGATTAGGAATATTGGAATCGTATTTTAAGCAGATTTGAATGTTCAAACGTCAATTGAAAGATGGCGAATGAGATTTTTCGTGAAGAGGTTGAAGAGATTTATGTTTGTGCAAAGACAAAGATAATGACACTTTTGTCCGATTTGAGAGGCAATATAACTGCTGCGGAGCATTTAAATGCAACATATTTTCCGGAACAGCCTCGCCCTCGATCAAAATTAGAGCCTATAGAATTACATACGTTGTCTGGTAAATTAACAGATTATCATAGTTTCATAGGATTATTTACAAATCTGGTTCATAAAGATGAAAGCCTTGATAGTTTGCAAAAGTTCAATTATTTGCTTAGAAGTTTATCTGGATGCTGTTAAAGATTTTAACATCGTTGGAGCAAATTATCAAAAAACCCTTGAAAGATTAAAAAGTCGTTTTGATAATAAAATTCTTATATTTCAAGAACATATAAATACTTTGCTGGAGTTTCCAAAAATGTCTAAAATATCTGCTTCTTCCTTGCTACATTTTGAAGACAGTTTTGATACTCATTTCACAGCAATGCTTTCAATAGGAAATCATAAAGATATCGCTACTGCTAAATTGATTTCATTAGCTATGGATCGAGTATAAAGAAACCCAAGCTAAATGGCAGGATCCGATAGACTATAATAAGCTCCCAACGTGGGAAGAATTTAGTAAGGTTTTGGATCGTCGTTGTAAAAGCTTAGAAGCTAAGGAATCTAGTGTGCAAAAACCGAATAGTTCTAAAAGTGGTAGCAAATCTGAACCTTCAAGTTCGCAACATAGTGGAAAGAAGCAGTTTAGAAAGTCAAGGGTGCAACTTTAACAGCGGAGCGTTTAAAGTGCGAATACTGCCAGTCGATTCTTGTCCAGAATTTTTGAGCTTACCAGTGGGGAGGAGGTTCCTGGAAGTGAAAAAATGAATCCATTGTATAAATTGTTTGGGAAAGGAGCATTCTGTTCGATATTGTACTTAGCCAAAGTGCGCTATTTGTTCGTTACCCCATAATAAGCTGCTATCAGCTGCTTGATAGATTTACTGTGAACAATGTTGGTGAAACTGGAGGTCAAGGAGCATCTACCTCTGCTTCGTTGGTGGGCAGGTCATCTAAGTTAAGATAAGATTAAAGATAGTTTTGGTAGATATCAACCTGTACGCGCGTTGTAAGATTCAGCTTCTCAATTGAATTTCATAACTGAAAGTATGTCACAAAGATTGAGATTACCCAAATCAAAATCAGAGATTCAAATAAGCGGAATAGGAAATGGGGTAACAAATGTTCGACCCACTACAAAAACTAGATGTAAATCACGGATTTCAGAGTTTGAAACCAAATTAGAACTGCTTGCAATCAAAAACATTACTCACCTTCAGCCTAGTCAATCTTTCAAGGTAGATAGTTGGAAAATACCTAAAAATATTGTACTATTTCAATAAAGCTGCGAAGATAGACATGTTGATAGGCGCAGACCATTTCTTTGAGCTGTTAGCTATTGGACAAATTAAGTTGGAAGAGAAGCTTACGCTTCAAAAGACCCTTTTTGGATGGGTCGTTTCGGGCTCACATGATTTGTCAGATGAGTCAACGAGCACAGTATACTTGTTAGGAAGTGAACAGCAGTCAAAAGATGACTCTTCACGAATTTGTTGAAAAGTTTTGGGAAATTGAAAACTATCGAACAACATCTGAATTTTAAAAGCCTGAAGAGAAAAAATGTGAAGAACACTTCGTAAAAACAGTCACAAAAAATGATGAAGGTAGATTTATTGTGAGTTTTCCGTTCAAAGAAGACCCATCAGCATTAGGAGAATCATTTGAAATTGCAAGAAACAGATTTATGTCGCTAGAAAAGAGACTTGAGAAGAACCCCACTGTCAAAGGCCAATATATTGATTTTTTGAAGAAGTATGAAGATCTTGGACATATATCCGAAGTTAGTTTCGATGAAGCTAGGAAAATTTAATATTTTACCCCTCATCAGTATGTACTTCGACCAGATTATTCAACTACAAAACTAAGGGTTGTTTTCGAATGTAGTGCTAAAACTTCATCCGGCAAATCTCTAAATTAAATTTTAATGAAAGGACCCATAATGCAAGATGATCTTTATTCAATTATTTTACGTTTTCGTTGTTATAAGTTTGCATTGCCAGCTGATATTTCGAAAATGTACCGTCAGATACTTATGGCTCATAGAGATCGTAAATATCAATGCATTCTCTGGAGGACACAGCGCACCGATTCATTAAAAACATTCAAGTTAAATACTGTGACCTATGGAACCACTTCCGCTCCTTATTTGGCCACTCGCTGCCTCAGAACTTTATCAGAGGAAGGGGCCAACAAATTTCCATTAGGTTCCAAAGTGTTAGGCGAGGATTTTTATATGGATGATTTGATTAGTGGAGGCGATTCGCCAGAGGAGATATTTGGAATTTATGAAGAAGTAAGGACCCTTTGGCATAGTGCAAGCTTCGAACTTCGAAAGTGGTGGACAAACGAAAAAACTTTATTGGAAGTTGTTCCGGAAATGGACCGAGAGAAACTACTTAGAATAAATGATACGGATATCATAAGAACACTAGGAATCAAATGGAATCCATCATCAGATGAGTTGCAATATGTTGTTCCAGAAATAAACTCAAAACCAAAAATTACGGAGCGAATTATTCTCTCTGAACTGTCTACTTTGTTTGACCCATTAGGTCTAGTTAACCCAGTCGTTGTAAAGGGTAAAATTTTGTTGCAAAGCCTTTGGTTAAAAAAGACTGATTGGGATGAATCAGTTCAATCAAGAATATTTACTGAATGGGGAGTTTTTCGTAACCGTTTGAAGAAGTTAGAATAGATCAAAATTCCAAGATATGTGATAGCTTTGAGATCCAGAAACATTCAACTTAATGGATTCTCGGATGCATCTTTGCGTGCTTATGGTTGTTGCATCTATTTGCGGACAGTTGACGAACAAGGTATCACCTTTTGTAACTTGGTGACAGCTAAATCAAGAGTAGCTTCAATAAAAACTCAAAGCTTGCGAGGTTGGAGTTATGTGCAGCGGAAATGCTTGCTTCTGTGATTTTAAAGATACTCCCAAATTTCTCACACGTAGTTGAAAATATTTTCCTCTGGACCGACTCAGAAACTCAGAAAAGTTGTGTTGGCTTTCAGCTCATCCTTCTAATTGGGAAGAATTTATAGCCAACAGAGTATCAAAGATACAAACAAGCTTGCTGCAGGGTACTTGGAAATATGTCAGTACGAAACAAAATCTTGCAGATATTGTATCTAGAGGCGCGTTTGGAAGTGACTTGATGGAAAGTATATGGTTTTCAGGTCCAAAATTTCTTAAACTGCAAGAAGATATGTGGCCTGCACAAAAGGATTTAACTCTTATGGAAAAAGATATTCCTGGAATTCGGAAATGTAATGATGTGGTTCTTTTGTCAAAAATAATAGATACAAATTTTGAAAAGCACTACTGGCGTTTTAAAAGTACACATAAAACTTGTAGAATATTTGTCCTTGTGCTTCGTTGGATTGTTGTTGTTTGAAAGAAGATGAAAAGAGCTGAATTTTTTTGAGGAAGACGAACTGCGCTTTAACACATCTTTAAAAGCAGATGAGATAAATGACGCTTTGCTAAGGATTCTTTGGAATATTCAGCAAAAGAATTTCCAGGAGGAAGTTCATAAATTACAGAAAGGAGATATGATTAGCCCATCGAGTCACATCAAAAATCTCAATCCCTTCCTTGATGGTGACTCATTTAAACTCCTCCGAGTGGGTGGGCGTCTGCTGAATGCGGACATACCTAACTCTGTCAAATGTCCTATCCTTCTTCCTAAATCTAATCCCTTTGTAAAAAATCTATTTACTCCTTAACATAATAAAAACTATCATGCAGGTCCACAAGCTTTAATTGGAATCGTGCGACAGAGCTTCTGGGTACTAGACGCCCGCAGACTCGCAAAGAAGAACGTTGACCGCTGTTGAGATTGTTTCAAATACAAACCAGATGTTGGGTCAAATCATGGGCAATCTTCCGACTGACAGAGCGCAACCTGCAAGCCCGTTTTTGAAAACTGGAGTCGATTTTTGTGGCCCATTCCAGACGATTTACAAGCTGCGAGGGCACCGAACAACCAAATCATATATAGCAGTTTTCGTTTACTTCGTTGTGAAGGCTGTACATTTAGAAGTTGTTTCGGACCTATCCAGTGAAGGTTTCATTGCAGCACTCAAGAGGTTCGTAGCAAGGCGTGGTCTGTGCCAAGACTTGTACTGCGATAATGGGACGAATTTTGTTGGAGCCCGTAACCAGCTAGATGAATTCAGACAGAGCTTTCTAGAACAGCAGATGGAGAAGAAGATTAGTGATTGGTGTACCACAGAACAAATCCAATTTCATAATATACCGCCCAGAACTCCACATTTCAGTGGGCTATGCGAGGCAGCCGTAAAGTTAGCTAAAAATCATCTGGTTCGTACCAAAAGCGAAGCCTTTCTTACCTTTGAAGAGCTGGCTACCGTTGTGGCTGATATAGAAGCCATACTGAACTCTCGTCCCATGTATACGATGTCAAGTGACCCCAGCGATGAGGAAGTCATTTTTCATTTTTTAATTGGTGGGCCAATGAATGCTGTAGTTGAACCAGTGGTCACTGATTACCAGATGTCTGCAATGAAGAGATGGCGTCGACTATCGTTAATAAAGCAGCATTTTTGGAATCGATGGTCAAAGGAGTATCTTGTTGAGTTACAAAGAAGAGACAAATGGCAGACTTCGTCAGATAACGTCAAACTTAACACAATAGTTCTCGTTGGGGATGACAATGCATCTCCACAAAACTGGCTTTTGGGACGTATTACAAATCTGATTCAATCGCCGGATGGTAAGATTCGAGTCGTTGATGTAACAACCAAGAAAGGACTTATTCGCAGAGCAATTCATCGGATAGCACCACTACCAATAGATGAAGATTGAAGATATCCCATAGACGAAGAATGAAGATATCCCTTCGATACTTCAAGGTGGGCAGAATGTTAATGCCATAGATTTTATATTAAATATAGAATTGATTTGCTAAAATAATTTGCTTTGAGATAAATAAATAAATTAAATAGTACTAAATTAAACTTAAAGGTTAACACTTAAAACTATGCTGAATAACTCTCAATTTATGCTTAACGAAACCTAAATACGCTCTTCACATGAAATATAAATTATAATTAATTAAAAGTGGTTGAGATCTTGAAATTATACCACACGTAGTAGCAGCAATTTAAATTTGAATATTAAAACATATATATAAAAGTTGAGCAGTTTCTTTTATTTTTTCGTTGAACAAAAAGTGTGCAACCTATCACATTAAACATTGGTGCCGAAACCTGGGAATATTCTATATTCCCAGTATAAAAATCATTTATAAATTAACCTTTATTAATTTTAAATTAATGATTAAAAAATTAAATTTGAAGTAATAAAATATTACAATAAAACGAAACGGACAAACAACGGGAAGAAAGAGAATTTGCCCTACAAATCTCTCACAGAAAAAAGTGCTGGTAAATTGCAAAAAGTGTTTAAATTAATAACTCAATTGCAGGGCATTCTATTCGAGGAAGAAATTGCTGAGTCATAGATATAAATCTATATGTACTCAAAGCTTTTTTGTATCATCATTTCATCATTGCAGTTACTTCCAAATTTAAAAAGGTCGACAACCCATCAAAACAAAGCTCCCACCCGGAATTATAGATCAGTCATCAATCATCCTCATCATTTGGACTCATCTCAAACAGAAAAGCTTTATCGAGTGTTCCAGTGTGGATTGTATCAATGATCGATTTATCAACCACGTAAGCTTTTATTTTAAATTTTTGTGTTGCTGATTATAAGACTTATTGCCACTTTATTTGTTGCTGCTGATTGAACTTGTTTGTTGAATTTGTTGTGAAGCAATTTAATTAGAATTTGCTGCTAAGAAATAACTACTGTGGTGATTAGTTAACATATGATTGAAACATTGTTGCTGGACGTTGTTAGCTGTTAACATATATGTTGATAAGAATAGGAAAGGTAAACAAACGGATGGTATAGTTGTTGCTGATTTTTACCTTGCCGTATTATTGAGTACAAAAATTATTTTCTTGTTGTAACACTCCATCACGTTGAATAAACTTGGATTTTTAAATTTGTCTTTAACCAGGATTCGAATTTTGTTGATAGGTGACTGTATCTAAGTCGGGTAGCTTGTTGTTGGATGAATTTTATAGTAATTTACTTTGTTGAGGTTGCCTTTGCTGTTGTTGTTGCTGCTTCTAGTGCTGTTGCTGCTGCTGTTGCTGCTGCTGTTGCTGCTGCTGTTGCTGATGAAGTTGAGGAGGAGTTTGTTGCTGACATAAATAAATTTGAAATTAAACACAGGATTGTTGCGGAAGTCAGAATAATTTTTTGTTGTTTCTGATTTGCTGTTAAGGTGTGCAGATTTATTGATCGTTGAGTTTTCTTCAATTTACCAAGGTTTTTCGACTCAAACAGTAGCAATGAATGAGAAAATCAAAGCAAGGATGAGTCACCGCAAAGTAATAATAGTTTAGGAAGAACTTTATCTGATTTAAAAGGGTTGCGATCGTCATCGAAAGGAAACTTGAGCAGAACGAAAAACATTATTATGCAAAAGGGTAGTACGTTGTCAGAACCAGAGCTTGAATGTCGATTAGGAATATTGGAATCGTATTTTAAGCAGATTTGAATGTTCAAACGTCAATTGAAAGATGGCGAATGAGATTTTTCGTGAAGAGGTTGAAGAGATTTATGTTTGTGCAAAGACAAAGATAATGACACTTTTGTCCGATTTGAGAGGCAATACAACTGCTGCGGAGCATTTAAATGCAACATATTTTCCGGAACAGCCTCGCCCTCGATCAAAATTAGAGCCTATAGAATTACATACGTTGTCTGGTAAATTAACAGATTATCATAGTTTCATAGGATTATTTACAAATCTGGTTCATAAAGATGAAAGCCTTGATAGTTTGCAAAAGTTCAATTATTTGCTTAGAAGTTTATCTGGATGCTGTTAAAGATTTTAACATCGTTGGAGCAAATTATCAAAAAACCCTTGAAAGATTAAAAAGTCGTTTTGATAATAAAATTCTTATATTTCAAGAACATATAAATACTTTGCTGGAGTTTCCAAAAATGTCTAAAGTATCTGCTTCTTCCTTGCTACATTTGGAAGACAGTTTTAATAATCATTTCACAGCAATGCTTGCAATAGGAAATCATAAAGATATCGCTACTGCTATATTGATTTCATTAGCTATGGATCGAGTTGAGCTAAATGGCAGGATGCGATAGACTATAATAAGCTCCCAACGTGGGAAGAATTTAGTAAGGTTTTGGATCGTCGTTGTAAAAGCTTAGAAGCTAAGGAATCTAGGGTGCAAAAACCGAATAGTTCTAAAAGTGGTAGCAAATCTGAACCTTCAAGTTCGCAACATAGTGGAAAGAAGCAGTTTAGAAAGTCAAGGGTGCAACTTTAGCAGCGGAGCGTTTAAAGTGCGAATACTGCCAGTCTTTGGAACATGTAGTCGATTCTTGTCCAGAATTTTTGAGCTTACCAGTGGGGAGGAGGTTCCTGGAAGTGAAAAAATGAATCCTTTGTATAAATTGTTTGGGAAAGGAGCATTCTGTTCGATATTGTACTTAGCCAAAGTGCGCTATTTGTTCGTTACCCCATAATAAGCTGCTATCAGCTGCTTGATAGATTTACTGTGAACAATGTTGGTGAAACTGGAGGTCAAGGAGCATCTACCTCTGCTTCGTTGGTGGGCAGGTCATCTAAGTTAAGATAAGATTAAAGATAGTTTTGGTAGATATCAACCTGTACGCGCGTTATTAGATTCAGCTTCTCAATTGAATTTCATAACTGAAAGCATGTCACAAAGATTGAGATTACCCAAATCAAAATCAGAGATTCAAATAAGCGGAATAGGAAATGGGGTAACAAATGTTCGACCCACTACAAAAACTAGATGTAAATCACGGATTTCAGAGTTTGAAACCAAATTAGAATCGCTTGTAATCAAAAACATTACTCACCTTCAGCCTAGTCAATCTGTTTGCGCCCACCCGTGTGCAAAATATAAGCGCACCTACACATATAACACATCCAGTTACTTTTTTGACCTTTTGTAAGTTTCTCTTTAATTTGTAATTTTTTGATATAGTCGAACGTTAACCAGCGAAACTACACCACGCATTTTTGCTCTTTTTTTTGTAAGCCTTGGCTCCAGGCATAGTGAGCCACAATAAATTTTTAATTTGATTCTTACTGCACAAACTATATCTTTCATTTAAATTACAGTCCATTTTACAATCGAGAAAAACATTGGTCCTAATCGAGCACGGATATACCGGTGAAACTAATTAATTGTGTAATTTGTGTGTGCTAACAAAAAATCTAAATACTTAAAGTGCCTATAAAACAAAAAACACATTTATCATTTCAACTGATGCAGCTCTCCTTTAAAAAATTATCTTGTTAATCAGTTAACTTAAAACCGAACGAACGGTAATTTTGTGTGAAGAGTGCCATCAACATTCAGTTTTTTGTGCAGCCTATGCAAAGCAAATAAAAAAAAATAGTTACTCTTTCAAGTCGTGAGTGTATTTTTTCTTTATGTGGATTCCCCTCGCCAAAATTCACCACACATAATTGTATGTAAATGCACACATGTAATTGTTCCTTCGCTGCGTTCTTCCCCTTTCTTTCTCTGCGTCTCCACTCCATCAGTCGTTTTCGCTTCATCGTCAGTGTCAGTTGCCATCAACAGAAAGCTGCGTGAATTTGTACTTTTAGACAAAAAAAAAACATTTAATTTTCGTCGGTCGGTGCCGAAACTATTTATAAACACCAACAACTACTTATTTAGTTTGTAATTGCTATCCATTTGTCGATGCATTTTGGTGGTAATTGCTAGCAAGGATTCGTTGTTGCGGTTCGATAAAAAAAAAATTAACAGTACGCAAAGGCACATACTTTTGCATTAAATTCACTCGGTGGTGAAGTGGTATTAGTGTGTATAAGCGGATTGAATACCGTGCGTCGTCGTCGAGTGCTCGTTGTTCTTGTTGCTGTTCGTGGTTGCCAACTAGTTTTCTTTATTTTGGTTGACATTTTGTGCGGTGCGATATAAATCAATAAAATTATGGATGCTCTCCGTCGGCAAAGAGCTACCGTAAAAGGCCAAATTACGCGGATAGATACGGGATCGAAAAGTGAGGCACAAATTGGCAAATTAAAAGCATTAAAGCAAAGACTCGAGCATTATATGCTGGAATACGAACGCATTCAATCGGAAATTGATATGTTGTGTGACGAGGATGATGACGTAGAGAATCAATATCGGTCCGAAATTGAAACCATATATTACAACGCGTGTGCAACACTCTCCGAAAAAATAGAGGAGTCGGGGCCACGGGGCAGCACAACGGTGCCAAATGATTTGAACGATACCATCCAAGCGTTAGTGAGTAGCCAAACCGCGCTTAACGAGTTGGTTAAGGGAATGGGCGAAACTGTGAAACGGCCAATAACCATCACAAAGGTGGATCCCCATATCCGTCTCCCGGAAATAAAGATTCCCGAATTTACGGGAAATTTATGTGATTGGGTACGGTTTCGCGATTTATTCACTGCGTTGGTGATATCGAAAGACTCATTGAGTGGTATTGAAAAATTTGAGCATCTTCAAACGCGTTTGAAAGGAAATGCTCTTTCAATAATAAAACACCTCACACCCAGCAACGAAAACTTTGGGGTAGGTTGGAATTTAGTAAAAGAGCATTTTGATAAGCCAAATTTAATTACGAACGCCCATCTCGATAACATTTTCAATATTTCGGTATTAAAATCAAACACTCTCGATGAGTTAAAAACGTTTTTCAACACAGTTTTTGAAAATTTGAACGCGTTGCGAGCCCTTAAACAACCGGTCGATTCATGGGAGTTAATTTTAGTTTACGTGCTTGTAAAAAAGCTAGATGAACCCAACAACGTGTTGTGGATTCGAAGACAAAAAGGTAAACAAGCTTCCAGTGTAAAGGATTTTACTGATTTCCTTAAGGAAAGAATAGATGAGCTCGAAAGCCTCAACGTCTCCCGTGTAAAGCAACCTATTCTAAAACCATCGGTTAAAACATCTGTTAGTAAACGTGTCTTTGCGTCGGTAGTGCAATCGTGTATCAAATGTAAACGGAACCATCATTTATACCAGTGCGAACAATTTCGTGAACTATCGGTTCCAGCGCGTATTGAGTTTATGCGTCATAAACAAATATGCATTAACTGCCTATGTTCTAAGCATAGTTTGTCGGAGTGTAAATTTTCGGTTTGTCGTCAGTGCGGTCAACGACATAATTCGCTCCTGCACGATAACAATGCAGTAGCTCAACCAACGAACGATAATGCTAATTCAGTGTCAGTTAATATGTCCCAGCGTGTGGGTGCAGATACGTTCACCCTTCTACCAACTGCAATTATCCTAGTAGAGGACGGAGCTGGTAAGTTACACAAATGTAGAGCCCTACTAGACTCGGGTTCGCAGGCGACCCTCATTTCTGAATCCTGCGCACAAAGACTATGTTTGAAACGCAGACATGCGAGAGTGCCAATTACAGGGATCGGATCCGGTGGTACTGTGCACGGCACTAGAGGCGAGGTAAATTTGGTGTTGCATTCGGTTAATGCTGAAACTATATCAATATCGACAAACGCGTATATTTTATCCAAATTAACCAGTGATTTGCCAAGCGTAGCCGTTCCAAAAACCAAAATAAACTTTTTTGAAAATTTAACTCTTGCCGATCCAAACTATCACTCTCCTGCCAAGATAGACATATTAATTGGTTCAGGCATATTTTTCGATATTTTGTCCGAAGGCAAAGTCGTTCATCCGTCAGGCGCACCGACAGCTCATAAAACGGTATTCGGTTGGGTAGTTGCGGGCAATATTTGTTTTGATAACGGGCAAAACGTAGTGTGCGGTCATACCTCAATCGATTTAGACTTACAGTTGTTGCAAAGGTTCTGTGAGGTCGAAGACTGCCCAGAAATCCAGCAGCCTACAAACGATGCAGATATGCAAGTCGAAGAACATTTCATGTCGACTCACACTGTTGAGCCCGATGGTAGGTACGTTGTGAGATTACCCTTTAAATCAGAGTCAGTTGAATTCGGAAATTCACGTATTTCGGCTTTGAAGAGACTATATGCAATGGAGCGACGATTTGCTCAAAACGAAGAACTCAAACGCGAATATATACAATTTTTGCGTGAATACGAAGCCTTAGGGCATATGAAATCAGTGTCGGTATGCGAAGATCAATCGAAAGTGTTCTATTTACCACACCATGCGGTGATTAAGTCGTCTAGCACGACAACGAAACTTAGGGTCGTGTTCGACGCCTCGAATAAAAGTGATAACGGTGTATCCTTAAACGACCTTCTTGTAGTCGGACCTACAATTCAAAATGATTTACTAACGCATTTGATAAAATTCCGTAAATACCGCGTTGCCATTAAGGCAGACATAGCTAAAATGTATCGGCAAGTCGCTGTTAACGATAACGATGTAGACTACCAGCGAATCGTCTGGAGGAAAGATGCAAAGCAGGAGCCTCGCGATTACCAACTCCTAACTGTCACCTACGGCACCGCATCGGCATCCTTTCTTGCCACCCGTGTTCTGAAGCAAGTTGGGGTTCGCAGTCTATATCGATATCCGAATGCTGGTAATAGTATCATTAATGACTTTTATGTTGACGATTACATGTCCGGTTATGATACTTACGAAGATGCTTGTCAAATTAAAGATGAAATATGTATAATATTAAGTCAATCGGGAATGGAACTACGAAAATGGGCCTCGAATTCGGCAGATTTTCTAGACAAAATCGATTCAGAGAGCCGAGAACTCTCAACTGATCTGCCGATTGGGGAAAACAGCGTTAAAACCTTAGGCTTGCTATGGGACACAAAACTCGATAGTTTTAAGTTCAGTTTCTGCCTACCTGCTTTAGCATCTCAGATTACCAAACGACAAGTACTCTCCGATATTGCGCGCATTTTTGATCCTATGGGATGGCTCTCCCCAACGATAATTAAAATGAAAATTTTCATGAAAAAATTGTGGGTTAGAGGAATAGGTTGGGATTCGTATATCCCTTCTGAGCTATATCAAGAATGGTCTGATTTCACGAATGACCTTCACCATATCGGTAACGTTAGAATTCCACGATGGATCAGCTACCAACAAGGGATGCACCTCGAACTTCATGGCTTCGCAGACGCCTCTGAATGCGCGTACCCAGCGGCAATTTATTCAAGAATGATCAACCCAGACGGAAGCGTATATACTACGTTACTTTGCGCAAAATCCCGTATTGCGCCGGTTAAACCTGCTTTAACCGTACCCCGTCTCGAACTTTGTGGCTCTTTGCTGCTAACCAAGTTGTTTAGCAAGGTTAAAGATGCTCTCGGAATTCATGACATTGAATGCTATGCGTATTCGGACTCGACAACAGTTTTACACTGGATTCAAGGTCATCTTCGACGTCGAAACGTCTTCGTAGATAACAGAATAGGACAGATTGTCGCCAGTCTTCCAACATCGTCATGGCATTATGTTCGATCCGCTGAAAACCCGGCAGATTGCGCAACAAGGGGTTTAATGCCCAAACAGTTGCCCAATTTAGACCTTTGGTGGAACGGGCCTTTGTTCATCCGGAAACCTGAACTGGAGTTCGAGAAACTCATGGACTTTCAGGAGACGCCCGAGGATGACGTTGTCGTGCTTTTTACCTGTGCGACCGAGCCCGACTGGATTCTAATAGATAATTTCTCCTGTTTTTATCGATTACTGCGCGTCGTAGCGCGCTGTATTCGGTTGTTCCGATGCTTCAGTGCTCAATACAAGATTGAATATGGCCACAGGTTTAATAGTTTTTCTGTTCGAGACATCAATTCAGCTAAAATAGCACTTTATAAACTTTCGCAATCAACGTCTTTTGCAGATGAAATTACTTGTTTACAGCGAAACAAAACTCTTCCCAACAAAAGTCGAATCTCTCAATTGAGTCCCTTCATCGATGAAAATGGTTTATTACGAGTCGGGGGGAGAATAGAAAACGCTAATGTCCCATTTAGTCAAAGGCATCCTGTAATTCTTCACAAGGATCATCATCTTACAGAGCTCTTGGTTTTGGATTATCATTTGAGAAACATGCACGCTGGTATTCGCCATATGACTTATCTTCTATCTCTTGAGCATTCCATAGTTGGTGTTCATCATGTCATCAAACGATGCGTTTATAAGTGTGTCGCATGCATCCGGCAACGAGCCATTCCGTATAAGCAACAAATGGGTAATCTGCCTCGTCAGCGTTTGGAGCCCGGGCTAGCTTTCAACAACACTGGAGTTGATCTTGCGGGTCCGTTTTTGGTTAGTTCATGGAAAGGGCGAGGAGCGAAGCGATTTAAGGTGTATATAACACTTTTTGTCTGCATGGCCACCAAGGCGCTTCACCTAGAAGCAGTAACCGAGTTATCTTCAGCGGCATTCATTGCAGCCCTACGTCGATTTGTCTCCAGGCGAGGCAAATGCCATACGATTTTCAGCGACAATGGCACTAATTTTGTTGGTGCCAATCAGCAGTTGCGCGAGTGGTCAAATCTTCTTGATTCAACGTCATTTCAAGATGATATTAGTAACGAACTGAATACAGAAGGCATCGAATGGCGGTTTATTCCTCCGCGTGCCCCCCATTTCGGTGGACTGTGGGAGGCGGGCGTCAAAACAGTGAAGCATCACTTACGCCGAGTCCTGGGAAATGCTTCCGTCACCTATGAGGAATTTTGCACCATTTTATGCCAGATAGAGGCGTGTGCCAATTCTAGGCCTATATGTTCCAGATTCGAAGGAGATATCGACCCTCTAACTCCGGCCCACTTTTTGATATTGCGCCCGATGAAGTCTGTTCCGGATGAAGATCTTTCTGGTGTGCGTATTTCATCACTTAAGCGTTGGCAGTTTGTTCAGCGAACGGTACAAGATTTTTGGACCAGGTGGTCTAACGAATACCTTAGTCAAATGCAAAAACGAACGAAGTGGATAAAACCTACTAAGAACATCGAAATCAACGACATAGTAATCATCAAAGAAGACAATCAAGCGCCGTGTCAGTGGTTGATCGGAAAAATTATAAAAACCTTTCCAGGACGAGATGGATTGACCAGAGTAGCTCTAGTTAAAACCTCAAAGGGTGAAATCAAGCGTTCATACGATAAGCTGTGTCCATTACTAGTGGATTGCTGAAATAAAATTTCAACCTGGGGGAGTATGTTTGCGCCCACCCGTGTGCAAAATATAAGCGCACCTACACATATAACACATCCAGTTACTTTTTTGACCTTTTGTAAGTTTCTCTTTAATTTGTAATTTTTTGATATAGTCGAACGTTAACCAGCGAAACTACACCACGCATTTTTGCTCTTTTTTTTGTAAGCCTTGGCTCCAGGCATAGTGAGCCACAATAAATTTTTAATATGATTCTTACTGCACAAACTATATCTTTCATTTAAATTACAGTCCATTTTACAATCGAGAAAAACACAATCTTTCAAGGTAGATAGTTGGAAAATACCTTAAAATATTGTACTATTTCAATGAAGCTGCGAAGATAGATATGTTAATAGGCGCAGACCATTTCTTTGAGCTGTTAGCTATTGGACAAATTAAGTTGGAAGAGAAGCTCACGCTTCAAAAGACCCTTTTTGGATGGGTCGTTTCGGGCTCACATGATTTTTCAGATGAGTCAACGAGCACAGTATACTTGTTAGGAAGTGAAAAGCAGTCAAAAGATGAGTCTTCACGAATTTGTTTGGGAAATTGAAAACTATCGAACAACATCTGAATTTTAAAAGCCTGAAGAGAAAAAATGTGAAGAACACTTCGTAAAAACAGTCACAAAAAATGATGAAGGTAGATTTGTTGTGAGTTTTCCGTTCAAAGAAGACCAGTCAGCATTAGGAGAATCATTTGAAATTGCAAGAAACAGATTTATGTCGCTAGAAAAGAGACTTGAGAAGAACCCCACTGTCAAAGGCCAATATATTGATTTTTTGAAGGAGTATGAAGATCTTGGACATATGTCCGAAGTTAGTTTCGATGAAGCTAGAAAAATTTAATACTTTTCTCCTCATCAGTATGTACTTCGACCAGATTATTCAACTACAAAACTAAGTGTTGTTTTCGAATGTAGTGCTAAAACTTCATCCGGCAAATCTCTAAATTAAATTTTAATGAAAGGACCCATAATGCAAGATGATCTTTATTCAATTATTTTACGTTTTCGTTGTTATAAGTTTGCATTGACAGCTGATATTTCGAAAATGTACCGTCAGATACTTATGGCTAAAAGAGATCGTAAATATCAATGCATTCTCTGGAGGACTCAGCGCACCGATTCATTAAAAACATTCAAGTTAAATACTGTGACCTATGGAACCACTTCCGCTCCTTATTTGGCCACTCGCTGCCTCAGAACTTTATCAGAGGAAGGGACCAACAAATTTCCATTAGGTTCCAAAGTGTTAGGCGAGGATTTTTATATGGATGATTTGATTAGTGGAGGCGATTCGCCAGAGGAGATATTTGGAATTTATGAAGAAGTAAGGACCCTTTTGCATAGCGCAAGCTTCGAACTTCGAAAGTAGTGGACACACGAAAAAACTTTATTGGAAGTTGTTACGGAAATGGACCGAGAGAAGCTACTTAGAATAAATGATACGGATATCATAAGAACACTAGGAATCAAATGGAATCCATCATCAGATGAGTTGCAGTATGTTGTTCCAGAAATAAACTCAAAACCAAAAATTACGGAGCGAATTATTCTCTCTGAACTGTCTACTTTGTTTGACCCATTAGGGCTTGTTAACCCAGTCGTTGTAAAGGGTAAAATTTTGTTGCAAAGCCTTTGGTTAAAAAAGACTGATTGGGATGAATCAGTTCAATCAAGAATATTTACTGAATGGGGAGTTTTTCGTAACCGTTTGAAGGAGTTAGAATAGATCAAAATTCCAAGATATGTGATAGCTTTGAGATCCAGAAACATTCAACTTCATGGATTCTCGGATGCATCTTTGCGTGCTTATGGTTGTTGCATCTATTTGCGGACAGTTGACGAACAAGGTATCACCTTTTGTAACTTGGTGACAGCTAAATCAAGAGTAGCTTCAATAAAAACTCAAAGCTTGCGAGGTTGGAGTTATGTGCAGCGGAAATGCTTGCTTCTGTGATTTTAAAGATACTCCCAAATTTCTCACACGTAGTTGAAAATATTTACCTCTGGACCGACTCAGAAAAGTTGTGTTGGCTTTCAGCTCATTCTTCTAATTGGGAAGTATTTATAGCCAACAGAGTATCAAAGATACAAACAAGCTTGCTGCAGGGTACTTGGAAATATGTCAGTACGAAACAAAATCTTGCAGATATTGTATCTAGAGGCGCGTTTGGAAGTGACTTGATGGAAAGTAAATGGTTTTCAGGTCCAAAATTTCTTAAACTGCAAGAAGATATGTGGCCTGCACAAAAGGATTTAACTCTTATGGAAAAAGATATTCCTGGAATTCGGAAATGTAATGATGTGGTTCTTTTGTCAAAAATAATAGATACAAATTTTGAAAAGCACTACTGGCGTTTTAAAAGTACACATAAAACTTGTAGAATATTTGTCCTTGTACTTCGTTGGATTGTTGTTGTTTGAAAGAAGATGAAAAGAGCTGAATTTTTTTGAGGAAGACGAACTGCGCTTAACACATCTTTAAAAGCAGATGAGATAAATGACGCTTTGCTAAGGATTCTTTGGAATATTCAGCAAAAGAATTTCCAGGAGGAAGTTCATAAATTACAGAAAGGAGATATGATTAGCCCATCGAGTCACATCAAAAATCTCAATCCCTTCCTTGATGGTGACTCATTTAAACTCCTCCGAGTGGGTGGGCGTCTGCTGAATGCGGACATACCTAACTCTGTCAAATGTCCTATCCTTCTTCCTAAATCTAATCCCTTTGTAAAAAATCTATTTACTTCTTAACATAATAAAAACTATCATGCAGGTCCACAAGCTTTAATTGGAATCGTGCGACAGAGCTTCTGGGTACTAGACGCCCGCAGACTCGCAAAGAAGAACGTTGACAGCTGTTGAGATTGTTTCAAATACAAACCAAAGATGTTGGGTCAAATCATGGGCAATCTTCCGACTGACAGAGCGCAACCTGCAAGACCGTTTTTGAAAACTGGAGTCGATTTTTGTGGCCCATTCCAGACGATTTACAAGCTGCGAGGGCACCGAACAACCAAATCATATATAGCAGTTTTCGTTTACTTCGTTGTGAAGGCTGTACATTTAGAAGTTGTTTCGGACCTATCCAGTGAAGGTTTCATTGCAGCACTCAAGAGGTTCGTAGCAAGGCGTGGTCTGTGCCAAGACTTGTACTGCGATAATGGGACGAATTTTGTTGGAGCCCGTAACCAGCTAGATGAATTCAGACAGAGCTTTCTAGAACAGCAGATGAAGAAGATTAGTGATTGGTGTACCACAGAACAAATCCAATTTCATCATATACCGCCCAGAACTCCACATTTCGGTGGGCTATGCGAGGCAGCCGTAAAGTCAAGTAAAAATTATCTGGTTCGTACCAAAAGCGAAGCCTTTCTTACCTTTGAAAAGCTGGCTACCGTTGTGGCTGATATAGAAGCCATACTGAACTCTCGTCCCATGTATACGATGTCAAGTGACCCTAGCGATGAGGAAGTCCTTACACCTGGTCATTTTTTAATTGGTGGGCCAATGAATGCTGTAGTTGAACCAGTGGTCACTGATTACCAGATGTCTGCAATGAAGAGATGGCGTCGACTATCGTTAATAAAGCAGCATTTTTGGAATCGATGGTCAAAGGAGTATCTTGTTGAGTTACAAAGAAGAGACAAATGGCAGACTTATTCAGATAACGTCAAACTTAACACAATAGTTCTCGTTGGGGATGACAATGCATCTCCACGTATTACAAATCTGATTCAATCGCCGGATGGTAAGATTCGTGTCGTTGATGTAACAACCAAGAAAGGACTTATTCGCAGAGCAATTCATCGGATAGCACCACTACCAATAGATGAATATTGAAGATATCCCATAGACGAAGATTGAAGATATCCCTTAGATACTTCAAGGTGGGCAGAATGTTAATGCCATAGATTTTATATTAAATATAGAATTGATTTACTAAAATAATTTGCTTTGAGATAAATAAATAAATTAAATAGTACTAAATTAAATTAAATTTAAAGGTTAACACTTAAAACTATGCTGAATAACTCTTAATTTATGCTTAACGAAACCTAAATACGCTCTTCACATGAAATATAAATCATAATTAATTACTAGTCGTTGAGATCTTGAAATTATACCACACGTAGTAGCAGCAATTTAAATTTGAATACTAAAACATATATATAAAAGTTGAACAGTTTCTTTTATTTTTTCGTTGAACAAAAAGTGTAAAACCTATCACATTAAACATTGGTGTCGAAACCTGGGAATATTCTATATTCCCAGTATAAAAATCATTTATAAATTAACCTTTATTAAATTTAAATTAATGATTAAAAAATTAAATTTGAAGTAATAAAATATTACAATAAATCGAAACGGACAAACAACGGGAAGAACGAGAATTTGCCCTACAAATCTCTCATAAAAAAAGTGCTGGTAAATTGCAAAAAGTGTTTAAATTAATAACTCAATTGCAGGGCATTCTATACGAGGAAGAAATTGCTGAGTCATAGATATAAATCTATATGTACTCAAAGCTTTTTTGTATCATCATTTCATCATTGCAGTTACTTCCAAATTTAAAAAGGTCGACAACCCATCAAAACAAAGCTCCCACCCGGAATTATAGATCAGTCATCAATCATCCTCATCATTTGGACTCATCTCAAACAGAAAAGCTTTATCGAGTGTTCCAGTGTGGATTGTATCAATGATCGATTTATCAACCACGTAAGCTTTTATTTTAAATTTTTGTGTTGCTGATTATAAGACTTATTGCCACTTTATTTGTTGCTGCTGATTGAACTTGTTTGTTGAATTTGTTGTGAAGCAATTTAATTAGAATTTGCTGCTAAGAAATAACTACTGTGGTGATTAGTTAACATATGATTGAAACATTGTTGCTGGACGTTGTTAGCTGTTAACATATATGTTGATAAGAATAGGAAAGGTAAACAAACGGATGGTATAGTTGTTGCTGATTTTTACCTTGCCGTATTATTGAGTACAAAAACTATTTTCTTGTTGTAACACTCAATCACGTTGAATAAACTTGGATTTTTAAATTTGTCTTTAACCAGGATTCGAATTTTGTTGATAGGTGACTGTATCTAAGTTGGGTAGCTTGTTGTTGGATGAATTTTATAGTAATTTACTTTGTTGAGGTTGCCTTTGCTGTTGTTGTTGCTGCTTCTAGTGCTGTTGCTGCTGCTGTTGCTGCTGCTGTTGCTGATGAAGTTGAGGAGGAGTTTGTTGCTGACATAAATAAATTTGAAATTAAACACAGGATTGTTGCGGAAGTCAGAATAATTTTTTGTTGTTTCTGATTTGCTGTTAAGGTGTGCAGATTTATTGATCGTTGAGTTTTCTTCAATTTACCAAGGTTTTTCGACTCAAACAGTAGCAATGAATGAGAAAATCAAAGCAAGGATGAGTCACCGCAAAGTAATAATAGTTTAGGAAGAACTTTATCTGATTTAAAAGGGTTGCGATCGTCATCGAAAGGAAACTTGAGCAGAACGAAAAACATTATTATGCAAAAGGGTAGTACGTTGTCAGAACCAGAGCTTGAATGTCGATTAGGAATATTGGAATCGTATTTTAAGCAGATTTGAATGTTCAAACGTCAATTGAAAGATGGCGAATGAGATTTTTCGTGAAGAGGTTGAAGAGATTTATGTTTGTGCAAAGACAAAGATAATGACACTTTTGTCCGATTTGAGAGGCAATACAACTGCTGCGGAGCATTTAAATGCAACATATTTTCCGGAACAGCCTCGCCCTCGATCAAAATTAGAGCCTATAGAATTACATACGTTGTCTGGTAAATTAACAGATTATCATAGTTTCATAGGATTATTTACAAATCTGGTTCATAAAGATGAAAGCCTTGATAGTTTGCAAAAGTTCAATTATTTGCTTAGAAGTTTATCTGGATGCTGTTAAAGATTTTAACATCGTTGGAGCAAATTATCAAAAAACCCTTGAAAGATTAAAAAGTCGTTTTGATAATAAAATTCTTATATTTCAAGAACATATAAATACTTTGCTGGAGTTTCCAAAAATGTCTAAAGTATCTGCTTCTTCCTAGCTACAATTTTGGAAGACAGTTTTAATAATCATTTCACAGCAATGCTTTCAATAGGAAATCATAAAGATATCGCTACTGCTATAATGATTTCATTAGCTATGGATCGAGTTGAGCTAAATGGCAGGATGCGATAGACTATAATAAGCTCCCAACGTGGGAAGAATTTAGTAAGGTTTTGGATCGTCGTTGTAAAAGCTTAGAAGCTATGGAATCTAGGGTGCAAAAACCGAATAGTTCTAAAAGTGGTAGCAAATCTGAACCTTCAAGTTCGCAACATAGTGGAAAGAAGCAGTTTAGAAAGTCAAGGGTGCAACTTTAGCAGCGGAGCGTTTAAAGTGCGAATACTGCCAGTCTTTGGAACATGTAGTCGATTCTTGTCCAGAATTTTTGAGCTTACCAGTGGGGAGGAGGTTCCTGGAAGTGAAAAAATGAATCCTTTGTATAAATTGTTTGGGAAAGGAGCATTCTGTTCGATATTGTACTTAGCCAAAGTGCGCTATTTGTTCGTTACCACATAATAAGCTGCTATCAGCTGCTTGATAGATTTACTGTGAACAATGTTGGTGAAACTGGAGGTCAAGGAGCATCTACCTCTGCTTCGTTGGTGGGCAGGTCATCTAAGTTAAGATAAGATTAAAGATAGTTTTGGTAGATATCAACCTGTACGCGCGTTATTAGATTCAGCTTCTCAATTGAATTTCATAACTGAAAGCATGTCACAAAGATTGAGATTACCCAAATCAAAATCAGAGATTCAAATAAGCGGAATAGGAAATGAGGAAACAAATGTTCGACCCACTACAAAAACTAGATGTAAATCACGGATTTCAGAGTTTGAAACCAAATTAGAATCGCTTGTAATCAAAAACATTACTCACCTTCAGCCTAGTCAATCTTTCAAGGTAGATAGTTGGAAAATACCTTAAAATATTGTACTATTTCAATGAAGCTGCGAAGATAGATATGTTAATAGGCGCAGACCATTTCTTTGAGCTGTTAGCTATTGGACAAATTAAGTTGGAAGAGAAGCTCACGCTTCAAAAGACCCTTTTTGGATGGGTCGTTTCGGGCTCACATGATTTTTCAGATGAGTCAACGAGCACAGTATACTTGTTAGGAAGTGAACAGCAGTCAAAAGATGAGTCTTCACGAATTTGTTGAAAAGTTTTGGGAAATTGAAAACTATCGAACAACATCTGAATTTTAAAAGCCTGAAGAGAAAAAATGTGAAGAACACTTCGTAAAAACAGTCACAAAAAATGATGAAGGTAGATTTGTTGTGAGTTTTCCGTTCAAAGAAGACCCATCAGCATTAGGAGAATCATTTGAAATTGCAAGAAACAGATTTATGTCGCTAGAAAAGAGACTTGAGAAGAACCCCACTGTCAAAGGCCAATATATTGATTTTTTGAAGGAGTATGAAGATCTTGGACATATGTCCGAAGTTAGTTTCGATGAAGCTAGAAAAATTTAATACTTTTCTCCTCATCAGTATGTACTTCGACCAGATTATTCAACTACAAAACTAAGTGTTGTTTTCGAATGTAGTGCTAAAACTTCATCCGGAAAATCTCTAAATTAAATTTTAATGAAAGGACCCATAATGCAAGATGATCTTTATTCAATTATTTTACGTTTTCGTTGTTATAAGTTTGCATTGACAGCTGATATTTCGAAAATGTACCGTCAGATACTTATGGCTAAAAGAGATCGTAAATATCAATGCATTCTCTGGAGGACTCAGCGCACCGATTCATTAAAAACATTCAAGTTAAATACTGTGACCTATGGAACCACTTCCGCTCCTTATTTGGCCACTCGCTGCCTCAGAACTTTATCAGAGGAAGGGGCCAACAAATTTCCATTAGGTTCCAAAGTGTTAGGCGAGGATTTTTATATGGATGATTTGATTAGTGGAGGCGATTCGCCAGAGGAGATATTTGGAATTTATGAAGAAGTAAGGACCCTTTTGCATAGCGCAAGCTTCGAACTTCGAAAGTAGTGGACACACGAAAAAACTTTATTGGAAGTTGTTCCGGAAATGGACCGAGAGAAGCTGCTTAGAATAAATGATACGGATATCATAAGAACACTAGGAATCAAATGGAATCCATCATCAGATGAGTTGCAGTATGTTGTTCCAGAAATAAACTCAAAACCAAAAATTACGGAGCGAATTATTCCCTCTGAACTGTCTACTTTGTTTGACCCATTAGGGCTTGTTAACCCAGTCGTTGTAAAGGGTAAAATTTTGTTGCAAAGCCTTTGGTTAAAAAAGAATGATTGGGATGAATCAGTTCAATCAAGAATATTTACTGAATGGGGAGTTTTTCGTAACCGTTTGAAGGAGCTAGAATAGATCAAAATTCCAAGATATGTGATAGATTTGAGATCCAGAAACATTCAACTTCATGGATTCTCGGATGCATCTTTGCGTGCTTATGGTTGTTGCATCTATTTGCGGACAGTTGACGAACAAGGTATCACCTTTTGTAACTTGGTGACAGCTAAATCAAGAGTAGCTTCAATAAAAACTCAAAGCTTGCGAGGTTGGAGTTATGTGCAGCGGAAATGCTTGCTTCTGTGATTTTAAAGATACTCCCAAATTTCTCACACGTAGTTGAAAATATTTTCCTCTGGACCGACTCAGAAACTCAGAAAAGTTGTGTTGGCTTTCAGCTCATCCTTCTAATTGGGAAGTATTTATAGCCAACAGAGTATCAAAGATACAAACAAGCTTGCTGCAGGGTACTTGGAAATATGTCAGTACGAAACAAAATCTTGCAGATATTGTATCTAGAGGCGCGTGCGGAAGTGACTTGATGGAAAGTATATGGTTTTCAGGTCCAAAATTTCTTAAACAGCAAGAAGATATGTGGCCTGCACAAAAGGATTTAACTCTTATGGAAAAAGATATTCCTGGAATTCGGAAATGTAATGATGTGGTTCTTTTGTCAAAAATAATAGATACAAATTTTGAAAAGCACTACTGGCGTTTTAAAAATACACATAAAACTTGTAGAATATTTGCCCTTGTACTTCGTTGGATTGTTGTTGTTCGAAAGAAGATGAAAAGAGCTGAATTTTTTGAGGAAGACGAACTGCGCTTTAACACATCTTTAAAAGCAGATGAGATGAATGACGCTTTGCTAAGGATTCTTTGGAATATTCAGCAAAAGAATTTCCAGGAGGAAATTCATAAATTAAAGAAAGGAGATATGATTAGCCCATCGAGTCACATCAAAAATCTCAATCCCTTCCTTGATGGTGACTCATTTAAACTCCTCCGAGTGGGTGGGCGTCTGCTGAATGCGGACATACCTAACTCTATCAATTGTCCTATCCTTCTTCCTAAATCTAATCCCTTTGTAAAAAATCTATTTACTTCTTTACATAATAAAAACTATCATGCAGGTCCACAAGCTTTAATTGGAATCGTGCGACAGAGGTTCTGGGACCTAGACGCCCGCAGACTCGCAAAGAAGAACGTTGACAGCTGTTGAGATTGTTTCAAATACAAACCAAAGATGTTGGGTCAAATCATGGGTAATCTTCCGACTGACAGAGCGCAACCTGCAAGACCGTTTTTAAAAACTGGAGTCGATTTTTGTGGCCCATTCCAGACGACTTACAAGCTGCGAGGGCACCGAACAACCAAATCATATATAGCAGTTTTCGTTTGCTTCGTTGTGAAGGCTGTACATTTAGAAGTTGTTTCGGACCTATTCAGTGAAGGTTTCATTGCAGCACTCAAGAGGTTCGTAGCAAGGCGTGGTCTGTGCCAAGACTTGTACTGCGATAATGGGACGAATTTTGTTGGAGCCCGTAACCAGCTAGATGAATTCAGACAGAGCTTTCTAGAACAGCAGATGGAGAAGAAGATTAGTGATTGGTGTACCACAGAACAAATCCAATTTCATAATATACCGCCCAGAACTCCACATTTCAGTGGGCTATGCGAGGCAGCCGTAAAGTCAGCTAAAAATCATCTGGTTCGTACCAAAAGCGAAGCCTTTCTTACCTTTGAAGAGCTGGCTACCGTTGTGGCTGATATAGAAGCCATACTGAACTCTCGTCCCATGTATACGATGTCAAGTGACCCCAGCGATGAGGAAGTCCTTACACCTGGTCATTTTTTAATTGGTGGGCCAATGAATGCTGTAGTTGAACCAGTGGTCACTGATTACCAGATGTCTGCATTGAAGAGATGGCGTCGACTATCGTTAATAAAGCAGCATTTTTGGAATCGATGGTGAAAGGAGTATCTTGTTGAGCTACAAAGAAGAGACAAATGGCAGACTTCGTCAGATAACGTAACAGATAACGTAAGATAACGTAAGATAACAGATAACACAATAGTTCTCGTTGGGGATGACAATGCATCTCCACAAAACTGGCTTTTGGGACGTATTACAAATCTGATTCAATCGCCGGATGGTAAGATTCGAGTCGTTGATGTAACAACCAAGAAAGGACTTATTCGCAGAGCAATTCATCGGATAGCACCACTACCAATAGATGAAGATTGAAGATATCCCATAGACGAAGATTGAAGATATCCCTTCGATACTTCAAGGTGGGCAGAATGTTAATGCCATAGATTTTATATTAAATATAGAATTGATTTTCTTAAAATAATTTGCTTTGAGATAAATAAATAAATTAAATAGTACTAAATTAAACTTAAAGGTTAACACTTAAAACTATGCTGAATAACTCTCAATTTATGCTTAACGAAACCTAAATACGCTCTTCGCATGAAACATAAATCATAATTAATTACTAGTCGTTGAGATCTTGAAATTATACCACACGTTGTAGCAGCAATTTAAATTTGAATATTAAAACATATATATAAAAGTTGAACAGTTTCTTTTATTTTTTCGTTGAACAAAAAGTGTGAAACCTATCACATTAAACATTGGTGTCGAAACCTGGGAATATTCTATATTCCCAGTATAAAAATCATTTATAAATTAACCTTTATTAATTTTAAATTAATGATTAAAAAATTAAATTTGAAGTAATAAAATATTACAATAAAACGAAACGGACAAACAACGGGAAGAAAGAGAATTTGCCCTACAAATCTCTCACAGAAAAAAGTGCTGGTAAATTGCAAAAAGTGTTTAAATTAATAACTCAATTGCAGGGCATTCTATTCGAGGAAGAAATTGCTGAGTCATAGATATAAATCTATATGTACTCAAAGCTTTTTTGTATCATCATTTCATCATTGCAGTTACTTCCAAATTTAAAAAGGTCGACAACCCATCAAAACAAAGCTCCCACCCGGAATTATAGATCAGTCATCAATCATCCTCATCATTTGGACTCATCTCAAACAGAAAAGCTTTATCGAGTGTTCCAGTGTGGATTGTATCAATGATCGATTTATCAACCACGTAAGCTTTTATTTTAAATTTTTGTGTTGCTGATTATAAGACTTATTGCCACTTTATTTGTTGCTGCTGATTGAACTTGTTTGTTGAATTTGTTGTGAAGCAATTTAATTAGAATTTGCTGCTAAGAAATAACTACTGTGGTGATTAGTTAACATATGATTGAAACATTGTTGCTGGACGTTGTTAGCTGTTAACATATATGTTGATAAGAATAGGAAAGGTAAACAAACGGATGGTATAGTTGTTGCTGATTTTTACCTTGCCGTATTATTGAGTACAAAAACTATTTTCTTGTTGTAACACTCCATCACGTTGAATAAACTTGGATTTTTAAATTTGTCTTTAACCAGGATTCGAATTTTGTTGATAGGTGACTGTATCTAAGTTGGGTAGCTTGTTGTTGGATGAATTTTATAGTAATTTACTTTGTTGAGGTTGCCTTTGCTGTTGTTGTTGCTGCTTCTGTTGCTGTTGCTGCTGCTGTTGCTGCTGTTGTTGCTGATGAAGTTGAGGAGGAGTTTGTTGCAGACATAAATAAATTTGAAATTAAACACAGGATTGTTGCGGAAGTCAGAATAATTTTTTGTTGTTTCTGATTTGCTGTTAAGGTGTGCAGATTTATTGATCGTTGGGTTTTCTTCAATTTAACAAGGTTTTTCGACTCAAATAGTAGCAATGAATGAGAAAAACAAAGCAAGGATGAGTCACCGCAAAGTAATAATAGTTTAGGAAGAACTTTATCTGATTTAAAAGGGTTGCGATCGTCATCGAAAGGAAACTTGAGCAGAACGAAAAACATTATTATGCAAAAGGGTAGTACGTTGTCAGAACCAGAGCTTGAATGTCGATTAGGAATATTGGAATCGTATTTTAAGCAGATTTGAATGTTCAAACGTCAATTGAAAGATGGCGAATGAGATTTTTCGTGAAGAGGTTGAAGAGATTTATGTTTGTGCAAAGACAAAGATAATGACACTTTTGTCCGATTTGAGAGGCAATACAACTGCTGCGGAGCATTTAAATGCAACATATTTTCCGGAACAGCCTCGCCCTCGATCAAAATTAGAGCCTATAGAATTACCTACGTTGTCTGGTAAATTAACAGATTATCATAGTTTCATAGGATTATTTACAAATCTGGTTCATAAAGATGAAAGCCTTGATAGTTTGCAAAAGTTCAATTATTTGCTTAGAAGTTTACCTGGATGCTGTTAAAGATTTTAACATCGTTGGAGCAAATTATCAAAAAACCCTTGAAAGATTAAAAAGTCGTTTTGATAATAAAATTCTTATATTTCAAGAACATATAAATACTTTGCTGGAGTTTCCAAAAATGTCTAAAGTATCTGCTTCTTCCTTGCTACATTTGGAAGACAGTTTTAATAATCATTTCACAGCAATGCTTGCAATAGGAAATCATAATGATATCGCTACTGCTATATTGATTTCATTAGCTATGGATCGAGTTGATAAAGAAACCCAAGCTAAATGGCAGGATGCGATAGACTATAATAAGCTCCCAACGTGGGAAGAATTTAGTAAGGTTTTGGATCGTCGTTGTAAAAGCTTAGAAGCTAAGGAATCTAGGGTGCAAAAACCGAATAGTTCTAAAAGTGGTAGCAAATCTGAACCTTCAAGTTCGCAACATAGTGGAAAGAAGCAGTTTAGAAAGTCAAGGGTGCAACTTTAGCAGCGGAGCGTTTAAAGTGCGAATACTACCAGTCTTTGGAACATGTAGTCGATTCTTGTCCAGAATTTTTGAGCTTACCAGTGGGGAGGAGGTTCCTGGGAGTGAAAAAATGAATCCTTTGTATAAATTGTTTGGGAAAGGAGCATTCTGTTCGACATTGTACTTAGCCAAAGTGCGCTATTTGTTCGTTACCCCATAATAAGCTGCTATCAGCTGCTTGATAGATTTACTGTGAACAATGTTGGTGAAACTAGAGGTCAAGGAGCATCTACCTCTGCTTCGTTGGTGGGCAGGTCATCTAAGATAAGATAAGATAAGATTAAAGATAGTTTTGGTAGATATCAACCTGTACGCGCGTTATTAGATTCAGCTTCTCAATTGAATTTCATAACTGAAAGCATGTCACAAAGATTGAGATTACCCAAATCAAATTCAGAGATTCAAATAAGCGGAATAGGAAATGAGGAAACAAATGTTCGACCCACTACAAAAACTAGATGTAAATCACGGATTTCAGAGTTTGAAACCAAATTAGAATCGCTTGTAATCAAAAACATTACTCACCTTCAGCCTAGTCAATCTTTCAAGGTAGATAGTTGGAAAATACCTTAAAATATTGTACTATTTCAATGAAGCTGCGAAGATAGATATGTTAATAGGCGCAGACCATTTCTTTGAGCTGTTAGCTATTGGACAAATTAAGTTGGAAGAGAAGCTCACGCTTCAAAAGACCCTTTTTGGATGGGTCGTTTCGGGCTCACATGATTTTTCAGATGAGTCAACGAGCACAGTATACTTGTTAGGAAGTGAACAGCAGTCAAAAGATGAGTCTTCACGAATTTGTTGAAAAGTTTTGGGAAATTGAAAACTATCGAACAACATCTGAATTTTAAAAGCCTGAAGAGAAAAAATGTGAAGAACACTTCGTAAAAACAGTCACAAAAAATGATGAAGGTAGATTTGTTGTGAGTTTTCCGTTCAAAGAAGACCCATCAGCATTAGGAGAATCATTTGAAATTGCAAGAAACAGATTTATGTCGCTAGAAAAGAGACTTGAGAAGAACCCCACTGTCAAAGGCCAATATATTGATTTTTTGAAGGAGTATGAAGATCTTGGACATATGTCCGAAGTTAGTTTCGATGAAGCTAGAAAAATTTAATACTTTTCTCCTCATCATTATGTACTTCGACCAGATTATTCAACTACAAAACTAAGTGTTGTTTTCGAATGTAGTGCTAAAACTTCATCCGGCAAATCTCTAAATTAAATTTTAATGAAAGGACCCATAATGCAAGATGATCTTTATTCAATTATTTAACGTTTTCGTTGTTATAAGTTTGCATTGACAGCTGATATTTCGAAAATGTACCGTCAGATACTTATGGCTAAAAGAGATCGTAAATATCAATGCATTCTCTGGAGGACTCAGCGCACCGATTCATTAAAAACATTCAAGTTAAATACTGTGACCTATGGAACCACTTCCGCTCCTTATTTGGCCACTCGCTGCCTCAGAACTTTATCAGAGGAAGGGGCCAACAAATTTCCATTAGGTTCCAAAGTGTTAGGCGAGGATTTTTATATGGATGATTTGATTAGTGGAGGCGATTCGCCAGAGGAGATATTTGGAATTTATGAAGAAGTAAGGACCCTTTTGCATAGCGCAAGCTTCGAACTTCGAAAGTAGTGGACACACGAAAAAACTTTATTGGAAGTTGTTCCGGAAATGGACCGAGAGAAGCTGCTTAGAATAAATGATACGGATATCATAAGAACACTAGGAATCAAATGGAATCCATCATCAGATGAGTTGCAGTATGTTGTTCCAGAAATAAACTCAAAACCAAAAATTACGGAGCGAATTATTCCCTCTGAACTGTCTACTTTGTTTGACCCATTAGGGCTTGTTAACCCAGTCGTTGTAAAGGGTAAAATTTTGTTGCAAAGCCTTTGGTTAAAAAAGACTGATTGGGATGAATCAGTTCAATCAAGAATATTTACTGAATGGGGAGTTTTTCGTAACCGTTTGAAGGAGCTAGAATAGATCAAAATTCCAAGATATGTGATAGATTTGAGATCCAGAAACATTCAACTTCATGGATTCTCGGATGCATCTTTGCGTGCTTATGGTTGTTGCATCTATTTGCGGACAGTTGACGAACAAGGTATCACCTTTTGTAACTTGGTGACAGCTAAATCAAGAGTAGCTTCAATAAAAACTCAAAGCTTGCGAGGTTGGAGTTATGTGCAGCGGAAATGCTTGCTTCTGTGATTTTAAAGATACTCCCAAATTTCTCACACGTAGTTGAAAATATTTTCCTCTGGACCGACTCAGAAACTCAGAAAAGTTGTGTTGGCTTTCAGCTCATCCTTCTAATTGGGAAGTATTTATAGCCAACAGAGTATCAAAGATATAAACAAGCTTGCTGCAGGGTACTTGGAAATATGTCAGTACGAAACAAAATCTTGCAGATATTGTATCTAGAGGCGCGTGCGGAAGTGACTTGATGGAAAGTATATGGTTTTCAGGTCCAAAATTTCTTAAACAGCAAGAAGATATGTGGCCTGCACAAAAGGATTTAACTCTTATGGAAAAAGATATTCCTGGAATTCGGAAATGTAATGATGTGGTTCTTTTGTCAAAAATAATAGATACAAATTTTGAAAAGCACTACTGGCGTTTTAAAAGTACACATAAAACTTGTAGAATATTTGCCCTTGTACTTCGTTGGATTGTTGTTGTTCGAAAGAAGATGAAAAGAGCTGAATTTTTTGAGGAAGACGAACTGCGCTTTAACACATCTTTAAAAGCAGATGAGATGAATGACGCTTTGCTAAGGATTCTTTGGAATATTCAGCAAAAGAATTTCCAGGAGGAAATTCATAAATTAAAGAAAGGAGATATGATTAGCCCATCGAGTCACATCAAAAATCTCAATCCCTTCCTTGATGGTGACTCATTTAAACTCCTCCGAGTGGGTGGGCGTCTGCTGAATGCGGACATACCTAACTCTATCAAATGTCCTATCCTTCTTCCTAAATCTAATCCCTTTGTAAAAAATCTATTTACTTCTTTACATAATAAAAACTATCATGCAGGTCCACAAGCTTTAATTGGAATCGTGCGACAGAGGTTCTGGGACCTAGACGCCCGCAGACTCGCAAAGAAGAACGTTGACAGCTGTTGAGATTGTTTCAAATACAAACCAAAGATGTTGGGTCAAATCATGGGTAATCTTCCGACTGACAGAGCGCAACCTGCAAGACCGTTTTTAAAAACTGGAGTCGATTTTTGTGGCCCATTCCAGACGACTTACAAGCTGCGAGGGCACCGAACAACCAAATCATATATAGCAGTTTTCGTTTGCTTCGTTGTGAAGGCTGTACATTTAGAAGTTGTTTCGGACCTATTCAGTGAAGGTTTCATTGCAGCACTCAAGAGGTTCGTAGCAAGGCGTGGTCTGTGCGAAGACTTGTACTGCGATAATGGGACGAATTTTGTTGGAGCCCGTAACCAGCTAGATGAATTCAGACAGAGCTTTCTAGAACAGCAGATGGAGAAGAAGATTAGTGATTGGTGTACCACAGAACAAATCCAATTTCATAATATACCGCCCAGAACTCCACATTTCAGTGGGCTATGCGAGGCAGCCGTAAAGTCAGCTAAAAATCATCTGGTTCGTACCAAAAGCGAAGCCTTTCTTACCTTTGAAGAGCTGGCTACCGTTGTGGCTGATATAGAAGCCATACTGAACTCTCGTCCCATGTATACGATGTCAAGTGACCCCAGCGATGAGGAAGTCCTTACACCTGGTCATTTTTTAATTGGTGGGCCAATGAATGCTGTAGTTGAACCAGTGGTCACTGATTACCAGATGTCTGCATTGAAGAGATGGCGTCGACTATCGTTAATAAAGCAGCATTTTTGGAATCGATGGTCAAAGGAGTATCTTGTTGAGCTACAAAGAAGACACAAATGGCAGACTTCGTCAGATAACGTAACAGATAACGTAAGATAACGTAAGATAACAGATAACACAATAGTTCTCGTTGGGGATGACAATGCATCTCCACAAAACTGGCTTTTGGGACGTATTACAAATCTGATTCAATCGCCGGATGGTAAGATTCGAGTCGTTGATGTAACAACCAAGAAAGGACTTATTCGCAGAGCAATTCATCGGATAGCACCACTACCAATAGATGAAGATTGAAGATATCCCATAGACGAAGATTGAAGATATCCCTTCGATACTTCAAGGTGGGCAGAATGTTAATGCCATAGATTTTATATTAAATATAGAATTGATTTTCTTAAAATAATTTGCATTGAGATAAATAAATAAATTAAATAGTACTAAATTAAACTTAAAGGTTAACACTTAAAACTATGCTGAATAACTCTCAATTTATGCTTAACGAAACCTAAATACGCTCTTCGCATGAAACATAAATCATAATTAAATACTAGTCGTTGAGATCTTGAAATTATACCACACGTAGTAGCAGCAATTTAAATTTGAATATTAAAACATATATATAAAAGTTGAACAGTTTCTTTTATTTTTTCGTTGAACAAAAAGTGTGAAACCTATCACATTAAACATTGGTGCCGAAACCTGGGAATATTCTATATTCCCAGTATAAAAATCATTTATAAATTAACCTTTATTAATTTTAAATTAATGATTAAAAAATTAAATTTGAAGTAATAAAATATTACAATAAAACGAAACGGACAAACAACGGGAAGAAAGAGAATTTGCCCTACAAATCTCTCACAGAAAAAAGTGCTGGTAAATTGCAAAAAGTGTTTAAATTAATAACTCAATTGCAGGGCATTCTATTCGAGGAAGAAATTGCTGAGTCATAGATATAAATCTATATGTACTCAAAGCTTTTTTGTATCATCATTTCATCATTGCAGTTACTTCCAAATTTAAAAAGGTCGACAACCCATCAAAACAAAGCTCCCACCCGGAGTTATAGATCAGTCATCAATCATCCTCATCATTTGGACTCATCTCAAACAGAAAAGCTTTATCGAGTGTTCCAGTGTGGATTGTATCAATGATCGATTTATCAACCACGTAAGCTTTTATTTTAAATTTTTGTGTTGCTGATTATAAGACTTATTGCCACTTTATTTGTTGCTGCTGATTGAACTTGTTTGTTGAATTTGTTGTGAAGCAATTTAATTAGAATTTGCTGCTAAGAAATAACTACTGTGGTGATTAGTTAACATATGATTGAAACATTGTTGCTAGACGTTGTTAGCTGTTAACATATATGTTGATAAGAATAGGAAAAGTAAACAAACGGATGGTATAGTTGTTGCTGATTTTTACCTTGCCGTATTATTGAGTACAAAAATTATTTTCTTGTTGTAACACTCCATCACGTTGAATAAACTTGGATTTTTAAATTTGTCTTTAACCAGGATTCGAATTTTGTTGATAGGTGACTGTATCTAAGTTGGGTAGCTTGTTGTTGGATGAATTTTATAGTAATTTACTTTGTTGAGGTTGCCTTTGCTGTTGTTGTTGCTGCTTCTGTTGCTGTTGCTGCTGCTGTTGCTGATGAAGTTGAGGAGGAGTTTGTTGCTGACATAAATAAATTTGAAATTAAACACAGGATTGTTGCGGAAGTCAGAATAATTTTTTGTTGTTTCTGATTTGCTGTTAAGGTGTGCAGATTTATTGATCGTTGAGTTTTCTTCAATTTACCAAGGTTTTTCGACTCAAACAGTAGCAATGAATGAGAAAATCAAAGCAAGGATGAGTCACCGCAAAGTAATAATAGTTTAGGAAGAACTTTATCTGATTTAAAAGGGTTGCGATCGTCATCGAAAGGAAACTTGAGCAGAACGAAAAACATTATTATGCAAAAGGGTAGTACGTTGTCAGAACCAGAGCTTGAATGTCGATTAGGAATATTGGAATCGTATTTTAAGCAGATTTGAATGTTCAAACGTCAATTGAAAGATGGCGAATGAGATTTTTCGTGAAGAGGTTGAAGAGATTTATGTTTGTGCAAAGACAAAGATAATGACACTTTTGTCCGATTTGAGAGGCAATACAACTGCTGCGGAGCATTTAAATGCAACATATTTTCCGGAACAGCCTCGCCCTCGATCAAAATTAGAGCCTATAGAATTACATACGTTGTCTGGTAAATTAACAGATTATCATAGTTTCATAGGATTATTTACAAATCTGGTTCATAAGGATGAAAGCCTTGATAGTTTGCAAAAGTTCAATTATTTGCTTAGAAGTTTATCTGGATGCTGTTAAAGATTTTAACATCGTTGGAGCAAATTATCAAAAAACCCTTGAAAGATTAAAAAGTCGTTTTGATAATAAAATTCTTATATTTCAAGAACATATAAATAATTTGCTGGAGTTTCCAAAAATGTCTAAAGTATCTGCTTCTTCCTTGCTACATTTGGAAGACAGTTTTAATAATCATTTCACAGCAATGCTTGCAATAGGAAATCATAATGATATCGCTACTGCTATATTGATTTCATTAGCTATGGATCGAGTTGATAAAGAAACCCAAGCTAAATGGCAGGATGCGATAGACTATAATAAGCTCCCAACGTGGGAAGAATTTAGTAAGGTTTTGGATCGTCGTTGTAAAAGCTTAGAAGCTAAGGAATCTAGGGTGCAAAAACCGAATAGTTCTAAAAGTGGTAGCAAATCTGAACCTTCAAGTTCGCAACATAGTGGAAAGAAGCAGTTTAGAAAGTCAAGGGTGCAACTTTAGCAGCGGAGCGTTTAAAGTGCGAATACTACCAGTCTTTGGAACATGTAGTCGATTCTTGTCCAGAATTTTTGAGCTTACCAGTGGGGAGGAGGTTCCTGGGAGTGAAAAAATGAATCCTTTGTATAAATTGTTTGGGAAAGGAGCATTCTGTTCGACATTGTACTTAGCCAAAGTGCGCTATTTGTTCGTTACCCCATAATAAGCTGCTATCAGCTGCTTGATAGATTTACTGTGAACAATGTTGGTGAAACTAGAGGTCAAGGAGCATCTACCTCTGCTTCGTTGGTGGGCAGGTCATCTACGATAAGATAAGATAAGATAAGATTAAAGATAGTTTTGGTAGATATCAACCTGTACGCGCGTTATTAGATTCAGCTTCTCAATTGAATTTCATAACTGAAAGCATGTCACAAAGATTGAGATTACCCAAATCAAATTCAGAGATTCAAATAAGCGGAATAGGAAATGAGGAAACAAATGTTCGACCCACTACAAAAACTAGATGTAAATCACGGATTTCAGAGTTTGAAACCAAATTAGAATCGCTTGTAATCAAAAACATTACTCACCTTCAGCCTAGTCAATCTTTCAAGGTAGATAGTTGGAAAATACCTTAAAATATTGTACTATTTCAATGAAGCTGCGAAGATAGATATGTTAATAGGCGCAGACCATTTCTTTGAGCTGTTAGCTATTGGACAAATTAAGTTGGAAGAGAAGCTTACTCTTCAAAAGACCCTTTTTGGATGGGTCGTTTCGGGCTCACATGATTTTTCAGATGAGTCAACGAGCACAGTATACTTGTTAGGAAGTGAACAGCAGTCAAAAGATGAGTCTTCACGAATTTGTTGAAAAGTTTTGGGAAATTGAAAACTATCGAACAACATCTGAATTTTAAAAGCCTGAAGAGAAAAAATGTGAAGAACACTTCGTAAAAACAGTCACAAAAAATGATGAAGGTGGATTTGTTGTGAGTTTTCCGTTCAAAGAAGACCCATCAGCATTAGGAGAATCATTTGAAGTTGCAAGAAACAGATTTATGTCGCTAGAAAAGAGACTTGAGAAGAACCCCACTGTCAAAGGCCAATATATTGATTTTTTGAAGGAGTATGAAGATCTTGGACATATGTCCGAAGTTAGTTTCGATGAAGCTAGAAAAATTTAATACTTTTCTCCTCATCAGTATGTACTTCGACCAGATTATTCAACTACAAAACTAAGGGTTGTTTTCGAATGTAGTGCTAAAACTTCATCCGGCAAATCTCTAAATTAAATTTTAATGAAAGGACCCATAATGCAAGATGATCTTTATTCAATTATTTTACGTTTTCGTTGTTATAAGTTTGCATTGACAGCTGATATTTCGAAAATGTACCGTCAGATACTTATGGCTAAAAGAGATCGTAAATATCAATGCATTCTCTGGAGGACTCAGCGCACCGATTCATTAAAAACATTCAAGTTAAATACTGTGACCTATGGAACCACTTCCGCTCCTTATTTGGCCACTCGCTGCCTCAGAACTTTATCAGAGGAAGGGGCCAACAAATTTCCATTAGGTTCCAAAGTGTTAGGCGAGGATTTTTATATGGATGATTTGATTAGTGGAGGCGATTCGCCAGAGGAGATATTTGGAATTTATGAAGAAGTAAGGACCCTTTTGCATAGCGCAAGCTTCGAACTTCGAAAGTAGTGGACACACGAAAAAACTTTGTTGGAAGTTGTTCCGGAAATGGACCGAGAGAAACTACTTAGAATAAATGATACGGATATCATAAGAACACTAGGAATCAAATGGAATCCATCATCAGATGAGTTGCAGTATGTTGTTCCAGAAATAAACTCAAAACCAAAAATTACGGAGCGAATTATTCTCTCTGAACTGTCTACTTTGTTTGACCCATTAGGGCTTGTTAACCCAGTCGTTGTAAAGGGTAAAATTTTGTTGCAAAGCCTTTGGTTAAAAAAGACTGATTGGGATGAATCAGTTCAATCAAGAATATTTACTGAATGGGGAGTTTTTCGTAACCGTTTGAAGGAGTTAGAATAGATCAAAATTCCAAGATATGTGATAGCTTTGAGATCCAGAAACATTCAACTTCATGGATTCTCGGATGCATCTTTGCGTGCTTATGGTTGTTGCATCTATTTGCGGACAGTTGACGAACAAGGTATCACCTTTTGTAACTTGGTGACAGCTAAATCAAGAGTAGCTTCAATAAAAACTCAAAGCTTGCGAGGTTGGAGTTATGTGCAGCGGAAATGCTTGCTTCTGTGATTTTAAAGATACTCCCAAATTTCTCACACGTAGTTGAAAATATTTACCTCTGGACCGACTCAGAAACTCAGAAAAGTTGTGTTGGCTTTCAGCTCATCCTTCTAATTGGGAAGTATTCATAGCCAACAGAGTATCAAAGATACAAACAAGCTTGCTGCAGGATACTTGGAAATATGTCAGTACGAAACAAAATCTTGCAGATATTGTATCTAGAGGCGCGTGCGGAAGTGACTTGATGGAAAGTATATGGTTTTCAGATCCAAAATTTCTTAAACTGCAAGAAGATATGTGGCCTGCACAAAAGGATTTAACTCTTATGGAAAAAGATATTCCTGGAATTCGGAAATGTAGTGATGTGGTTCTTTTGTCAAAAATAATAGATACAAATTTTGAAAAGCACTACTGGCGTTTTAAAAATACACATAAAACTTGTAGAATATTTGCCCTTGTACTTCGTTGGATTGTTGTTGTTCGAAAGAAGATGAAAAGAGCTGAATTTTTTGAGGAAGACGAACTGCGCTTTAACACATCTTTAAAAGCAGATGAGATAAATGACACTTTGCTAAGGATTCTTTGGAATAGTCAGCAAAAGAATTTCCAGGAGGAAGTTCATAAATTACAGAAAGAAGATATGATTAGCCCATCGAGTCACATCAAAAATCTCAATCCCTTCCTTGATGGTGACTCATTTAAACTCCTCCGAGTCTGCTCCTGCTGAATGCGGACATACCTAACTCTATCAAATGTCCTATCCTTCTTCCTAAATCTAATCCCTTTGTAAAAAATCTATTTACTTCTTTACATAATAAAAACTATCATGCAGGTCCACAAGCTTTAATTGGAATCGTGCGACAGAGGTTCTGGGACCTAGACGCCCGCAGACTCGCAAAGAAGAACGTTGATAGCTGTTGAGATTGTTTCAAATACAAACCAAAGATGTTGGGTCAAATCATGGGCAATCTTCCGACTGACAGAGCGCAACCTGCAAGACCGTTTTTGAAAACTGGAGTCGATTTTTGTGGCCCATTCCAGACGACTTACAAGCTGCGAGGGCACCGAACAACCAAATCATATATAGCAGTTTTCGTTTGCTTCGTTGTGAAGGCTGTACATTTAGAAGTTGTTTCGGACCTATCCAGTGAAGGTTTCATTGCAGCACTCAAGAGGTTCGTAGCAAGGCGTGGTCTGTGCCAAGACTTGTACTGCGATAATGGGACGAATTTTGTTGGAGCCCGTAACCACTAGATGAATTCAGACAGAGCTTTCTAGAACAGCAGATGGAGAAGAAGATTAGTGATTGGTGTACCACAGAACAAATCCAATTTCATCATATACCGCCCAGAACTCCACATTTCGGTGGGCTATGCGAGGCAGCCGTAAAGTCAGCTAAAAATCATCTGGTTCGTACCAAAAGCGAAGCCTTTCTTACCTTTGAAGAGCTGGCTACCGTTGTGGCTGATATAGAAGCCATACTGAACTCTCGTCCCATGTATACGATGTCAAGTGACCCCAGCGATAAGGAAGTCCTTACACCTGGTCATTTTTTAATTGGTGGGCCAATGAATGCTGTAGTTGAACCAGTGGTCACTGATTACCAGATGTCTGCATTGAAGAGATGGCGTCGACTATCGTTAATAAAGCAGCATTTTTGGAATCGATGGTCAGATGAGTATCTTGTTGAGCTACAAGGAAGAGACAAATGGCAGACTTCGTCAGATAACGTCAAACTTAACACAATAGTTCTCGTTGGGGATGACAATGCATCTCCACAAAACTGGCTTTTTGGACGTATTACAAATCTGATTCAATCGCAGGATGGTAAGATTGGAGTCGTTGATGTAACAACCAAGAAAGGACTTATTCGCAGAGCAATTCATCGGATAGCACCACTACCAATAGATGAAGATTGAAGATATCCCATAGACGAAGATTGAAGATATCCCTTAGATACTTCAAGGTGGGCAGAATGTTAATGCCATAGATTTTATATTAAATATAGAATTGATTTGCTAAAGTAATTTGCTTTGAGATAAATAAATAAATTAAATAGTACTAAAATAAACTTAAAGGTTAACACTTAAAACTATGCTGAATAACTCTCAATTTATGCTTAACGAAACCTAAATACGCTCTTCGCATGAAACATAAATCATAATTAATTACTAGTCGTTGAGATCTTGAAATTATACCACACGTAGTAGCAGCAATTTAAATTTGAATATTAAAAAATATATATAAAAGTTGAACAGTTTCTTTTATTTTTTCGTTGAACAAAAAGTGTGAAACCTATCACATTAAACATTGGTGCCGAAACCTGGGAATATTCTATATTCCCAGTATAAAAATCATTTATAAATTAACCTTTATTAATTTTAAATTAATGATTAAAAAATTAAATTTGAAGTAATAAAATATTACAATAAAACGAAACGGACAAACAACGGGAAGAAAGAGAATTTGCCCTACAAATCTCTCACAGAAAAAAGTGCTGGTAAATTGCAAAAAGTGTTTAAATTAATAACTCAATTGCAGGGCATTCTATTCGAGGAAGAAATTGCTGAGTCATAGATATAAATCTATATGTACTCAAAGCTTTTTTGTATCATCATTTCATCATTGCAGTTACTTCCAAATTTAGAAAGGTCGACAACCCATCAAAACAAAGCTCCCACCCGGAATTATAGATCAGTCATCAATCAACCTCATCATTTGGACTCATCTCAAACAGAAAAGCTTTATCGAGTGTTCCAGTGTGGATTGTATCAATGATCGATTTATCAACCACGTAAGCTTTTATTTTAAATTTTTGTGTTGCTGATTATAAGACTTATTGCCACTTTATTTGTTGCTGCTGATTGAACTTGTTTGTTGAATTTGTTGTGAAGCAATTTAATTAGAATTTGCTGCTAAGAAATAACTACTGTGGTGATTAGTTAACATATGATTGAAACATTGTTGCTGGACGTTGTTAGCTGTTAACATATATGTTGATAAGAATAGGAAAGGTAAACAAACGGATGGTATAGTTGTTGCTGATTTTTACCTTGCCGTATTATTGAGTACAAAAATTATTTTCTTGTTGTAACACTCCATCACGTTGAATAAACTTGGATTTTTAAATTTGTCTTTAACCAGGATTCGAATTTTGTTGATAGGTGACTGTATCTAAGTTGGGTAGCTTGTTGTTGGATGAATTTTTGGTAATTTACTCTGTTGAGGTTGCCTTTGCTGTTGTTGTTGCTGCTTCTGTTGCTGTTGCTGCTGCTGTTGCTGATGAAGTTGAGGAGGAGTTTGTTGCTGACATAAATAAATTTGAAATTAAACACAGGATTGTTGCGGAAGTCAGAATAATTTTTTGTTGTTTCTGATTTGCTGTTAAGGTGTGCAGATTTATTGATCGTTGAGTTTTCTTCAATTTACCAAGGTTTTTCGACTCAAACAGTAGCAATGAATGAGAAAATCAAAGCAAGGATGAGTCACCGCAAAGTAATAATAGTTTAGGAAGAACTTTATCTGATTTAAAAGGGTTGCGATCGTCATCGAGAGGAAACTTGAGCAGAACGAAAAACATTATTATGCAAAAGGGTAGTACGTTGTCAGAACCAGAGCTTGAATGTCGATTAGGAATATTGGAATCGTATTTTAAGCAGATTTGAATGTTCAAACGTCAATTGAAAGATGGCGAATGAGATTTTTCGTGAAGAGGTTGAAGAGATTTATGTTTGTGCAAAGACAAAGATAATGACACTTTTGTCCGATTTGAGAGGCAATACAACTGCTGCGGAGCATTTAAATGCAACATATTTTCCGGAACAGCCTCGCCCTCGATCAAAATTAGAGCCTATAGAATTACATACGTTGTCTGGTAAATTAACAGATTATCATAGTTTCATAGGATTATTTACAAATCTGGTTCATAAAGATGAAAGCCTTGATAGTTTGCAAAAGTTCAATTATTTGCTTAAAAGTTTATCTGGATGCTGTTAAGGATTTTAACATCGTTGGAGCAAATTATCAAAAAACCCTTGAAAGATTAAAAAGTCGTTTTGATAATAAAATTCTTATATTTCAAGAACATATAAATACTTTGCTGGAGTTTCCAAAAATGTCTAAAGTATCTGCTTCTTCCTTGCTACATTTGGAAGACAGTTTTAATAATCATTTCACAGCAATGCTTGCAATAGGAAATCATAAAGATATCGCTACTGCTATATTGATTTCATTAGCTATGGATCGAGTTGATAAAGAAACCCAAGCTAAATGGCAGGATGCGATAGACTATAATAAGCTCCCAACGTGGGAAGAATTTAGTAAGGTTTTGGATCGTCGTTGTAAAAGCTTAGAAGCTAAGGAATCTAGGGTGCAAAAACCGAATAGTTCTAAAAGTGGTAGCAAATCTGAACCTTCAAGTTCGCAACATACAACTTTAGCAGCGGAGCGTTTAAAGTGCGAATACTACCAGTCTTTGGAACATGTAGTCGATTCTTGTCCAGAATTTTTGAGCTTACCAGTGGGGAGGAGGTTCCTGGGAGTGAAAAAATGAATCCTTTGTATAAATTGTTTGGGAAAGGAGCATTCTGTTCGACATTGTACTTAGCCAAAGTGCGCTATTTGTTCGTTACCCCATAATAAGCTGCTATCAGCTGCTTGATAGATTTACTGTGAACAATGTTGGTGAAACTAGAGGTCAAGGAGCATCTACCTCTGCTTCGTTGGTGGGCAGGTCATCTAAGATAAGATAAGATAAGATAAGATTAAAGATAGTTTTGGTAGATATCAACCTGTACGCGCGTTATTAGATTCAGCTTCTCAATTGAATTTCATAACTGAAAGCATGTCACAAAGATTGAGATTACCCAAATCAAATTCAGAGATTCAAATAAGCGGAATAGGAAATGAGGAAACAAATGTTCGACCCACTACAAAAACTAGATGTAAATCACGGATTTCAGAGTTTGAAACCAAATTAGAATCGCTTGTAATCAAAAACATTACTCACCTTCAGCCTAGTCAATCTTTCAAGGTAGATAGTTGGAAAATACCTTAAAATATTGTACTATTTCAATGAAGCTGCGAAGATAGATATGTTAATAGGCGCAGACCATTTCTTTGAGCTGTTAGCTATTGGACAAATTAAGTTGGAAGAGAAGCTTACTCTTCAAAAGACCCTTTTTGGATGGGTCGTTTCGGGCTCACATGATTTTTCAGATGAGTCAACGAGCACAGTATACTTGTTAGGAAGTGAACAGCAGTCAAAAGATGAGTCTTCACGAATTTGTTGAAAAGTTTTGGGAAATTGAAAACTATCGAACAACATCTGAATTTTAAAAGCCTGAAGAGAAAAAATGTGAAGAACACTTCGTAAAAACAGTCACAAAAAATGATAAAGGTAGATTTGTTGTGAGTTTTCCGTTCAAAGAAGACCCATCAGCATTAGGAGAATCATTTGAAATTGCAAGAAACAGATTTATGTCGCTAGAAAAGAGACTTGAGAAGAACCCCACTGTCAAAGGCCAATATATTGATTTTTTGAAGGAGTATGAAGATCTTGGACATATGTCCGAAGTTAGTTTCGATGAAGCTAGAAAAATTTAATACTTTTCTCCTCATCAGTATGTACTTCGACCAGATTATTCAACTACAAAACTAAGGGTTGTTTTCGAATGTAGTGCTAAAACTTCATCCGTCAAATCTCTAAATTAAATTTTAATGAAAGGACCCATAATGCAAGATGATCTTTATTCAATTATTTTACGTTTTCGTTGTTATAAGTTTGCATTGACAGCTGATATTTCGAAAATGTACCGTCAGATACTTATGGCTAAAAGAGATCGTAAATATCAATGCATTCTCTGGAGGACTCAGCGCACCGATTCATTAAAAACATTCAAGTTAAATACTGTGACCTATGGAACCACTTCCGCTCCTTATTTGGCCACTCGCTGCCTCAGAACTTTATCAGAGGAAGGGGCCAACAAATTTCCATTAGGTTCCAAAGTGTTAGGCGAGGATTTTTATATGGATGATTTGATTAGTGGAGGCGATTCGCCAGAGGAGATATTTGGAATTTATGAAGAAGTAAGGACCCTTTTGCATAGCGCAAGCTTCGAACTTCGAAAGTAGTGGACACACGAAAAAACTTTATTGGAAGTTGTTCCGGAAATGGACCGAGAGAAACTACTTAGAATAAATGATACGGATATCATAAGAACACTAGGAATCAAATGGAATCCATCATCAGATGAGTTGCAGTATGTTGTTCCAGAAATAAACTCAAAACCAAAAATTACGGAGCGAATTATTCTCTCTGAACTGTCTACTTTGTTTGACCCATTAGGGCTTGTTAACCCAGTCGTTGTAAAGGGTAAAATTTTGTTGCAAGGCCTTTGGTTAAAAAAGACTGATTGGGATGAATCAGTTCAATCAAGAATATTTACTGAATGGGGAGTTTTTCGTAACCGTTTGAAGGAGTTAGAATAGATCAAAATTCCAAGATATGTGATAGCTTTGAGATCCAGAAACATTCAACTTCATGGATTCTCGGATGCATCTTTGCGTGCTTATGGTTGTTGCATCTATTTGCGGACAGTTGACGAACAAGGTATCACCTTTTGTAACTTGGTGACAGCTAAATCAAGAGTAGCTTCAATAAAAACTCAAAGCTTGCGAGGTTGGAGTTATGTGCAGCGGAAATGCTTGCTTCTGTGATTTTAAAGATACTCCCAAATTTCTCACACGTTGAAAATATTTTCCTCTGGACCGACTCAGAAACTCAGAAAAGTTGTGTTGGCTTTCAGCTCATCCTTCTAATTGGGAAGTATTCATAGCCAACAGAGTATCAAAGATACAAACAAGCTTGCTGCAGGATACTTGGAAATATGTCGGTATGAAACAAAATCTTGCAGATATTGTATCAAGAGGCGCGTGCGGAAGTGACTTGATGGAAAGTATATGGTTTTCAGATCCAAAATTTCTTAAACTGCAAGAAGGTATGTGGCCTGCACAAAAGGTTTTAACTCTTATGGAAAAAGATATTCCTGGAATTCGGAAATGTAGTGATGTGGTTCTTTTGTCAAAAATAATAGATACAAATTTTGAAAAGCACTACTGGCGTTTTAAAAATACACATAAAACTTGTAGAATATTTGCCCTTGTACTTCGTTGGATTGTTGTTGTTCGAAAGAAGATGAAAAGAGCTGAATTTTTTGAGGAAGACGAACTGCGCTTTAACACATCTTTAAAAGCAGATGAGATGAATGACGCTTTGCTAAGGATTCTTTGGAATATTCAGCAAAAGAATTTCCAGGAGGAAATTCATAAATTAAAGAAAGGAGATATGATTAGCCCATCGAGTCACATCAAAAATCTCAATCCCTTCCTTGATGGTGACTCATTTAAACTCCTCCGAGTGGGTGGGCGTCTGCTGAATGCGGACATACCTAACTCTATCAATTGTCCTATCCTTCTTCCTAAATCTAATCCCTTTGTAAAAAATCTATTTACTTCTTTACATAATAAAAACTATCATGCAGGTCCACAAGCTTTAATTGGAATCGTGCGACAGAGGTTCTGGGACCTAGACGCCCGCAGACTCGCAAAGAAGAACGTTGACAGCTGTTGAGATTGTTTCAAATACAAACCAAAGATGTTGGGTCAAATCATGGGTAATCTTCCGACTGACAGAGCGCAACCTGCAAGACCGTTTTTAAAAACTGGAGTCGATTTTTGTGGCCCATTCCAGACGACTTACAAGCTGCGAGGGCACCGAACAACCAAATCATATATAGCAGTTTTCGTTTGCTTCGTTGTGAAGGCTGTACATTTAGAAGTTGTTTCGGACCTATTCAGTGAAGGTTTCATTGCAGCACTCAAGAGGTTCGTAGCAAGGCGTGGTCTGTGCCAAGACTTGTACTGCGATAATGGGACGAATTTTGTTGGAGCCCGTAACCAGCTAGATGAATTCAGACAGAGCTTTCTAGAACAGCAGATGGAGAAGAAGATTAGTGATTGGTGTACCACAGAACAAATCCAATTTCATAATATACCGCCCAGAACTCCACATTTCAGTGGGCTATGCGAGGCAGCCGTAAAGTCAGCTAAAAATCATCTGGTTCGTACCAAAAGCGAAGCCTTTCTTACCTTTGAAGAGCTGGCTACCGTTGTGGCTGATATAGAAGCCATACTGAACTCTCGTCCCATGTATACGATGTCAAGTGACCCCAGCGATGAGGAAGTCCTTACACCTGGTCATTTTTTAATTGGTGGGCCAATGAATGCTGTAGTTGAACCAGTGGTCACTGATTACCAGATGTCTGCATTGAAGAGATGGCGTCGACTATCGTTAATAAAGCAGCATTTTTGGAATCGATGGTGAAAGGAGTATCTTGTTGAGCTACAAAGAAGAGACAAATGGCAGACTTCGTCAGATAACGTAACAGATAACGTAAGATAACGTAAGATAACAGATAACACAATAGTTCTCGTTGGGGATGACAATGCATCTCCACAAAACTGGCTTTTGGGACGTATTACAAATCTGATTCAATCGCCGGATGGTAAGATTCGAGTCGTTGATGTAACAACCAAGAAAGGACTTATTCGCAGAGCAATTCATCGGATAGCACCACTACCAATAGATGAAGATTGAAGATATCCCATAGACGAAGATTGAAGATATCCCTTCGATACTTCAAGGTGGGCAGAATGTTAATGCCATAGATTTTATATTAAATATAGAATTGATTTGCTAAAATAATTTGCTTTGAGATAAATAAATAAATTAAATAGTACTAAAATAAACTTAAAGGTTAACACTTAAAACTATGCTGAATAACTCTCAATTTATGCTTAACGAAACCTAAATACGCTCTTCGCATGAAACATAAATCATAATTAATTACTAGTCGTTGAGATCTTGAAATTATACCACACGTAGTAGCAGCAATTTAAATTTGAATATTAAAAAATATATATAAAAGTTGAACAGTTTCTTTTATTTTTTCGTTGAACAAAAAGTGTGAAACCTATCACATTAAACATTGGTGTCGAAACCTGGGAATATTCTATATTCCCAGTATAAAAATCATTTATAAATTAACCTTTATTAATTTTAAATTAATGATTAAAAAATTAAATTTGAAGTAATAAAATATTACAATAAAACGAAACGGACAAACAACGGGAAGAAAGAGAATTTGCCCTACAAATCTCTCACAGAAAAAAGTGCTGGTAAATTGCAAAAAGTGTTTAAATTAATAACTCAATTGCAGGGCATTCTATTCGAGGAAGAAATTGCTGAGTCATAGATATAAATCTATATGTACTCAAAGCTTTTTTGTATCATCATTTCATCATTGCAGTTACTTCCAAATTTAGAAAGGTCGACAACCCATCAAAACAAAGCTCCCACCCGGAATTATAGATCAGTCATCAATCATCCTCATCATTTGGACTCATCTCAAACAGAAAAGCTTTATCGAGTGTTCCAGTGTGGATTGTATCAATGATCGATTTATCAACCACGTAAGCTTTTATTTTAAATTTTTGTGTTGCTGATTATAAGACTTATTGCCACTTTATTTGTTGCTGCTGATTGAACTTGTTTGTTGAATTTGTTGTGAAGCAATTTAATTAGAATTTGCTGCTAAGAAATAACTACTGTGGTGATTAGTTAACATATGATTGAAACATTGTTGCTGGACGTTGTTAGCTGTTAACATATATGTTGATAAGAATAGGAAAGGTAAACAAACGGATGGTATAGTTGTTGCTGATTTTTACCTTGCCGTATTATTGAGTAAAAAAATTATTTTCTTGTTGTAACACTCCATCACGTTGAATAAACTTGGATTTTTAAATTTGTCTTTAACCAGGATTCGAATTTTGTTGATAGGTGACTGTATCTAAGTTGGGTAGCTTGTTGTTGGATGAATTTTATAGTAATTTACTTTGTTGAGGTTGCCTTTGCTGTTGTTGTTGCTGCTTCTGTTGCTGTTGCTGCTGCTGTTGCTGATGAAGTTGAGGAGGAGTTTGTTGCTGACATAAATAAATTTGAAATTAAACACAGGATTGTTGCGGAAGTCAGAATAATTTTTTGTTGTTTCTGATTTGCTGTTAAGGTGTGCAGATTTATTGATCGTTGAGTTTTCTTCAATTTACCAAGGTTTTTCGACTCAAACAGTAGCAATGAATGAGAAAATCAAAGCAAGGATGAGTCACCGCAAAGTAATAATAGTTTAGGAAGAACTTTATCTGATTTAAAAGGGTTGCGATCGTCATCGAAAGGAAACTTGAGCAGAACGAAAAACATTATTATGCAAAAGGGTAGTACGTTGTCAGAACCAGAGCTTGAATGTCGATTAGGAATATTGGAATCGTATTTTAAGCAGATTTGAATGTTCAAACGTCAATTGAAAGATGGCGAATGAGATTTTTCGTGAAGAGGTTGAAGAGATTTATGTTTGTGCAAAGACAAAGATAATGACACTTTTGTCCGATTTGAGAGGCAATACAACTGCTGCGGAGCATTTAAATGCAACATATTTTCCGGAACAGCCTCGCCCTCGATCAAAATTAGAGCCTATAGAATTACATACGTTGTCTGGTAAATTAACAGATTATCATAGTTTCATAGGATTATTTACAAATCTGGTTCATAAAGATGAAAGCCTTGATAGTTTGCAAAAGTTCAATTATTTGCTTAGAAGTTTATCTGGATGCTGTTAAAGATTTTAACATCGTTGGAGCAAATTATCAAAAAACCCTTGAAAGATTAAAAAGTCGTTTTGATAATAAAATTCTTATATTTCAAGAACATATAAATACTTTGCTGGAGTTTCCAAAAATGTCTAAGGTATCTGCCTCTTCCTTGCTACATTTGGAAGACAGTTTTAATAATCATTTCACAGCAATGCTTGCAATAGGAAATTATAAAGATATCGCTACTGCTATATTGATTTCATAAGCTATGGATCGAGTTGATTAAGAAACCCAAGCTAAATGGCAGGATGCGATAGACTATAATAAGCTCCCAACGTGGGAAGAATTTAGTAAGGTTTTAGATCGTCGTTGTAAAAGCTTAGAAGCTAAGGAATCTAGGGTGCAAAAACCGAATAGTTCTAAAAGTGGTAGCAAATCTGAACCTTCAAGTTCGCAACATAGTGGAAAGAAGCAGTTTAGAAAGTCAAGGGTGCAACTTTAGCAGCGGAGCGTTTAAAGTGCGAATACTACCAGTCTTTGGAACATGTAGTCGATTCTTGTCCCAAATTTTTGAGCTTACCAGTGGGGAGGAGGTTCCTGGGAGTGAAAAAATGAATCCTTTGTATAAATTGTTTGGGAAAGGAGCATTCTGTTCGACATTGTACTTAGCCAAAGTGCGCTATTTGTTCGTTACCCCATAATAAGCTGCTATCAGCTGCTTGATAGATTTACTGTGAACAATGTTGGTGAAACTAGAGGTCAAGGAGCATCTACCTCTGCTTCGTTGGTGGGCAGGTCATCTAAGATAAGATAAGATAAGATAAGATTAAAGATAGTTTTGGTAGAAATCAACCTGTACGCGCGTTATTAGATTCAGCTTCTCAATTGAATTTCATAACTGAAAGCATGTCACAAAGATTGAGATTACCCAAATCAAAATCAGAGATTCAAATAAGCGGAATAGGAAATGAGGAAACAAATGTTCGACCCACTACAAAAGCTAGATGTAAATCACGGATTTCAGAGTTTGAAACCAAATTAGAATCGCTTGTAATCAAAAACATTACTCACCTTCAGCCTAGTCAATCTTTCAAGGTAGATAGTTGGAAAATACCTTAAAATATTGTACTATTTCAATGAAGCTGCGAAGATAGATATGTTAATAGGCGCAGACCATTTCTTTGAGCTGTTAGCTATTGGACAAATTAAGTTGGAAGAGAAGCTTACTCTTCAAAAGACCCTTTTTGGATGGGTCGTATCGGGCTCACATGATTTTTCAGATGAGTCAACGAGCACAGTATACTTGTTAGGAAGTGAACAGCAGTCAAAAGATGAGTCTTCACGAATTTGTTGAAAAGTTTTGGGAAATTGAAAACTATCGAACAACATCTGAATTTTAAAAGCCTGAAGAGAAAAAATGTGAAGAACACTTCGTAAAAACAGTCACAAAAAATGATAAAGGTAGATTTGTTGTGAGTTTTCCGTTCAAAGAAGACCCATCAGCATTAGGAGAATCATTTGAAATTGCAAGAAACAGATTTATGTCGCTAGAAAAGAGACTTGAGAAGAACCCCACTGTCAAAGGCCAATATATTGATTTTTTGAAGGAGTATGAAGATCTTGGACATATGTCCGAAGTTAGTTTCGATGAAGCTAGAAAAATTTAATACTTTTCTCCTCATCAGTATGTACTTCGACCAGATTATTCAACTACAAAACTAAGGGTTGTTTTCGAATGTAGTGCTAAAACTTCATCCGGCAAATCTCTAAATTAAATTTTAATGAAAGGACCCATAATGCAAGATGATCTTTATTCAATTATTTTACGTTTTCGTTGTTATAAGTTTGCATTGACAGCTGATATTTCGAAAATGTACCGTCAGATACTTATGGCTAAAAGAGATCGTAAATATCAATGCATTCTCTGGAGGACTCAGCGCACCCTTTTGCATAGCGCAAGCTTCGAACTTCGAAAGTAGTGGACACACGAAAAAACTTTATTGGAAGTTGTTCCGGAAATGGACCGAGAGAAACTACTTAGAATAAATGATACGGATATCATAAGAACACTAGGAATCAAATGGAATCCATCATCAGATGAGTTGCAGTATGTTGTTCCAGAAATAAACTCAAAACCAAAAATTACGGAGCGAATTATTCTCTCTGAACTGTCTACTTTGTTTGACCCATTAGGGCTTGTTAACCCAGTCGTTGTAAAGGGTAAAATTTTGTTGCAAAGCCTTTGGTTAAAAAAGACTGATTGGGATGAATCAGTTCAATCAAGAATATTTACTGAATGGGGAGTTTTTCGTAACCGTTTGAAGGAGTTAGAATAGATCAAAATTCCAAGATATGTGATAGCTTTGAGATCCAGAAACATTCAACTTCATGGATTCTCGGATGCATCTTTGCGTGCTTATGGTTGTTGCATCTATTTGCGGACAGTTGACGAACAAGGTATCACCTTTTGTAACTTGGTGACAGCTAAATCAAGAGTAGCTTCAATAAAAACTCAATGCTTGCGAGGTTGGAGTTATGTGCAGCGGAAATGCTTGCTTCTGTGATTTTAAAGATACTCCCAAATTTCTCACACGTAGTTGAAAATATTTACCTCTGGACCGACTCAGAAACTTAGAAAAGTTGTGTTGGCTTTCAGCTCATCCTTCTAATTGGGAAGTATTTATAGCCAACAGAGTATCAAAGATACAAACAAGCTTGCTGCAGGGTACTTGGAAATATGTCAGTACGAAACAAAATCTTGCAGATATTGTATCTAGAGGCGCGTTTGGAAGTGAGTTACCACAGAACAAATCCAATTTCATAATATACCGCCCAGAACTCCACATTTCAGTGGGCTATGCGAGGCAGCCGTAAAGTCAGCTAAAAATCATCTGGTTCGTACCAAAAGCGAAGCCTTTCTTACCTTTGAAGAGCTGGCTACCGTTGTGGCTGATATAGAAGCCATACTGAACTCTCGTCCCATGTATACGATGTCAAGTGACCCCAGCGATGAGGAAGTCCTTACACCTGGTCATTTTTTAATTGGTGGGCCAATGAATGCTGTAGTTGAACCAGTGGTCACTGATTACCAGATGTCTGCATTGAAGAGATGGCGTCGACTATCGTTAATAAAGCAGCATTTTTGGAATCGATGGTCAAAGGAGTATCTTGTTGAGCTACAAAGAAGAGACAAATGGCAGACTTCGTCAGATAACGTCAAACTTAACACAATAGTTCTCGTTGGGGATGAAAATGCATCTCCACAAAACTGGCTTTTGGGACGTATTGCAAATCTGATTCAATCGTCGGATGGTAAGATTCGAGTCGTTGATGTAACAACCAAGAAAGGACTTATTCGCAGAGCAATTCATCGGATAGCACCACTACCAATAGATGAAGATTGAAGATATCCCATAGACGAAGATTGAAGATATCCCTTCGATACTTCAAGGTGGGCAGAATGTTAATGCCATAGATTTTATATTAAATATAGAATTGATTTGCTAAAATAATTTGCTTTGAGATAAATAAATAAATTAAATAGTACTAAATTAAACTTAAAGGTTAACACTTAAAACTATACTGAATAACTCTCAATTTATGCTTAACGAAACCTAAATACGCTCTTCGCATGAAATATAAATCATAATTAATCACTAGTCGTTGAGATCTTGAAATAATACCACACGTAGTAGCAGCAATTTAAATTTGAATATTAAAACATATATATAAAAGTTGAACAGTTTCTTTTATTTTTTCGTTGAACAAAAAGTGTGAAACCTATCACATTAAACATTGGTGCCGAAACCTGGGAATATTCTATATTCCCAGTATAAAAATCATTTATAAATTAACCTTTGTTAATTTTAAATTAGTGATTAAAAAATTAAATTTGAAGTAATAAAATATTACAATAAAACGAAACGGACAAACAACGGGAAGAAAGAGAATTTGCCCTACAAATCTCTCACAGAAAAAAGTGCTGGTAAATTGCAAAAAGTGTTTAAATTAATAACTCAATTGCAGGGCATTCTATACGAGGAAGAAATTGCTGAGTCATAGATATAAATCTATATGTACTCAAAGCTTTTTTGTATCATCATTTCATCATTGCAGTTACTTCCAAATTTAAAAAGGTCGACAACCCATCAAAACAAAGCTCCCACCCGGAATTATAGATCAGTCATCAATCATCCTCATCATTTGGACTCATCTCAAACAGAAAAGCTTTATCGAGTGTTCCAGTGTGGATTGTATCAATGATCGATTTATCAACCAAGTAAGCTTTTATTTAAAATTTTTGTGTTGCTGATTATAAGACTTATTGCCACTTTATTTGTTGCTGCTGATTGAACTTGTTTGTTGAATTTGTTGTGAATCAATTTAATTAGAACTTGCTGCTAAGAAATAACTACTGTGGTGATTAGTTAACATATGATTGAAACATTGTTGCTGGACGTTGTTAGCTGTTAACATATATGTTGATAAGAATAGGAAAGGTAAACAAACGGATGGTATAGTTGTTGCTGATTTTTACCTTGCCGTATTATTGAGTACAAAAATTATTTTCTTGTTGTAACACTCCATCACGTTGAATAAACTTGGATTTTTAAATTTGTCTTTAACCAGGATTCGAATTTTGTTGATAGGTGACTGTATCTAAGTTGGGTAGCTTGATGTTGGATGAATTTTATAGTAATTTACTTTGTTGAGGTTGCCTTTGCTGTTGTTGTTGCTGCTTCTGTTGCTGTTGCTGCTGCTGTTGCTGATGAAGTTGAGGAGGAGTTTGTTGCTGACATAAATAAATTTGAAATTAAACACAGGATTGTTGCGGAAGTCAGAATAATTTTTTGTTGTTTCTGATTTGCTGTTAAGGTGTGCAGATTTATTGATCGTTGAGTTTTTTTCAATTTACCAAGGTTTTTCGACTCAAATAGTAGCAATGAATGAGAAAAACAAAGCAAGGATGAGTCACCGCAAAGTAATAATAGTTTAGGAAGAACTTTATCTGATTTAAAAGGGTTGCGATCGTCATCGAAAGGAAACTTGAGCAGAACGAAAAACATTATTATGCAAAAGGGTAGTACGTTGTCAGAACCAGAGCTTGAATGTCGATTAGGAATATTGGAATCGTATTTTAAGCAGATTTGAATGTTCAAACGTCAATTGAAAGATGGCGAATGAGATTTTTCGTGAAGAGGTTGAAGAGATCTATGTTTGTGCAAAGACAAAGATAATGACACTTTTGTCCGATTTGAGAGGCAATACAACTGCTGCGGAGCATTTAAATGCAACATATTTTCCGGAACAGCCTCGCCCTCGATCAAAATTAGAGCCTATAGAATTACATACGTTGTCTGGTAAATTAACAGATTATCATAGTTTCATAGGATTATTTACAAATCTGGTTCATAAAGATGAAAGCCTTGATAGTTTGCAAAAGTTCAATTATTTGCTTAGAAGTTTATCTGGATGCTGTTAAAGATTTTAACATCGTTGGAGCAAATTATCAAAAAACCCTTGAAAGATTAAAAAGTCGTTTTGATAATAAAATTCTTATATTTCAAGAACATATAAATACTTTGCTGGAGTTTCCAAAAATGTCTAAAGTATCTGCTTCTTCCTTGCTACATTTGGAAGACAGTTTTAATAATCATTTCACAGCAATGCTTGCAATAGGAAATTATAAAGATATCGCTACTGCTATATTGATTTCATTAGCTATGGATCGAGTTGATTAAGAAACCCAAGCTAAATGGCAGGATGCGATAGACTATAATAAGCTCCCAACGTGGGAAGAATTTAGTAAGGTTTTGGATCGTCGTTGTAAAAGCTTAGAAGCTAAGGAATCTAGGGTGCAAAAACCGAATAGTTCTAAAAGTGGTAGCAAATCTGAACCTTCAAGTTCGCAACATAGTGGAAAGAAGCAGTTTAGAAAGTCAAGGGTGCAACTTTAGCAGCGGAGCGTTTAAAGTGCGAATACTACCAGTCTTTGGAACATGTAGTCGATTCTTGTCCAGAATTTTTGAGCTTACCAGTGGGGAGGAGTTTCCTGGGAGTGAAAAAATGAATCCTTTGTATAAATTGTTTGGGAAAGGAGCATTCCGTTCGACATTGTACTTAGCCAAAGTGCGCTATTTGTTCGTTACCCCATAATAAGCTGCTATCAGCTGCTTGATAGATTTACTGTGAACAATGTTGGTGAAACTGGAGGTCAAGGAGCATCTACCTCTGCTTCGTTGGTGGGCAGGTCATCTAAGATAAGATAAGATAAGATAAGATTAAAGATAGTTTTGGTAGATATCAACCTGTACGCGCGTTATTAGATTCAGCTTCTCAATTGAATTTCATAACTGAAAGCATGTCACAAAGATTGAGATTACCCAAATCAAAATCAGAGATTCAAATAAGCGGAATAGGAAATGAGGTAACAAATGTTCGACCCACTACAAAAACTAGATGTAAATCACGGATATCAGAGTTTGAAACCAAATTAGAATTGCTTGTAATCAAAAACATTACTCACCTTCAGCCTAGTCAATCTTTCAAGGTAGATAGTTGGAAAATACCTAAAAATATTGTACTATTTCAATGAAGCTGCGAAGATAGATATGTTGATAGGCGCAGACCATTTCTTTGAGCTGTTAGCTATTGGACAAATTAAGTTGGAAGAGAAGCTTACTCTTCAAAAGACCCTTTTTGGATGGGTCGTATCGGGCTCACATGATTTTTCAGATGAGTCAACGAGCACAGTACACTTGTTAGGAAGTGAACAGCAGTCAAAAGATGAGTCTTCACGAATTTGTTGAAAAGTTTTGGGAAATTGAAAACTATCGAACAACATCTGAATTTTAAAAGCCTGAAGAGAAAAAATGTGAAGAACACTTCATAAAAACAGTCACAAAAAATGATGAAGGTAGATTTGTTGTGAGTTTTCCGTTCAAAGAAGACCCATCAGCATTAGGAGAATCATTTGAAATTGCAAGAAACAGATTTATGTCGCTAGAAAAGAGACTTGAGAAGAACCCCACTGTCAAAGGCCAATATATTGATTTTTTGAAGGAGTATGAAGATCTTGGACATATATCCGAAGTAAGTTTCGATGAAGCTAGGAAAATTTAATACTTTTACCCTCATCAGTATGTACTTCGACCAGATTATTCAACTACAAAACTAAGTGTTGTTTTCGAATGTAGTGCTAAAACTTCATCCGGCAAATCTCTAAATTAAATTTTAATGAAAGGACCCATAATGCAAGATGATCTTTATTCAATTATTTTACGTTTTCGTTGTTATAAGTTTGCATTGACAGCTGATATTTCGAAAATGTACCGTCAGATACTTATGGCTAAAAGAGATCGTAAATATCAATGCATTCTCTGGAGGACTCAGCGCACCGATTCATTAAAAACATTCAAGTTAAATACTGTGACCTATGGAACCACTTCCGCTCCTTATTTGGCCACTCGCTGCCTCAGAACTTTATCAGAGGAAGGGGCCAACAAATTTCCATTAGGTTCCAAAGTGTTAGGCGAGGATTTTTATATGGATGATTTGATTAGTGGAGGCGATTCGCCAGAGGAGATATTTGGAATTTATGAAGAAGTAAGGACCCTTTGGCATAGCGCAAGCTTCGAACTTCGAAAGTGGTGGACAAACGAAAAAACTTTATTGGAAGTTGTTCCGGAAATGGACCGAGAGAAACTACTTAGAATAAATGACACGGATATCATAAGAACACTAGGAATCAAATGGAATCCATCATCAGATGAGTTGCAGTATGTTGTTCCAGAAATAAACTCAAAACCAAAAATTACGAACTGTCTACTTTGTTTGACCCATAAGGGCTAGTTAACCCAGTCGTTGCAAAGGGTAAAATTTTGGTGCAAAGCCTTTGGTTAAAAAAGACTGATTGGGATGAATTAGTTCAATCAAGAATATTTACTGAATGGGGAGTTTTCGTAATCGTTTGAAGGAGTTAGAATCGATATCAAAATTCCAAGATATGTGATAGCTTTGAGATCCAGAAACATTCAACTTCATGGATTCTCGGATGCATCTTTGCGTGCTTATGGTTGTTGTATCTATTTGCGGACAGTTGACGAACAAGGTATCACCTTTTGTAACTTGGTGACAGCTAAATCAAGAGTAGCTCCAATAAAAACTCAATGCTTGCCGAGGTTGGAGTTATGTGCAGCGGAAATGCTTGCTTCTGTGATTTTAAAGATACTCCCAAATTTCTCACACGTAGTTGAAAATATTTACCTCTAGACCGACTCAGAAATTGTGTTGTGTTGGCTTTCAGCTCATCCTTCTAATTGGGAAGTATTTATAGCCAACAGAGTATCAAAGATACAAACAAGCTTGCTGCAGGGTACTTGGAAATATGTCAGTACGAAACAAAATCTTGCAGATATTGTATCTAGAGGCGCGTTTGGAAGTGACTTGATGGAAAGTATATGGTTTTCAGGTCCAAAATTTCTTAAACTGCAAGAAGATATGTGGCCTGCACAAAAGGATTTAACTCTTATGGAAAAAGATATTCCTGGAATTCGGAAATGTAATGATGTGGTTCTTTTGTCAAAAATAATAGATACAAATTTTGAAAAGCACTACTGGCGTTTTAAAAGTACACATAAAACTTGTAGAATATTAGCCCTTGTACTTCGTTGGATTGTTGTTGTTTGAAAGAAGATGAAAAGAGCTGATTTTTTTTGAGGAAGACGAACTGCGCTTTAACACATCTTTAAAAGCAGATGAGATGAATGACGCTTTGCTAAGGATTCTTTGGAATATTCAGCAAAAGAATTTCCAGGAGGAAGTTCATAAATTAAAGAAAGGAGATATGATTAGCCCATCGAGTCACATCAAAAATCTCAATCCCTTCCTTGATGGTGACTCATTTAAACTCCTCCGAGTGGGTGGGCGTCTGCTGAATGCGGACATACCTAACTCTGTCAAATGTCCTATCCTTCTTCCTAAATCTAATCCCTTTGTAAAATATCTATTTACTTCTTTACATAATAAAAACTATCATGCAGGTCCACAAGCTTTAATTGGAATCGTGCGACAGAGGTTCTGGGTACTAGACGCCCACACACTCGCAAAGAAGAACGTTGACAGCTGTCGAGATTGTTTCAAATACAAACCAAAGATGTTGGGTCAAATCATGGGCAATCTTCCGACTGACAGAGCGCAACCAGCAAGACCGTTTTTGAAAACTGGATACGATTTTTGTGGCCCATTCCAGACGACTTACAAGCTGCCAGGGCACCGAACAACCAAATCATATATAGCAGTTTTCGTTTGCTTCGTTGTGAAGGCTGTACATTTAGAAGTTGTTTCGGACCTATCCAGTGAAGGTTTTATTGCAGCACTCAAGAGGTTCGTAGCAAAGGCGTGGTCTGTGTCAAGACTTGTACTGCGATAATGGGACGAATTTTGTTGGAGCCCGTAACCAGCTAGATGAATTCAGACAGAGCTTTCTAGAACAGCAGATGGAGAAGAAGATTAGTGATTGGTGTACCACAGAACAAATCCAATTTCATAATATACCGCCCAGAACTCCACATTTCAGTGGGCTATGCGAGGCAGCCGTAAAGTCAGCTAAAAATCATCTGGTTCGTACCAAAAGCGAAGCCTTTCTTACCTTTGAAGAGCTGGCTACCGTTGTGGCTGATATAGAAGCCATACTGAACTCTCGTCCCATGTATACGATGTCAAGTGACCCCAGCGATGAGGAAGTCCTTACACCTGGTCATTTTTTAATTGGTGGGCAAACAGGTGAACCAGTGGTCACTGATTACCAGATGTCTGCATTGAAGAGATGGCGTCGATATCGTTAATAAAGCAGCATTTTTGGAATCGATGGTCAAAGGAGTATCTTGTTGAGCTACAAAGAAGAGACAAATGGCAGACTTCGTCAGATAACGTCAAACTTAACACAATAGTTCTCGTTGGGGATGACAATGCATCTCCACAAAACTGGCTTTTGGGACGTATTACAAATCTGATTCAATCGCCGGATAGTAAGATTCGAGTCGTTGATGTAACAACCAAGAAAGGACTTATTCGCAGAACAATTCATCGGATAGCACCACTACCAATAGATGAAGATTGAAGATATCCCATAGACGAAGATTGAAGATATCCCTTCGATACTTCAAGGTGGGCAGAATGTTAATGCCATAGATTTTATATTAAATATAGAATTGATTTACTAAAATAATTTGCTTTGAGAAAAACCTTCTTTGAAATAAATAAATAAATTAAATAGTACTAAATTAAACTTAAAGGTTAAAACTTAAAACTATGCTGAATAACTCTCAATTTTTACTTAAGGAAGCCTAAATACGCTCTTCAAATGAATTATAATCATAATAGTTACTAGTCGTTGAGATCTTGAAATTATACCACACGTAGTTGCAGCAATTTAAATTTGAATATTAAAACATATATATAAAAGTAGAACAGTTTTTTTAATTTTTTCGTTGAACAAAAAGTGTGAAAACTATCACATTAAACAACAAGTCTAATCAGTAGCTCTCTTCTTACTTCTTCTCTAAGATAACAAACCATTAAGTATATAAAACAAATCTTATTGAAAAATGTATCTCACAAGAAATTGCAATTTTTTTATTAAAAAAAAGAAAAAAGAAAGGTAACAACTTCAACGCAAAAATATTTCATATAGAATATTTTAACTGTCCCAGTTATCGTGTTGGATCCGCCATTCTAAAAAGAAAAGAAAATGATGTTAATATTTGTTAGTTGGACCCACCATTCTAAAAAAGAAAAGAATATAATTTTTATAATGTACAATATAAGGGGGAAGAAGAAGCAATTTTCCCTCCAGACAATCAAGAACAAATTAAACAAACACTGAAAAAAACATGACAACTTTAGCCATGAAAAAATCATCGATTATCTTGCTGAAAAAAAATCATCGAATCGATTAATAAGGTACCTTTGCTTTTTATTCTTTCAACATTAAAATACACATTAATTAATTTACCATGCAAATTGTGGGGTAATTGTGATTTTTGTCCTGGGGGTAATTCGACTATTCATATGATATCGTTTGAATGATAGTGTTCACTGGAACAGCGAAGTGGACTGTAATTTTCGGAATTTTTGTTGGAGTTTAACTGTTTTCCTTTTTGAATAAGAACGCAGGTTTGTTTGGTGACCTCTCTTCGACGAGAACAAATTATATCTGATTTTATTGGGCCGTGATAGCCACGGTTACATTACAAAAAAAAACTTTGCGACTAAAAATTAACGAATCTTGATATTTGTTAGTTCACAATAGGCAATATAGAAATTGAAGAAACGCTTGCATTTGGACTGGTAAACATCCTCCCGCCGTTGAAACTTGTTTCAACTAAATGTCTATGAATAATGGACACAGCTTGGAAATCGGTCGTTTTGCTTCTTTTTTTGATGTTAAAACTGATGCAACTTGAACTAAGCCATCAAGTCCGGGATAGATTTGAGTAACTCGCCCAATAAGCCACTGGCACGGCGGCTGATTATCGTCGTTGATGATTACGATGGCGTTTATCTGGATGTCTCTGATTTTCTCAGAACATTTGTTTCGTTTTTGTAGCTGATTGAGATAATCACTTAACCATTTTTCCCAAAACTGCTAAACGAGACGTTGAACATACTACCAATGATTTATTATTTAGTGATTTTATGCCATCATCGATTCGTTGATTATGCGACCTTAGCATAGGTCGCATAATCAAAAAATGCGCTGGTGTTAAAGGATCAACATTTCCCTCAAAGCGGGCACACAACGGTCGAGAATTTGCGCAGGCCTCTTTCTGACAATAAAGGACTGCAGTGAACTCCTGATATGTTATTATTAAAAGTGGAGCACGAGGTGTGAAATTCTAGTTTATACCATGGGTGGTACACTCGTTCGACATATCCTCTTGAAATTGGTCGGATACAAATTTCGTAGACCGACGAAATTCGTGCCGTTGTCGCTGAAGATGGCAACGAAACGTCGTAAGGCAGCTACGAAGGCTTCTGAGGTCAAGTCCCTGACGGCTTCTAAATGAAGAGTCTTGGTAGCTAGACAGATGAATAAGGCAATATAAGTTTTAAAGCGTTTGGCACCACGACCATTCCAAGAAGTAACGGTAAAGGTCCCTGCATAATCGACACCAGTGTTACTCGTATTGAAGGCTAAACTCGGTTCCAGCCGCTGCCTAGGTAGATTTCCCATTTGTTGCTTCAAAGGAATAGCGCGTTGTCTCATAGGTTAGGTTAGGTTAGAAGGGGTGATTATACGGCGGGCCGCATCATCTCACTCGGATCTCAGTGGATCCATTGCGCTCCCCAAAGTGAAAGGTGGGTGGTGAATAGGGATAGGGAGGGGTTTGATGAGGAGTATTAGTTGTAGGGGGCCTCCCTGAACCATCCTGAGTTCTGAATGAATTTTAGGATGTTTTTTGGTGGCAATACAGAGATGTCGCCCAGTTCATCGAAGAAATATTCTCCTAGGGCTGCTTTCCTGGTTCTAGCTAGGCTGGGGCATTCACATAAGAAGTGAAGGGAGCCCTCTTCCGCCTCTTCTTTATGACACCCTCTACATAAGTCCGATGAGCTGAAGCCCATTCTTTTCATGTGGGTTCGCATAGAGTTATGCCCCGTTAGGACGCCAACTATGAGTGATAATTGAGGCCTGCTTAGCTTGAGTAGGTATTCTGTTTTTTCTTCGAAATATTCGGCCAAAGGTTCCTTGAAACCCGACAGGTGTCGATAGATGACCATCTGACATTTGCAGCTTCTAAGAAACCCTGGTGTATTCTACTTTTTTCTTTCTCCAGTGGCATGAGCACCGAGGCTACGATTTGGCTCGGATCAAGAGATGATCCGCTTTTGGCCAGTTCAGTTCAGTTCAGTTTGGCCAGTTGCCATTTCATTTCCGTGAATATCCCTATGTCCTGGGACCCATTTTAGGGTAACTGTGTTCGTTGCGTTGAGTACTCTTAACTCATTTCGGCAACGATCGATCAGTTTGGACTTTATGGTGATTGAGGAAATGGCTTTAATTACCGTCTGGCTATCTATGAAAATGTCAATATTATTGTTGACTAATTCACGTGAGGCAAGATGCTTCGCGGCCTCACAAACTGCCAGCACTTCCGCTTGGAATACACTGCAAAAGTTTGGAAGCTTCATTGATCTATATATGGGTGGGTTATCTGAATAGATACCTGACCTAACACCCTCCAAGGTTTTGGAGCTATTTGGCGGTATCCGAAACTTGAAGTGGAGTTCCGTTGATGGTTGGCGGGTTTATGTTGGGAATTTTGTTTTTCCTTGTGAACAACACCAATTCTGTCTTTTGAGGGTTAACGCTAAGTCCGCAACTGCTGGCCCAATTACTGAGCTTGTTGAGGGCTAATTGTAGGAGGTCGCATAAGGTTGGGGCAAATTTTCCCGAGGCCATTAACACAATGTCATCGGCGTATGCAACGACCTTGATGCCATTCAGATTAAGTTTAACCAATATCTGGTTGACTACAAGGAGCCAAAGCAGAGGAGATAGAACTCCACCTTGCGGAGTCCCCTTGCATGTTCTAAGTTTTAACTTCGTATCACTCATTTCTACATTAATGAGTCTTGTTTGAAGCATGGAGTCAATCCAGTTTATCAGTAACGGATCGATGCTGATCGAGTTGAGGGCTTGTCGAATTGCGCTATTATAAACATTGTTAAATGCTCCTTCTATGCCAAGGAATGCTGCCAGTGTGAATTCCTTGAATTGGATCGATTTTTCGATTATGCCGACCACTTCATGAAGCGCTGTTTCAACAGATTTGCCCTTCATATATGCATGTTGGGCCTGTGAGAGCATGCCGTCATTAAGTTTTAGGCGAATGTGAGTCTTCACTAGTCTTTCTAAAGTTGTCTCATACAATCTATGCACTTGTACACGCACCTTTTGACAGCGTGGTGTACATCGACTATGAAATGGTTCAACGATAACAAATATGTCATTTGACGAATTCCCACATGAAAATTATTTATGTGGCAGTCAAGAACCATGAGGTAAGTCAGACGATGATCCTTTTGAAGGATTACAGGATGCTTATGATCAAAGGAACCGTTGGCATTGGACAACCTACCACCTACGCGTAGCACACCTTCATCATCAATGAACGGGTCCACCTTGCAGATTTTGCTTTTTCCCGGAACAGGTTTCTTACGAAGCAAACTATCAATCTCGATGGCAAGCGGTGCTCTTTGTGATATACTGAATAACGCGATTTTAGCCTCCTTGACCTTTCCACCACAAATCTAAAGATGGAAGGTGCGTGGGCATAATTCCTCGAGTGCTGCGGTCAGCGGGATTTTCTGCAGAACGAACATAATGCCATACTGGAGACGGCAACTGAGCTGTGATTTGAGCCTATAGATTATCGGCGAAAAAGTTCGTAGGGCGATGATATCCTTGAATCCATTGCAATACGGAAGACGTATCTGTGTAAGCAAAGCATTCGATGTACCCATCAGACTTAATGATTCGACAATATACTGCTGCGGCATACGCGGACTCAGACGCATCTGCGAAACCATGCAGGTCAATCCTATCCTCGATGGATCATGCTGGATCCATCGAGGTATGCGTACAAACGCAATGTTTTTTAGATCAGCCCTAATTTCAGTCCAATCTTCGAAACGTTCTGAGGTAATGTCCGCGTCCCAACATATTCCCTTGGTCCATAACTTCTGAATACAAATTTTCCTTTTAATTATGGTAGGTGAGAGCCAGCCTAGTTGGTCAAAGATACGAGCGATATCAGACAAGACCTCTCTCTTGGAGATTTGAGAGCGCAATAATGGTAATTGTAAATTAAATTTGAAGATATCAGCTTCCGTATCCCACATCAAACCTAGCATTTTAACACTAGAATCACCCATCGGGAAGTCCGTCGAGATTTCAAGGCTGTTTGGTTCAAAGGTCGATAGAAACTCGGATGAGTTAGATGCCCATTTTCGAAGCTCCATTCCCGATTCCCGAAGAATTTTACATAAATCGTTTTTAGTTTGGAAGGCGTCTTCAAACAAGTAATCGTCGTGGTTTTCAACTGCTCGTTTACATCAGTTGTGACGAGAGGACATCCTTAACGTCTTCATATTCCAAAAACCTTTGTAGTAGATAATCAAGGTCAATCGTGGTTTGAAAAACGTTTAACTGTGGTGGGTTACCCGAAGAAATATTTCTTGCAAGTATCCAACCGAAATCAGTGTTTTGCGATCCCGATGGATGAAAGATTTTAACATCTGTTAGAATGTCGAAGAAAACATCAGACCCAAGCAAAATATCAATTTTGCTGGGTAGAAAACATTGAGGGTCTGCTAACAGGAGATTTTCGAAGAACGCAAACTTTGATTTGGGAATCGATAGCGAAGGCATATCGCACGTCAAATTAAAGAGTATGTACGCATTTGTAGAAGTTATAAATATTGACTCACCTGACGAGTGTAAAACCAAATCTACAACTCCTCTTGTTCTCAACGCACTACCATTGTCCTTTTCCAAGTATAGGAATTCTGGCATGGGACCGCTTCAAATTAAGGCGTTGTGCACAAGTCTCCGTGATAAGAGTTGACTGCGATCCGGAGTCCAGCAGTGCTCGGCATTTATGAAGCTGGCCGTGACCGTCAACAACAGAAACGATAGCCGTCGGCAAAAGTGTAAAACACTCTGGGAGGGTATGATTTATTGAATACACCGAAATTCCACACGCCACATTTTTTGAACACCCCGGTAGGTTTTCTTCAGGCCTTACGTGACCTTGATGCAGGCGCGAATTATGTTTTTGCGAACAGAACTTACACACAGTATATTTACACTCGGAAATGTCGTGCTTTACGAGGAGGCAGTTCTCACAGATTTTATTTACCTTGACTAATTCGATACGTGCCGGTACAGAGAGATTTCGAAATTCTTTACACTGGTAGATGTGATGGTCTCGTTGGCATTTCATGCACGATTGAACCGATTTACTTAGCACGCGTTTACCCGAAGCTTTGGTGGTTAGACTTTTGAGCTCGTTTATGCGGTCCTTTAAAAAATCCAATAAATCCTCGACGGTTGGATCAACTTTATTTTAATGTGTTGGACCCACAAAACTCTGTTGTCTTCGTCAATCGACTGGCACGCAACGCATTTATATTCTCACAAATCAATTTGAAAAAGCACTTTATTTCATCTAAACCAGTGCCTTTGAGAGCTGTCAACTCAAAAAGATTATCTAAATGCGCCGTCATTATAAAATGGGGTTTATCGTAAAGAGATTTCAATAATTTCCACGCAACGTCAAAATTTGCATTTGTCGGGGATAAATGCTTTATAACCGACGAAGAGTTACCCTTTAAACACGAAAGCAAATGCTCCATTTTTTCAGCACCAGAAATATTATCATTAATTAAACCATCGCGACAAAAATATCGTGACACCGCAACCACTCATCGTAACCATCATTAATTTTCGGTAGTTTTTGTTCTGGTAGACGATTTTTCGAATCTAATTTTGTTATAATAATAGAGTTTCAGCAACCATCTCGGCTTAAGCCAAGAGTACCCATCTCTGCGTCGCAGAAGATTGGGCTCTATATTTGCCCTAGACTTATTAAAAACTGAATTTATGAGGTCTGGAAACCTTTAGAAATAAAAGCAAAATTAACATACATTAAAATCAACTACTTTCTATGCAGCAAAAAAGTTTATATTTAAAAAGATCAATACTTGGCTCAGATTTTATCTCATTTGGGAGGCTATTGAAAAAGTTAAATGCCAAATACATTACAGAATTTTGGGTACTGCTTCTTACGCATCTGTTTGGTCTCAAATTATCATTATTTCGCAGATTATATGGTTGCACTTCAATAATGCTTCCATCCATACATACAGATATTGGTTCAACCACTCTAAACTTCATACACTTTGTCTTTTTCACATTCAATTTCATTTTATTCATTTGAAGCCACTTGTTTATGTTGCATAAGTGAAATAGTCACTAAGTTTGGAAAACAAAAGCTCCGAATGGCTAAGTCATGCATGAGTAAGTTCTGAAAAGATTGAGTTTTGAAAAGTCTAAGTTCTGAAAAGTCTAAGTTCTAAAAACAATAAGTTCTGAAAAGGCTAGGTTCTGAAAAGTCAAAGTTCTAAAACGAAATAGTTCTGTATGGAAATGGTTCTGCTGGGTCTAAGTTACGAAAACCAAAATTATTTGAGTTTTGAGTTGGCAACAATAGGAGGAATAATATGGAATAAGAGCAGTATAAGCAAGGAAGATAATAGTTTTTGATTGGTCAAACCAAAATAAATATAGGAAGGGTGGGGGATATATGACTAAGATGTTCAAGAGTTTTTGTTGAACAAATCATTAAATGGGTCATTGAAGATGAGAAAACCACGGAGTACTAATAAATGAGATGGTGCAATTCTTAGAGGGGTGTGCAAAAGCACCCCTTATTGTTTTTTTTGTTTGTATATAACTCGAGAACGAAGCTAAATCTCCAGATATAGCTTTAAAACTTTTTTTGTAGAGAATAACAAACATACCATGGAAATGCATCATTCAAAAATTAAAAAAAATTCTGTTTATTAAATTTAAAAAAAAATCCAATAATTGTGAAAATCACGTTTTGTTTTTTTTCCTTTTTGAATTTAACTCTTTTTGGAGCAGAGATAGGTATAGGCAATGATCCATATAAAAGAAAGAAAATTAAATTTTCCTTAAAAATAACTCATTCAAAAAGTGTTTTGTCAAAAATCGATCCAGGTACACCACCACCACCATGGTACATGAAACGTTTTCACCAAGTTTCATGATGGAACCAATTTTTCTTATTTGAAGGAATTTCTGTACTATTTTGCCTGTATTAAATTAAAAGATTAAAAAGCTGCATTTTATTATGATTTTCACATTATATTTGTATTAAGCTATGAAAATATTAACTATTAATTCTCACTTTCTTAATTAAATGTAAATTTTTTTGCTGTAACAAATAAGTATTGAAATAATGTCGATAAAAACGCGATAAAAATCGAAAATTTGGCTTACTTTGAGAAAATGCCTTGATCGATTTTTGACAAAACTTTACGCATGCATTCCGATGGTGTTTTTTTGTATTCTCTACAAAAAAGATTTTCATTATTATCTCGTAATTTTGCTTTTTTTCGAGTTATTTGCAAAGAACCAAAAAGGGTGCTTTTGCTACCAACTCTCAAAATTGCACCATCTCATTTAATAGCACTCCGTGGTTTTCTCATCTTCAATGACCTTTTTAATGATTTTTTCAATAAAAACCCTTGAACATCTTAGTTCCTTTCTAGTTAATAAGTGGCCAGTTTTTTCGGGTATATTCAATGCCTAAGGCTACAACTTCAACATCCAACGCAAATTTTTTTAATTTTAAGAAAGTGACAAGGCAGAATCCCCCCAACAGAAATTTATTTCCTTTCCCAACTGACGGCGAGATTACGATTTAAGCAATGAGAAAAATAAAAAAGAATAGTAAGAAATTTCGAATATTCATTATTGTTGTTGTTTTAATAATTTAGTGTTTTTCTATTTTGGGCCTATTCTTCACCCGCGACTCCATTGACCAATTGGATATATCTTCCACCCTTCCTTTTATTTATTTTGGTTTCGCCATTCAAAATTTATTTTCTTTTGTGCATGTATATGTCATTCCAGACCCACCTCCAGAACCTGCTCGGTCAGAGCCAACTGCATCATACAGACCACCAACAAAATCTATGAAAAAGTTATGAAAAAAAATTGATCCTTTGTCCCGGTTCCAGACCCACCTCTAGAATCTGCTTCCTCAGAGCCAACTCCATCATACAGACCACCAACAAAATCTATGAAAAAGTAATATAAAAAAAATTTATCCTTTGTCCCGGTTCCAGACCCACCTGCAGAATTTGCTTCCTCAGTGCCAACTCCATCATACAGACCACTAACAAAATCTATGAAAAAGTAATATAAAAAAAATTGATCCTTTGTCCTGCTCCAGAACCACCTCCAGAACCTCCTCTGCAAGACCCAAATCCATCATAAACATCAACAAAAAAATCTATGAGTAACAAAAAATAAACAACTACACGCAACACCTTAATCTTCCAATAAATTATAATTACCGCCGCGCCGGTGTACAAACCCTACTTCATCAATCCGTTTTTATGACTGATGGAGTATGGCGAACTACCTGCGACCGCGACCCCATTGACAAATTGGATATATCCCCCACCCTTCCTATATTTATTTTGGTTTGACCAATCAAAAACTATTATCTCCCTTGCTTATACTGCTCTTATTCCATATTATTCCTCCTATTGTTGCCAACTCAAAACTCAAATAATTTTGGTTTTCGTAACTTAGACCCAGCAGAACCATTTCCATACAGAACTATTTCGTTTTAGAACTTTGACTTTTCAGAACCTAGCCTTTTCAGAACTTATTGTTTTTAGAACTTAGACTTTTCAGAACTTAGACTTTTTAAAGCTCAGTCTTTTCAGAACTTACTCATGCATGACTTAGCCATTCGGAGCTTTTGTTTTTCTCTGAGTTCATCCTGTTAGGTACGATTTGAACCAGTCTAGCTCCTTGCCTCGTATTCCATACATTTCTTATTTTTGCACCAACATATTTCTGTTTATTGTTTCAAACGCACGCTTAAAATCCTCCATATAATTTTGAAGTTGACCGGCTACCAATCGCTCTATAATTTTTTCAAATGTCGGCAACATATTTACCGGACGGAACTCCTCACATTTCGCCGTATTTACCACTTTTTCAACAGGAATAACTGTTGTTTCCTTCCAATTGCAGGGAAATATTCCACTATATGGTGAGTTGCTTACAATTTTCAGAAGCACTGGGCCAATGATCTCGATTGAGTTTAAAATTATGTCTTTGTTAATACCAATTAAATCCTTCTTATTATTTAGTTGTTTGATCAAAGAAACCAATGATCCTGCACTTGAATATTGAAACAAAAAATTACACTCTATCAGTAAGTTTGGGGGAAAATATTGACGAAATGGAATTGAATTATTAATTTCTTTTACACTCTCTATAAAATATGAGTTAAATTTATTAGCTATTTGCACTTCTGCACTTAAACATTCTTTACCAAATTTCACATACAATATCCTTGCTCTTGCTGTTTTTAATTATTAAAGATTTAATCATTTTCCATGTTCCAACTTGATTACCACTATTTGCTTGTATTTGTCGACGAATGTGCTCATTCTTAGCCGCCGAAACTTGCCTTTTATAATTATTTCTTAGTATCTTATATCTTTGCCAATTAGTGATATCATTACTGAGAATTGCATTTCTAAAGACGGTGATTTTTTGTTGCTTCATCCTCCATAGTTCACCATTATACCACTGACATTCAACATTCACACTTATCATCTTTTCTATAGTCATAGCCTCACACGTTTCTTCAATTTTACCACTAAATTGTGTTGTAAGATCATTAAAATTTTCTAGATTAAATAATTCAGAAAAGCTCAAGCCATTTAAAATCCTATCAAACTTCGTTTTAGAATATTTCAAAACTTTTCTTTTTTGCTTTACACATTTATAACTTATACACTCAACTTCAATCCTGATGGTTTCATGGTAAGCCATCTTAAAGTTTTAATCCACATATGCATTAAATTCTGTTCTTTGATCATTAAAAACTAAAGAAATCCGTTATTGACGAGCTTGGTGATCTATAAACTACAACAAAAACGCTCTTTTTAGTTTCAAACCAAACATACAATTTCAACATCCATACAACATTATTAAACTCAGTAACATTAGCAATCTCGAATCGTAATCCCTTCTTTACATAAGCCATCACCCCTCCTGTAAGTCTTGAATGCGAGAAGCAATTTATATGTGAGTAGTTACTGATTTTGTATTCACATTCTTCTATTTCTACAGTAATACGTGTTTCTGAAAGCAATAAAACATCTGGTTTATAATCATTTATCAAAAGTTTTATATGGTTTTCATTGGGAATTAAACTTTGCGTATTTAAATAGTATGAAATAGCTTTCCCCTTATTAGATTGCTATAAGTGCCGTTTTCTTTCTAATTTTAACTTTCGAAGATATTATTACTACTAATCACAATCGTTGTCTAAGGCATTATGTTTTACATCTTAATTTAACTTTAACTCAGCATTCATTTTAACACAATTCACACAGGACAAGCACTCAGCAATGCAGTCCGAACTTTTATCATGTCCTCCACATTTGAAACACACAGAATTTTCACTCTTACAATCTACATAAAATGCATCATTCACTTCACACTTGTCCCAACCAACACTAATCTTACCAACATTCATAATTTCATTGTAGGCTTTACGTCGACTTCTTTAACCGCTGTGTAGTATTCGGATCTATTTCGTTTTCTTTTCCACATTGTTTTAAATTCGATCTCTGCGTCTTTTAAAAACTCATTCTGTTTACGAATACACAAAATCAAATCATTTTCTTCAAAATGGTCTGAAATATAGCTTATCTTTACTCTCGGTTTCCTATTAATCACATTCACACTATATTCACTCCCAAGCTTCTCTTTCACATCACTAGATAATTTATCAACTGAGCTTTCATTATCGCAAGCGGCTATAACGGCTCCACTACTTAGCTTTTGAATCCCCGATACTTGTATTCCGCTAGTAGAGGGATTTACTTTGGCTTTAATTTCTGACTTTGTTTTATCTGCACTTTGTGTTAATTCTTTAGGAGCGACTTTAATTTGAGCACTTTTTTTTTAATTCACTAGCGTATGATTTCTTTTTCACCAGACTGTTCACACTGTTGTTTTTATTTTTATTTCTGAAGCAAGTGCATTTACTGATTTAGAAATGTCAATCACACTCTCTTTCAACTTGTCATCTCTTTCACTCGCGTTGGCAGACATCTGGTTTCTTATAACAGATATTGAATCCGTTGCACTTTTTAATTTATTTACACCATCAGGAATTAAATCACTGTGTACTTTTAAATTTAAACTACAATCACTTATTTTTTTGATTTCATTTGCACTGTTTTGTTTTTTTTTTTATTTATGGACTGTTGAACATAATCAAATGATTTAATCCTTTCCGAATGCCTCACTTCCACTGCTTGTATTAGCTTATCAATTTCCTCTTTGTTCTTTTTTAAGGATACCGCAAATTCTTCTTTGTACTCTTTTAAGCAGTTATTATTTTCTTTCACCAACTTTTGCATATCCTTAATAGCACTTTCCACATTTTGAATATAATTTATACAATTATCACATATAAATTTTAGATTATCCACTGTTTGTAAGATACCACTGCTATAATTATCCAACCCACAACACTTCAACGAGAGATGCCATACTTTTTTGCAGACACCATCACATTTAATTGATGTTTTACCAACTGTAGATGTATTGCATTTTTGGCAATTCATCTTTTAAAGATTTTTGCCGAAATTGCTTTGCGTTTTTATTAAATAAGCCACGCAATAGGACTTCCGGGCGGAAAATTACTTTCTGTAATTAACAATTAATTTATCAGAGCGAATTACAAACACGTCCGAACAAGACAACTGTCAAAAAATAATGTAGTGATTGGCCTACGCGACGTTTCATTTATATTTCATTTCAGTTGGGGCGACTTTCCTTTACGACATCCCGATTTCGAAGTTGATTTTTTTTTTTTGGGTAGTAGGTATCTCAATAGAAAATTTTCCAAGTCTTAAGGTGAGGAAACCCCCCTAAATGCAATTAAAAAATGTTTAAACTTTTGAAAATCGGGGTTTTGTTACCGAATTGCACTTATTACACAAGGAATTTGGAAACGCGGATATGCTCATTGGATAGATTATCACTAGAAAACACTTAATATCTCAATTTTAAGGATGGGTAACATTCATAAGTATTTTTAATTAATTTTAGAACTTTTTGTTTAATGAAAATACATAATACTCCATTTCAATAACAAATCAAAGAAATGTCAAATGGTCTGTTTAGTATTGCTAGATACGTATTTTGTTTCCCTTGTGTTTTTATTTTGGGAAATTTTGCGGGAAATTTAAAACTTGCTTATATAAATACAGTGCTTGCATACAGCATTACTGCGTATAAACAGTGAGGTATGTATGTATATGCAAAGCCCCTGCTTGGGCTCATTATAGGATTTGGGGTGGGACAAGGTTTGGTGTATGCAAAGTGTCTTTTGCATTTAAAAAACATGGATTAAAAGAAAACATCCCAAAACCAAAGTATACATCTGGCAGTACTTAGAATGCAATGATATTTGAGTCTTTATTTATTTTCCACGCATTTTGTATGGAAAAAGTGAAAGTTTAAAAATTAATTAAAAATACTTACAAATGTTTCTTCACCATAAAATTGTGATATTTGGTATTTTTTAGTGAATATCTATCGAATGAGACCATCCGCGTATCAAAATTCGGGATTTCGTAAAGGAAAGTTGAGCCTTTCAGTTAAGGCGCACTGTTTATCTGTTAGAATTTGAAGAGATTTATTGATGCTTTCATCACTCGCCCCACCACCGATGGGATTACTAGGGCCATGTGATTTGATTATTTTCGATAATCTACAACTGTTGTAGTATGACTCTTGAAATTCAACGCGGTATTCTGTTTCAGGGGCTAAGTCAGAATTCTCTTCTAACAAGGATCCAATCTCATTTTGCACTCTCTCGAATTCGATCATATAATAATCCAATCTCGATTTCAAAGCTCGTGCTTTTGAAATTTGTAGTGAATCCGACTGACACGTGGGCGGATAGTATAACTTGTCAGGATTATAAGGATTCCATAATGCTGGCAACATTTTTTTTATTTATTTGCGTTCAAAATTATTTACCGAAAAAGTACTTTATTTTAAAAAAATTGGCATCCATGATGCAATGACTTTTGTGCGTTGGTTGCTAAACGAAATTCAGCACATTCACTAATACAAAGGCACAAATATACTTTTCTTCCCCCCTTTTGGTTTGTATGCGCACACAACTGAACGCACAGCATTTGAGTTTACCGTTTTACCGTTGGAAGAAAAAAAACGGATCGTATATATGCGATTTCCAATTTGCATTCACGACTGCAACGAAAACGAAATATAGGAACACGAAAATATTTTAAATAAATTAAACTATTTTTGGGGTTGGTTTTTGCACTTTTTGTAGGTAGGTATTTGCTTTGCAATTATAAAATAATGAACACTACGTACTACGAAGCTATTGCCGAAAACACAACACAACCGAACCACAAGTCTCGCGCCACAGTGCGTCGCGTCATCGCCGTGAGGTACTCCATTTCAATACCAAATCAAAGAAATATTTCAATGGTCTGTTTACTATTGCCAGGCACGTCTTTTGTTCCCCTTGTGTTTTTATTTTTGGAAATTTTGCGGGAAATTTAAAACTTGCTTATATAAATACAATGCTTGCATACAGCATTACTGCGTATAAACCGTGAGGCCCCCTGCTTGGGCTCATTATAGGATTTGGGGTGGGGCAAGGTTTGGTGTATGCAAAGTTTCTTTTGCATTTAAAACACATGGATTAAAAGAAAACATCCCAAAACCAAAGTGTACATCTGGCAGTACTTAGCATGCAATGACATTTGAGTCTTTATTTATTTTCCATGCATTTTGTATGGAAAAAGTGAAAGTTTAAAAATTAATTAAAAATACTTATAAATGTTTCCTCGCCCTAAAATTGTGATATTTGGTGTTTTTTAGTGAATATCTATCGAATGAGACCATCCGCGTATCAAAATTCGGGATGTCGTAAAGGAAAGTTAAGCTGGAATTTTTGTTGGAGATTAATTGTTTCCCTTTTAAATAAGAACGCAGGTTTGTTTGGTGACCTCTCTTAGACGAGAACAAATTATATCTGATTTTTATTGGGCCGTGATATCCACGGTAACCTTACAACAAAAAAAACTTTGCGACTAAAATGAACGAATCTTGATATTTGTTAGTTCACAATAGGCAATATAGAAATTGAAGGTACGCTTGCATTTGGACTGGTAAACAGATAGTGTTGCCTTTATGAGTATTTGCTTCACGTACGTAATCGTCAAAATATAGCGTTTGGATGATAGCTAAATAGGTATATACGGCTGCTGTGATATTCGATGGAATTGAATCCGTGCGGGTTGCACACAGAAAACAAAAAATAAACCCCAATTGAAAACGTTCTTTCTTTCGATTTTTCAGAATGTCTATGAATCATAGATGTTCGGCAAAACGAATGCATCCCCAATCTGCCATTTTTTGTCGTTTTGAATGTTAGTATCTTTTCTTTAACCGTTTTCAATCCTTACGGAGTCGATTCTATCGAATATCAGAACAGCCATCATTGTCTTGCATTAATTTTGAAGTTTTTTGGGTGTCCGTAGTTGAATAATTGAATACCCATTGTAAGTTCACTGTTTTTTCTGTAATCTATAAAAAAATTAAATTTTGTAATGCTTCTTTTATTTTTTGTTCGGCTTTAAATATAGGGAGATCTTCAAAAGCTCCGCCTTCGATTTTCTACCTTGCCAACAAATTTTGGCTAAACTTTTTTTGGCGTAGTACTTTCATGCTGAGGTATTGGCCCCAAAATGGTTTTTCAAAAATATTTTCTGACGATAACTTTTACAGCGTAAATGTCAGGGCCCACACTGAGAAAAAAAAAACCATTTCATTTTGATATTTAAATCATTTCAATTTATCAATTTATCAAAAATTGACTCCAACTATTATCAATTTAACATTTTCTCATATTCTGTATTTCTGGTATGAATCAAATTGTTTGAGAAATGCTGAAAATTGAAACAAAATAAATTAGTTTTGTTCCATTTGTTAACGTTTCTCGGCCAATTTTATCGATGCGAGATATACAGAACGCTGGCACACCCTAGAAGGAAAGAATTAAAATGTTAAATTGATTTTGAGATGTAGAGGTTATCAGGGACGGAGAAGTAAGCTTCTGATAACGCCAACTAATCTGAGGAAAACCGGAAAAAGTTTAAGCTAGCCAGAAAGACCTGTAACGTCCATATTCGACGAACTCATTTTGCACATGTTTTCTCAGTGAAGTTAGCAGGTCACATCATATATCTCAGGAACCAAGCATGCTAGCATGCAACCTGCAATAAGGCTCCAAATTTGCATTTTTGCAGTGCAACGATACGCTGGGTTCAAAATTTGAAGTCCTCAATTTAAAAATTTTCCCAAAATTGGCTTTAATATGAATTAAGTAGGTCACATTGTGTATCCCAGGAACCAAGCATGCAGTTTTTTGCATTTCAAGAATAGACTAGGTCAAAATTCACGGTGAAGTTAGAAGGTAACTCGATTACAGCCTTATTTGGAGAACTGAAAAATCGGGAATAGAAATGCAAAACAAAAAAACTGTAAACAATAGTTCTTATTCTATGGGAAAATAAATGTATGAAAAATAAATGTAATAAGATAGGAGAGCATCTGTAAAAAGCGCTGGTAGTACAGTTTTGGTGGGAACCATATGAAATGTATGGATAGTGATGCTCATAGGAAATAAGGTGTTCTAGATTTAAATAGGATTTTATAAAATAAGCTGCTTAAACATCCTCTCCCCGGCGTTGAGATCTCGGACCTCAAATTGTATAGCATGTGGGGTATGAGCATTCGTCATTTTCCTCTGTAGTAGTAGCAAAACAGTGGCCAGGATTACAACTCCAAAAAAATAAAGGTAACCAATGGAGTACTGATGAATATCATGGTGGGACATTTTATTGGGTAATACTTGCTGAGTTTTTTTAAATGAAATTTTCTTCTTCAGTAATGCTAAGTTGTCTTCCCCTCGAATGATGATTTTTTGTATACATTTCGTCTTTGAGTGGTTCGATATGAAAGTCTTGGACGAATAAACTTAAGTTGATTGTCGGCTAAAAATGCGCAGTTGAATTTGATGTGTAGAAGTTGTGAGCATTAATAGTAATGGTTGGCTGTTTTATGATACAGTCAGCTCCTATTTTCATAAGTCCTTCTTCCTTTAGTTTTGTAGTTAGAATTTCCGATCCGCATAGTACAGACAATATTTCTCCATATTTAAAAGCGAAGATCCAGTTGTTGGGATTGTGAAGTTGAATCCACATCCTGTCCACTTCGGCAAATTTTAGTTCACAATGTGAAGAGAGCTGCTTATTGTGATTTAGCATTTGGATCTCACATCGATTTTCGACTGAATGTGTATTGAAGATTGAAGATACTTTCTGTCATCGAGATGTATACAACTCTGATATTCGGCATTTGATAGTGCGAAATGCTGATCTCTGAATGAAGTGATAGCCAAAAATTCTGTAGATGGTTGTATGAAGATGAAGGATGTGTTTTGTTGAACTGGTAACAGTATTAATTTGAACAACTTTAACATTTGTGCATTTAAAAATTGCAATTTTACAAGGAGTACAATTGATGATGACGTAACTCGTGCTTTGACTCGTTAAAGTTCGTATAGCTTTGGAAGATTATGTTCATCATACCCAGGTAGTAGAAGTGAACTGGGTATTATTTTGCGAATTTTATCCAGTTCGGTCAAAAGTTGTCTGGGAGAAAGAAGTAAAGCGTTTATTCTTCCACGATGAGTATCTGAAATAGAAGAATTGCTATTTGGATGCGTTGAAAGCTGTCCATTATTTGAGTGACGTAAATCGCGACAAAGTTGAGGATTTCTGTTCTTTGTATGGTTTCATTTAGGCGGTCCATTGAATCATAAGCGATGGTCAGCTGATGTTTCACCTCACTAAACTGTTCTTTTATTGAAGACATCGATTTGTTGAGAATATTTGTTTTAAATTCTAGTATTGAGGTCTGATTTTTGCTCCATTCAAGTAGATGATTTTCATTATTATGAACCATCTTGATGTTGTCTTCGATGTATTTTGCATATTCTTAATCAAGAACTCCGAATAACGTATTTGCAACTGTTTCAACGAAGTCAAATGGGGACCTTCTCTTTTTTTATTGCGATTCCGTTTCTGAATTTCAGAACGTCATTTAAATTTTCTGATTCCATTAGACGCATTTCGAGATGATTTATGATGGCCTTACAAAGATTATTCGAGTTTGATTTTTCTTCACATCTGGCTTTTAATTGGGTGACACTTCTTTGTATTCCTTGAAACTCAAGCCACTAACTAGTCATATTGAAGTAAACAAACAGGTTCCAATCATCAGTTATCAGTTTTGCCTCTCCAATGTCCTCAAAATATAATCCAGGACTGGTTTCAAAATGTTGAATATCTACAGCACTTCTTTGAGTAGTTTGTCCAAATGCGGTGCTTAGTATTAATAAGCAAATAACCGATATTGTATTGATTGGATTTATTCTCATTTTTCGAGTTGGCACAGAAGATATTTCAGGATTGTGTCGCTTTCAACTTGAGCGTTCCTGAATCGGAAGGAAACGACCTTTAAGCGGATGTTTAACCTTAGTTCGAAGATGTGGAGCCCGTTTTTTTAGCTTCAGAAGGTTTCTCCCCATATTCTGGTTCGGATGGATCTTTAACTTCTTGCTTTGGTTGAACTTCAGTAGGAAAAGGACACAATTTGGCGATTGATCTTCTTATTTCCTCTGAAGAGGTTTTAATATCAACCACTCTTGTAAGTTCCAGTGATGGATTTTAGCACTCTACCCATTGCCCATTTAAGAGGAGGTAGGTTATTTTCTTTAATTAGGACTAATGTGCCTGGCTGGATGTCGGCTTGAGGATATATCCATTTATACCTTTGTTGTATTTCTTGTAAGTATTCATATCTCCACCGCCAGAATTCCTGATGAATTGATGTTACTAGCTTCCATCTAGCAACATGGGTCAGCTTTGGTACTTCTGCTGATTCTAGATCCACTACTGCAGTTTAAGGTGCTCCAATCAAAAAGTGTCCAGGAGTTATGGCCTCAAGATCATAAGGGTCATTCGACATCGGAGTTAATGGTCTAGAGTTAAGGATTGCCTCTATTTGCGCAAGGACTGTTGTTAGTTCTTCTTGTGTTAAGGATGCGCTTGAAAAGATGCGTTTCATATGGTGTTTGGCTGATTTAACAGCTGCCTCCCACAAACCTCCAAGGTGAGGAGAACGTGGAGGTAAAGGTTTCCAATTAATGGTTCTTCCAGCGCAATAATTTTGTATTAATTCTTGACCTTCCTCAGTAAAAACCATGGAGTTGAGCTCGTTTAGGGCTCCTATAAAGTTGGTAGCACTATCGGAAAATATTTTTGCTGGACATCCTCGTCTTGCCACAAATCTTTTCAGTGCTCCAAGGAACCCCTGAGTTGTTAAATCCATCACGAGTTCTAGGCATATTGCCTTTGTTGAGAAACATACGAAAACTGAGACATATGCCTTTGTTGACTGCTTACCACGAATTCTGTAGTGAATGTATACTGAACCGAAGAAATCTATGCTTACATTCATGAATGGTCTTGATGGTTGGACATGTTCGGGAGGCAAATTTCCCATTAACTGCGTAATACTCTTGGGTTTCGCTTTGAAGCATTTCATACAGTTACTAACGATTGATTGGGCTAATCGTTTACCTCCTAGTATCCAGTAATTTTGCCTCGCAATGGATAGTAAAGCTTGTGGTCCAGCGTGCATATTTTCTTTGTGAAGTTCGAATATCAATAATTTTGTTGTTTCATGTGAGCATGCAAGAATCATCTGATGTCTTGCTTCGTATGGAAGATGAGAGGCATCTAGTCTTCCTCCCACTCTTACTATATTTCTACGAGTATGATCAAGAAATGGTGCGAAAAGCGAGCTTAGATGGCTGCTTTGGGATACACAACCATATTTAATAAGTGCTTTTAAATCTTCTTCAAAGGCAGCTTCTTGAATGTACTTTACTTTACTTTACTTTACTTTACTATGTGGACGGTAGCTGATTTTAGCTCCTGTGGAGAAGGAACATTGTCCACAAGCTGGTACTTTTTAGCTTGCTTGCTATACGATTAGCTACGAAAGTCTTCAGAGGTGATGTAGTGTTAACCCAAGACAACACTATTTGAGAATCGGTCCAATATGTTATTTGTTTGATATTAGTAAGAAGGCTTTCTTTAACAATTTTTACTAGTTGTACCAATAATTTTGCGGCGCAGAGTTCCAGGCGAGGAATCGTCTGCTGTTTAACTGGTGCAACTCGTGCTTTCAAGTTAGTTGATTTAAGATAAACTACAGCGCCATACGTTCGGTCGGAAGCATCTGAAAATGCAGAAAGTTGGATAGATACTGCGTCATTTATTATGACATGTCGTGGAAATCTGAGATTGTTAAGTTTGAGAACATTTTCTCTGGAGAATTTCCATTTTGTATTCATCTCCATTGGCAAACAAGAATCCCAGTCAGGTTTTAATGCCCAAATTTCTTGTAAATAGATTTTTGCAAGAACGACAACTGGACTCACTATTCCTAGTGGATGGAAAATATGAGCCGTGTCAGACAATATTGATCTTTTAGTAATCTTTGTCACTTCATTCCAGTTTGTTTTAATAATAAATTGGTCTGAAGCTGGGAGCCAGGTTAGTCCCAATGTTTTTATAGATCCTTCTTCTTGGTCGTGAAAAATCGTCTCGGTTTCGCAGTGTTCCTTTGGGTTTCCTTTTAAAAGAAAAGGAATTTTGGAACACCATTTTCTTAGATGAAATTCGCTCTGAGCCAAGAGAGTAGAGGTTTTAAGGTTATCATGCCGGTTAATATACGAGTATCATCCATGTAAATATCTCGACGAATAATATTTGCACCAAGTAAATGCTGCTGATTTGCCTTTTCTGCCAGATCATGAAGACACCTTATAGCGAGGTAAGGCGCAGGTTTAGTACCATAAGTGACAGTATTTAGATGATACGTCTTAAGAGGTTTCTTGGTAGATTCTCGCCAAACTATACGTTGGCATCGTTTACTCAAGTCGTCTTCAAGAATTTGAGGATACATCTTGGTAATATCAGTAGTGAACACATACATGAGTCCTGAATCGCAACAAAAATGAAACGAGATCGGTTTGTAGAGTTGGGCAAGATTTGATTGAGGGATAGATTTGTAGATGATTTTGACTATACGTCAAATACGACTCTCAATTTTGTTTAACTGCTTTCTGGGCGTAAAACGCAATGATGTGGAAAAAAATAGCGTGGCATTTTATGAGAGAGGTCATTTGGTTTTACCTCTTCCATATGTTTTAATGCAATATAGTCTTTCATAAATTCGATATATTGCTTACGAACCTCAGCGTTCTTTTCTAACCATTTCTCTAGATTAAGGAATCTACGAACTGCTATTTCCCTTGAATACCCTAGACTTTGTGGGTCATTTACAAAAGGAAGAGTTACAATATACCGTCCAGATTCCGATCTTCTTGTAGTTCTCAGAAATATTTCTTCACATTGGAAGCTAGATTTTCTTCCAGTTTCCAAAAGCGTTCGACCAGATTATCTAAGTTGCTAGATGAAGTGTTTACACCTATGCCACAGAATAGTGTTGACAGAGTATTTCTGACAGTTTTACCCATAACAATCCACCCCAGTAATGTGTTTTGTAAGGTTGGTCCACTGTTATTTATTTTAATCTGGCCCACGGAAAGAAATTCAGGGTAAAGCTCAGCTCCGATGAGTAAATCTACGTCATGAGGTTGATTAAAGGTGCTGTCTGCTAATTTAATGTTCTGAGGCATTTTCCAATGACTTATGTCGATAAATTCATCGGGTTGTTGTCTCGTTATTGTATCGAGTACAAAAACTTGAATGTGAGTGTGATAGCCCGTAACTCGTGACTGAAGACATACTTCGATCTTTTTGCTCAATTTGATAGGTTGATTTCCCATTCCAGAGATTCGAGGGATTCGTGTTTCGTGATGAGATGAAGCTTTGAAGCTAGCTTCTCGGTTTGTTTGATTAAGTATATTTACTAGGGTTGTTCCCGATAACACATTTTTTGACGGTTTTGTGTTGCTGATTGTAGCTGATAGACTGGTCCTGTTGTCTTTCGCAGGAGATTGTTGTTACTGGTTTTCTGTCACATGAAGTAGCGTATTGTGATACTTATTGCATTTTGTACAGTGTATTGCTTTACATTTTGGGGCTTGGTGTCCGAAGAGTAAGCAATTAACGAAGCGGTTGACAGATTTTACAGTTTTAAGTCTCTCTTGTGGTGAGAGTTGAAGAAACTTCGGACAAACGAATATGGCATGTTTCTTCTGTTTACAAATCGAACAATTATTAGTTTTGTTGGTAGAATCAAGAGCTCCCCTTGACCTTTTATTTGAGTCGTCTGGGACTGTTTTTACTACCTTTGATCCCATAGCTTCTAACGATTGAAATCGTTGTTCCAAGAATGACAAGAACTCGCTCAATGATGGTAAGGCCTTTGGTTGTTTTAACGAATGTTCCCAAAGTATTAAAGTGTTTCTATCAAGCTAATACCTTAATTCCTTTTGAAGTTTCGACCTGGATTGTAGGTTGCATCAAAAGTCTCTGCACATGCGCTGTTACTAGTGGCTGCGGGTTATCGTATCTATCTTTTGCTACTTGCCATGCTGCATTGTAGTTGTTGTCAGATGTTGAAAAATGGTTTATTAGGGTTTCAGTTTCACCGGTTAAAGTTGTCTTTAAGTAGAACAACTTCTGGCAATTAGCTTTATCTTGTTTATCAACAAGTTCTGTGAACAGGTCATAATACTGCTTCCATTTCGTATAGTTCCCATCAAACTTTGGCAAGGTTATCTTAGGTAACTTGAGAGTTTGCTTATTTGTATTAACGATAGGAGGGTTTGTAGCTGGAGTGGATGGTGGTGTGGAAAATTGTTCAAGTCTAGCCGTTAAAGATATCAGGGAATGCTGAACTTCTTCTTCGAATTTGTAAAATTCTTCCAAGTTATATCCTACTTGAGTCACATTATCTACAAGCTCATGGATCAAGCGATGGGTTGTTTCAAGCTCACTCCAGTACTTTTGTAGCATGCTTAATTGAACGCTACAAAATGTTGAGCTCCAATTCTCCTGTGCAGCTTGAAGAGAGACGATCAACCGCTGTAGAGACTGTGCAGTTGTGCTATGTCTTCTCATAACTCTGGAGAATTCCTCATGTTTTTCATCAGGTTGATTTTGGCAACTAGTAGTTGCACTTGCTCCACCTGTAGCAGCTCCGGCTGATTTCTTTTGAAAGTCATCCTCAGAATCTGTAGACACAATTGATTCTAGTGTTTGCTTTACTTCTAGGTATGCCTTTCTGACTTTCTGGTATGTATTGCCTTGAACATACGGAGTGTCCACCTTTAAGCGTGCTTTTATTTGTTCATGATTATTATGGAATTCTCTCCATAATGTTTCAAGCATACGTAATTTTGTTACCTTATATTCTGCTGTCTTTCGGTCAGGACCATCTTTACTTACATTGGTCTTTAGGCGCTGTAATTCATCAGTTATGGCCTTCTGTCTGGCCACTATACTGAACACCTGCATTTCATCCATATTGATGAGTTGTGAATATCACCTGTGGTTTTCCAAATTTTTTTTATTTATTGATTTTTTTTTTTACTTTTGAATTTTTGAATTAAGAGAAGTCAAAAGTGATCTTAAGATTTAGAGATATAACAATTTGTTTAAAAGTGGTAGTTAAAATGTCTACTCCTGATCTCCAGTGTGCTGCCGGCAGAACAACGAAGGACCAAGGTAAAAACAAGTGAGTAGTTGATAATTGGTTGGATATAAAGTTCCATGTATCGGAAAGCCTTAAGGTCAAATTTGCGTATCTTTTGTTATTATTTATAGTAGTTTTTTTTTATTTTTGACTTTATATATATGTATTAAGGAAAAGAAACGAGTGTGGCTCGAATTAATTTTTTTTTTGATTTAATGAATTATATAAATAAAATTGTTATTTGAAGTTTTTAAACAAAAGAAACATGGTGTGCTAATTTCATAGCTAAAGGTGTGTGGAGGCTTGGTAAAGCCGTCCTGATGTGATTTCGGGTTGAGGACGTGACAGACATACTTTTTACTACGGACTAATTTGTAACTGGTTGGGTTAACATAGGGGCTATTTCCAAGAACATTTGGCCATGGAAATAGCGAAGGAAGTATCTGTGCTATACTTTGGTGGGTTGGCCAGACCTTCGTCACACTTCAGTGTGACGATATCTAAGGGTGATAAAAGGAGGTGGTTTAGAAATAGGATTTAGGATTTTATTAGGGTTTAGTTTTTTTATCTTTTACTTAGTTAGTTTGGTTATGTTAGTTTTTTTTTTATATATTTACCTTTAACTTGTTTTTTTTTTATTAAAATTCGAAGCACCAAACCAAACGTTTCTCTTGGATATCGTCAGAGTCCCTAGATTTGTGTCACATTCAACATAGTGTTACCTTAGGCACGAGTAAAAATTAATGTTTTGTCGAGCAGGAGGTACCTTGAGAAGCGGCAGGAACCACCCCATGCCACGAGCCACTTCTCGGGCACCGAAGAACTCCCCTGTGGAATCTTAGCTCCTAACACAGTAACAACATTGCTCGAATTTCCGGAATTTAAAAATTCAATTTCGATATATTGTGAAAAATAATCTACTACTAGAGGATAAAGTTTTTATCGCATTCAAAAGTGTCAGATCCAACTTTATACCATGGTATATTTATAATTTCATGCGGATGTAAGGTCTCTTTTTGATTTGAATTTCGATATCGCATACAACTTTCGCAGTTTTTAATAACGTTATAAATATCATTGTTTAAGTTAGGCCAAAAGACAATATCTTTTGCTAAACTTTTGTAGCACTGAATGCCCATATGACCTTCATGTATGAACTTTAAAATATCCGGACGAAGTGAAGTGGGCATTATTATTAGATTGTTTTTAAAAATAATGTCATCTATAACATGTTAACCATCTTTAATACTAAAGTATGGCATTGCAACTTTTTCAATTGATTTTTATTCAAAGGCCAACCTATTTGAATACAATTGTTCACTATACTAACACTGGAGTCTTGCAAAGAAGCATCCCGAATTTGTTGCAGTTTTGAAAAAGATACCGAAAGATTTTAAACTAATAGATCACAATGAAGTGTTAAGTCCTTATCAAATTCTGTAAGTGCCGTTTCAGATAAAGCTGCCCTTGAAAGGGTGTCTGCAGTAAACATCCCTTTACTGGGTTTGAATATCACTGACAGATCAAATGCTTGCAGCCTGAGCATAAATCGTTGAAGTCTGGCGGGAACCTTTTGTAAAGGCTTATCAAATAGTGGCACTAATGGCTTATGATCTGTTTCCATATATTGGTGATACTTAATACACCAAAACAACATTGCAAAGAGCTCCTTTTCAATTTGGGCGTAGTTTTGCTGAATGGTTGTTAAAGTGGCAGAAGCGAAAGCAATCGGACCGTTGCTGTGGCATATGACAGCACTCACTGCACTCCGATGCGTCTACAGACAGTGTAAGAGGCTTATAAGGGTCATAAAAAGTTAATATAGGTGCCGTCGAAATTATTTCTTTTAGTTTAATTCTCTTTCATGTGCTTCGTTCCAGTGTCACTGAATTTCTTTTTCAAAAGTTGTAGAAGACAAGAATTTTCGAAAGATAAATGCTTAACGAGCCGAGATAATTGACCATTCCAAGGAATCTTTGCAAGTCTGAGACAGAAGTTGATCTGGGCATATTGCAAATCGCTTCAATATTAGAATCATCCGGTCTGATTCCATCTTTATTAAAAATATGACCTATATTAGTCTTTTGACACAAATTATTGACTTTGAATGGTTAAATTTAAGACACATTGTTCGAGCTTTTTCTAATACTTTGTATAAAAATTCCAACTGTGTCAACAACAACTACTTCCCTCAAAAATGGAAAACAGCGAAGATCGTGGCAATCCCGAAGAAGGGTGTTAGGAACATGATCTCCAACTACAGGCCAATATCCCTCCTCAGTAACTTAAGCAAGCTATTGGAAACTACTAACTACTACTACTAACGGGTGATTTTTTAGCTGGTTTGGTTTTGGCAACACTGGTTTTGACAGCTGACGTGTGTTTAGTACCTTGTGTCACTGTCAAACAGCTTCAGTTTGGTTTGCAATTTAACCATGGATCGTCTTACAAATGAACAACGCTTGTGCATGGGCTCTTGGAAAGCTGGCCGAGGATCCGCTTTTTTATCGAAAAATTGTGTTCAGCGATGAGGCTCATTTTTGGTTGAATGGGTACGTAAATAAGCATAATTGCCGCATTTGGAGTGAAGATCACCCAGAAGCATTGCAACAGCTACCAATGCATCCCGAAAAAGCCACTGTTTGGTGCGGTTTATGGGCCGGCGGCATTATTGGGCCATATTTCTTCAAAGATGATGCGAATCGCAGCGTTACTGTCAATGGTGAACGCTACCGAGCGATGATAACAAACTTTTTTTTGCCCGAAATGGAAGTTCTTGACTTGCATGATATGTGGTTTCAACAAGACGATGCCACATGCCACACAGCACGCGAAACAATGGCGCAATTGCGAGGCGAGTTTGGTGAACAGTTAATTTCACGTTTCGGGCCGGTCAATTGGCCGCCTAGATCGTGCGATTTGACACCATTAGATTATTTTTTGTGGGGGTATGTCAAGGCTAATGTCTAAAGGGACAAGCCCGCTTCGATTGACGCACTGGAAGCCAACATCCATGCATTCATTCGTGAGATACCGGCCGATATGTGTGAAAGAGTATGCCAAAATTGGACTCAGCGGATGGGCTACCTGAGACGCAGCCGCGGTCAACATTTGCATGAAATTATCTTTAAACATTAAATTGCAAGGTTTAAACTATCGATTCGAATAAATATTTCATTCATTTTTACGAATTTTGTGTGTTTTTTTTTTTTTAAAGTTCTAAACCTCTTAAAAAATCACCTGTTACTTACTAAGGAAACTGAAGAAGTTTTCCAGTGAAAACAACTTAATTCCTGACATGCAGTTTGGTTTTAGAGAGAAGCACTCAACACTACACCCACTCCAGAAGTTCCAGCATGACATCACTATAGCCCTCAACAGTCATCGTGTCACCGTTGGATGTTTTATGGATGTCGAGAAAGCGTTCGATAGCGTCTGGATAGATGCCCTTATACACAAACTACATCTGCTACATTTACCCCCGCCACTAATCCACTAATAATAATTCTCTTTTCTTTTCTTTCTTCCAGGAATTTCTTTGTGCAGTTGGGAAACTGCTCATCAACTGTGAAGAACATCAAAGCCGGAGTCGCACAAGGTTCAAAACTTGGCCCCTTCCTCTACAGCCTGATGAAATCAGACCAACCCGTCCCAGCTGGCTGTGAAAACCTGCTGTTTGCTGATGACTCGCTTACATACGCGACTTCAATGACACCGCTAGTCGAAGTCCGGATAGTAGAAGCTCACATCAACAGACTGTTCAATTTCTACAAGAAATGGGGCATCAAAATTAACTCGGCAAAATCGGAGCTTATCTGCTTAAGGAGACCCCGTGACGGCAGAAGTCGCTCAGCAGCCACTTGTAGAAGCCTAGTTCTGAAGCTTCCAGATGATTCAACTATTGCTGCCCAAAGGAACGTCAAATACCTGGGGATCAACTTCAACGAATTGCTTAGGTTCTACCCGCACTCAAAAAGTGTACTCAGAAAAGCGAACTGGGCATTCCACCGACTACACCCCTTGATGAGGAGAAGATCAGGACTAAGCCAACAGACGAAGATGCTTATGTACAAGCAACTCCTGCGGCCAGTCATCACCTATTGTTTCCCGGTCTGGTTCACGATCACAAAAACAGCGATTATGGAACTCCAAATCTTCGAGATGAAGATGCTAGGAATCTGCACCGGACTCCACTTCGATCGGCAACGAGGAAAACATTAAAGGAATGAGGATCTGTACAGAAAAGCAAGGATGGTACCGCTGGACAAATACCTGCTGAATTCGGCAAAGGAGCTTGTTTATTCGACAATTCGTAATTAAATGACACCTTACCTCTGGTGGGGGGATGTCAGAAAATAAAGAACGAATTGATTGGTTGCCGTTGTAAAAGCAAGTGAGTTTATTATTTAGATACTTTTTCTTTTATATACAAAATATGCTTAAATTTTACTATTTAATTCTAAGCTCAATTTACAATATGATACAAGAAAAAATATAGAAATGACGTTGCATTTTTTACTGTGAGAAAGAATTTGAAATTTAATATATTTGCAAGTGTTATTGTAGCACGCGTTATTGTGGGAAAATATTTACTGGCGGTTCTGGTTTGAAATCACAATTTATGTTGAAATTCGTCTTTGTTGATGGGGTAATAGTGGTTTACTTGAAGGTTCACGAGTAAATACTCTGATGATGGAATGATGCATGTAAACTGTCCATTGTTTGAGGCTGGAACTGGTAACACTTTATAAAGTTTGAATTCTTCGTTATATGTTATCGTTTTATACAGCTGTAGTATAGACTCATGATGCCTCTCTCCAGGTATCATCAACGATGTTTTCATGAATTTTCGTTAGTTCATCCTTAAATTGTTGCACAGTAAGGATAAGTGGATGTTTCCTTCCATTGTGTGTCGAAAGCACTATATCGAGTAGAATATTCTGAGTTGACTTTTAGTTTAACATTATAAGTATTGTAAGTATTGCATTAAGAGCATTTGAGGAAAACAACCTTATATTTTCGTATATAATTGTTTCGTTTCTAAGTTTGGTTACTATTGTACTTAATAATTGGATCTGCTTCTTATTTTCCAATTGCTCTCTTTTAAAAATGTTAACAGTAGAATCGACTATGGTTGTTTGATTTGATAAGCTGTATTAAGAGCTTCTCATTCTGTTGAACGTCTTCAATTGTTTCTTCATACTTCTCAGCGAACCTTTGGTCTAGTATTCCGAACAACTCATTAGCAATCGTTCCGATGAAATCAAAGGGAGATCGTCTTTGTCTTCGCATTGAATCGTCATTTGCATGTAGGAGGATTTCGTTGTTGAGCTCAATTTGTAGAAGCTGGTGTTGGAATTGCCTCAATGTTTCTTCACACATAGCTGACTTCACTGCTGGAACATTTATTGAGGTGCAGATTGTCTCCATTTGTTTGATAAGTTTCTTATAATTGTCGTATTCTCGCCAATAGTTTGTCATGTTGAAAAACACAATCGTCTTCCAGGAACTAGAAACTAGATTTGCTTGTCCAACATCTTCGAAGTATATACCTGGCTGGCTGTGGAAAGGTATAATTTCGACTTCATGTTGATGAGGTGTTGGCAAGGAAGAAGTCAAGTGTAGTAGTCCAAATAGTATGAAAAGCCAAAAAAGCGGTGGAAATCTATTTGTCGATGTATTGAATTGTCGCTCTGGTATTGGTTTTTCTGGCTGTTCTGTTTCTATAGGAAGACGACACAATTTTGTGATGGGTCGCTTTATATGTTTATTGTTACTGAACACTGTTGCAGCTCGAACACCGTTGTCGTTGCCGGGATGTACTTCTGATATTTTTCCCATCCTCCAGGTTGTTGGTGGTAGCCGGTCTTCTATGACAAGAACAATGTCCCCAACTTTAATGTTGTCTTCTTTATGTTTCCATTTGGAAAGTTTTTGGAGTTGAGATAAGCACTCAGATGACCAGATCTTTTAAAAATCTTGAGTCATTTTTTGGATTAACTGCCATCGAGATCGGAATATTTTTCTCTCTTCCATAATTGGTTCGGGTACTGCATTGAGAGAGCTTCCTATCAAGAAGTGTCCAGGTGTTAGAATCGTGGTGTCATCAACATCGTTTTCAATTGCAGTAAGTGGTCGAGAGTTTAAACAAGCTTCTATTTGTGTCAGAAAGGTTGAAAGTTCTTCAAATGTTAGCATAGTTTCACCAATTATCCGCTTTAGGTGATATTTTGTTGATTTAACGCTTCATTCCCACAGTCCTCCAAAGTGAGGTGATGCGGGGGGTATGAAGTGCCATTCGATTTCATCTTTCACTAGTTTTGCTGATGCATCTTCCTCACAACGCTTTATAGTTGCTTGCATATGTAGTTGAATTTCTTTGTTGGCTCCAACGAATGTAGTTCCATTGTCACTGTAAAAATGTGAGCATATTCCTCTTCTTGAGATAAATCATTTCAATGCTGCTACGAATGCTGCTGAGCTCAAGTCGCTCACAAGTTCAATATGGACTGCTTTGGTAGCAAAGCAAACGAATATGGCGATATAGCCTTTAGTTGATCGGTTTCCTCGTCCCTTGGAAATTAGTACTTGGATTGGTCCAGCATAATCAACACCTGTGTGTGTAAAAGGTCTTGATGGTGTTATTCTAGCTGCTGGAAGCAGTCCCATTTGTTGAGTACTTGGTTGTGCAGTAAAACGTTAGCATGTGATACACTTATTTATGACCTGTCGAACACATCTTTTTGCTTGTACGACCCAATAACGTTGCCTCAGTTTTGCAAGTGTAAGTCGATTACCACCATGCAGGGTGCGTTCGTGGGCGTCTTCAACCAACAATTTTGTGAACCATTCTTGGTGAGGCAGGATGATGGGATGTTTTTCGGTACTATTAAGATTCGCATTTTGTAGTCGGCCACCCACGACAAGAATATTGTCGTCATTCAGAAATGGGTTCAAGGAAAGTACCTTACTTCTTTTGTTGATCTTCCTTCCACCTCGTAGACAGTGTAGTTCTTCTGTATATTCTTTTTCTTGAATGTAACGTATGATTCCTTTGCTGGCATCATTCAACTCTTTTACAGTTAGTTTTCCAGTTTCTTTTTGGTTTTTTAATTAATGGCTTCTGCAGTTGGTTCTGAATCGTCTACAATAAGCAGCTACACTTATTAATGGCATGTAATAAGAGAATCTTCTGGTTAAGTCACTTAATATTTCTACGTCAACTGTCAAAACCTTTCTAATTTCGGGAATATTGATCTCTGCAATCGGATGTTGTTCTTGTGACAGCCAGCGTTCTGAGTCAAATTGCAGCCAGCTAGGTCCATTCCTCCATAATTGATTTCGTGTCATCTCTTCGGGTAAACAACCTCTTGAACCATAGTCAGCAGGATTGTCTGATGACCTTACATGCCTCCAGCTGGATATATTAGTTGCTTCCTGAATTTCTGACACTCGGTTGGCTACGAATGTCTTCCAGGTAGATGGACATTTTTTGATCCAGGCCAATGTTATTGTAGAATCTGTCCAGGCAAATATTTATATCTATAAATATATATCTATCTGTGACCCAAAAGTCTTCAATGTTTCCGCCAACAGCTTTGACAGCAGATGAGCTCCGCATAGTTCCAATTTTGGAAGAGGGAGTTTTTTCTTTATTGGTGCCACTTTTGTTTTTGCAGCTAAAATTGTGGTAGCAAGGAAACCATTTGGTAGAGCTACTCCGGCATACACTACCGCTGCATATGCAGCTTCAGAAGCATCGCAAGAACCATGAAGCTCAATTTTTTGGTATTTGGTGGTCTGTATCTACCGTGGAATTTTGATTTCTTCAACTGCTACTACATTTATTTTCAATTTGTTCCATTGTTTCTCAAGATGAGGTGGAAGTGGGTCATCCCACTTGAGTTCAGCTTGCCAGATACGCTGCATCAAGATTTTTGCGCTTACAGTTACTGGAGCCAACCATCCAAGGGGATCAAATAGTTTGGCTATTTCAGATAATGTCTTTCGTTTTGTGAGCTGGGAGATACTGGTGTCTAAGTTCACCTTGAATTGAAATGTGTCACTTAATGGATTCCAGTGGACTCCCAGGGTTTTTATTGTTTCATCCTTCATAACGTTTCTTGTCTGTTGGCTTCGCATCTCGATTGGTATATGCTGAAGTAATCTCTTGTTGTTAGCAGCCCATTTACGGAGATGAAACCCTGCTCCACTTAATAGTTCATTTAGTTCTGACTGAGCGTGTCTGCACTGTGCAATTGTGTCCCCTCCGGACATTACGTCATCGACATAAAAGTCGTGTCGGACTATTTCTGAGGCAACTGGATACCTTGGGTGTTCGTCTTCGGCTAGCTGTTGCAAAGTCTTAATGGCCAGATATGGTGCTGATGCTGTACCATAAGTGCTGTGGTAAGCTTGTACTCCTTAATTGGTTTGTCGTTAGAACTACGCCATGTAATTCTCTGGTAGTTTTGATGGTCTTCGTGCAGTTCAATTTGGCGGTACATTTTCTCAATGTCAGAAGTAAAAACGTATCGATGTTTCCTCTAGCGCATCAGAATTCTTGTAATATCGTCTTGCAGCTTGGGGCCTACCAACATCAGCTGGTTAAGACTTACCCTGTAGTTGATTTTGCAGACCCATCAAATACAACTCTTAGTTTGGTTGTTGTACTTGTGGGTTTAATAACGGCATGATGAGGCATGTAGAAAATATTGGGCTTTGTGAGGTCGTTATCACGCACTTCTTTCATATGTCCAAGCTCTAAAAACTCATTTATTGTTTGTGTGTATTCCAGCCTTACAGTTGGGTTCTTATTAAATTGTATCTCCAATTGCAGAAATTTCGCTATTGCTCTATTTTTGGATTCTCCTAATTGAACATTTTGCATTAACTCTTGATTAAATGGTATTTTGACGACATATTTCCCATTTGCTTTTCGATAGGTTGTTTCTCTGAAGAATTGTTCGCATTGTTTGTCTTCTTGCTTTTGGAACAGAGGTTGAGCTACTTCTTCAAACTCCCAAAACTTTTCTAATTGCTGATCAAGTGAAGTCAGTGCCACCAGCCCGGTGACTGTAATTTTCAGTTACTTCGTTTGATGTTCTTCCAGATATCAGCCAGCCCATCTGTGATTTCTGAGCTATTAGTGAATTTTCGGCATCTCGTTCAATTCCATCAAGAATTATGTCACCATATGTATCAGCACCGATTATCATGTCAATCGGCCCAGGAACATTGAAAGTAGGATCAGCAAGTTCTAGCTGATCTAAATTTCCAATTTTGAGGTTATTTGTAATTTTGGATGGTAATTGTCTAGTAAGTTTAGGAAGCACCAGCACTTCTAATTGAAGATTGAATTTTGAAGTAAAGTGTGGCTTTATCGTGACATCTACCTTGTTTCTAGCAGTTCCTGCATGTGCCGCACCTATTCCACTAACTTCAACACAAACATTTTGCCTTTTAAGTTTAAGTGTTTGTGCGATAGATTCAGTGATTAATGATGCTTGTGAGCCTGGGTCAATGAGTGTTCGTACTGTTATACTCCGGCCATCTTTATTGCTTAACTTCAATATTGCTGTTGCAATCAAGACGTTTTGATTTTGCTCACTGTGATTTACTTGTTTTGATGTTTTTGGTGAGTCTTTTTGAGCTGAATCTGTATGCTTGTTTTGTGGACATCTTTCAGCCCATTCCATATGTAGATACAAATTGATGTCTTTTGTGGCAATGATGGCAGCTTCTTCTGCTGAAGCATTGGGATTGTTTGTCATGTCGTTAGCAATTCAAGCAAAGCTTAGCTTGTTTGCATAGTTGCCATCTTTCTTTTGCTGTGGAGTTCAGGAACTTTTGGCATGAACAGATCACATGTTCTCCCTTGCAAATGCGGCATTGGTGATTTTTTGTATCGATATGGAAATTGCGAAATGCATGCTTTGGTTCACAAATCGATTTTTGTTGTTGTCTTTTTGAGGGAGCAAGAACATCTAGTGCTTGATAGCACCTTTCCAGAAAATCGAGAAGCATCATCAGAGCTGGCATTTTGTTTGGTTCTGTCAGCCCTTCCTCAAATAGGTTCTGCTTTCAGTGTCAAGCGCCTTCGTTGTTATATGCACAATCATTGGATCCCAAGATTTGGTGTCGAGACCCATGTTCTTTAGTGCTGCTAGGCCTTCTTTGATGGCGTCATAAATGTTTTTGATGGAGTTAGCTGATGGAATACTACCTGGCTGCCCGGCTTTCAGCATCTTTTCTATATGGATGGAAACAATTTTTCTCTCATTGTTGTATCTGCCTTTTAGAATCTCCCAGGCACTGCTGTAATTCTCACTTGAAAATGTTAGGTGTTTGATTAAATGGAGCGGCTCTCCCTCTAAATGCGTCTTCAGATATTCCATCTATTCAGTTGTGGTGAGGATGGCTTTGTTGTGGATTATTGTGGAGAATAGATCATAGAATGGTTGCCATTCTAAGAAATCTCCTTTGAATGTGGGAATCTTAAGTCTCGGTAGCATCACTCGTTTTTCCCTTCTGTTGGCTTGTTGTTGTTGATACTTGGCAGCTTTGATGTCATTAGATGAAGAAACCTATTGACATCTTGCCTTATGTCTTTGTACTCGTTTTTGGTTACATATGACACCTTTAGTTCTTCTTCTGTTGCATTGGACATAAACTCCTCATGAAGATCTGTTATGGTCCTAAGTTGTTCCAGCAACATTTTTTGTTGGTACTCGTAAACTTCTCTGGAGTAGTTTTGAAACGTCTCTTCAAATTCCTCCAGGTTGTCTACGATGGCAATAATTTTCAGCTTCAGCCTTTTTAACCTCTGAAGTTGCACCGTGTTTGTACTCTCGGTTGGGTTAATGGCACCCTCATTGAGTTTTTGTAAATCTGCATCAGCTGGAACAATGTTTTCTAGTTTTTTCCTAAACTCTTCGTACATCACCTTTAGTTTATTGTACGTGTCTCTCTGCACGTACGGCGTGTCTTTTTTCACTGAAGGCAATATTTTTGTATAGTTTAAGTGAAACTCTGCCCATAGAGTGTTGAGGAGTTGAAGCCTTTCTTCTTTATATTTCTGGGTTTTTCTTGAAGCACTGTCTTTCCCAAAGTTTCGATAGAGTGTTTCAATTTCCTCTGCTAATGCTTTCTGCCTGGCTACGATTATAAATACTTCAGTTTCGTCCATCATGATTGTTAATTTTTTGTAGATTTAGTTGTATATGGATTTCGTTAACTTTGAATATATGTTGGTTTTAGGAAAAGTAGATTTTTCGTAGATTTATAGTATTGTTATATTTTATTTTCACTTTTTTTTGTCTATTTATCAGTGTTGTTGTTGTCACAACAGAGCTAGTGCAGAACACCGTTAATCACCCCAATCAGCTCATGAGAAGAATGGCCACCGAGCAACGACATCCTGAGCCAAGGTACCTCAGTGTGATAGAAACCCTGGCACCAATATTTTCACGGACAACGACGAAACAGCCGTTTCTTTCTACGCTGACACAGGGTCAGCATACTACCGCGGCTAAAAGCCAAGCCTTTTCACCAATCCATATCCAAACCACCAATGGACAACCGGGACGGAACACCCCGAGAACATCTAAGTCAACCGACTTTCTTAATTTTAAGTTGACATGTATGATATATATTAATATTTCTTTTTTAATCTAAGCCAATGTATAACAATAGTCCCCTCTGTGCCATAAGATTTATATTTTTCAATATATTTTAAGCTAACTCAAATTGTATATATATTTTCAATAGAAAAATTGTTAAATCGTGTATAAAATTTCATTATCTCTTACCAAGGTATCAGCAAAGATTAAGAAATCGTCAATAAAAATCATCACGCCTTCAATGTCTGAAAAATTATTGACCATTTGAGCATGAAAAATTTCAGGTGCTGACTTCACACCGTAAGGCATTCTTAAAAATCTATACTTCCCGAATGGAGTAATAAAAGTGCATGATTTTGATGACTCCTCATCGAGTGGTATAATCCAAAAACCTGAATTGGCGTCGAGCGACGAGAAAAATGTTGCACCACTGAGCTTAGTCTTAAAATCATCAAAGTTGGGGAACTGAAAATGCGATCGAAGAATGGCCTTGTTAAGATTTCTGGGATCAAGGCATAACCTCAATTTGCTATTGAATTAACCCAATCTGTTGGCTCATCGACCCTTATAATGACATTCAAATTTTCCATTCGTAATAGATCTTCTTTAAGTGGATTTAATAAACTAAAAGGAATCTTTCGCAGACAGTCAACGACTGGAATTGCATCGGGACTAATTTGCAAATGACACTCATTTTTCAACAAACCAAGACCCTGACACACATCACTAAATTTATAAATAACTAGCTGGCCCGCCCCGGCATCGCTTGGTTAGAGAAAAAAATTTCTTTAAAAAAAGTAACGGCTTGGCTCAGTGCAAAAAAGTATCTGAAATGTAATAAATACGTAAAAACATTTCAAAGTGTGTTTAAAATTTGAAACTGTATTTCACTCAAAACATATATAAAAAATATTTTGCGGTTGGTAACCCATCATATAAAAATAACCTTTATAATACAAAAGGAAATCGAAATCTGATACTTTTTAGTTTTGACCCCATTTCACTCCATAGTTTTGAAGGTAAACCTAGGAAAACATCTAGCCCTTAACTCATCTTCTAAATAAAACCCTTTCAAACATTAAAGAAAAAAGGGAAAAAATCCGACATACTTTATTTTGCAATTGCAATTTTTTTTAACAAAATTTTATGCCTTAAACGATCCTCAAAATTATCTTTCAAACACCAAAAGAATTTTTGAAATTGGATATATAGTTTCTGAGAATAGTCATCACAAACAAACAAAGCAAGATTGGAGCTTTATTTATATAGAAGCTATAATTATAGATTGGGCTTTATAGAATTAATAAAATCTACTAAAATGTTTTAGAAATTAGACCAAGAGCCGACTGAAAATTTGTGCATGAAATACCAAAGTCTGGCAGGTTTTTTTTCAGCCTTTGGGAAGGGTGGGAGGTCAAACCCGCTTGATAATCCATCTACGTGTTAGGGTCATAAACACTTCAATTCAAAAGGAAATGGCAGTTGTTAGATCGTACCCTGGTGATTTTTTGTTCTCTGTCATTTCTCTTTTCTCTTTTCTTTCCTTTTTTTCTCTTTTCGAAGTTTAAAGACTTTTAATTTAATGATACGATCATCAGAATCCTGCCTAAAATACACAAGGAAAATATGCCACTACGCCCGATAACATCTTCCATGAAGTTACCTTGCTATGAGTTAGCTAAATATGTAGGTAAGATTCTACAGTCTGCGACAAGAAATTCTGTCTACTCGATAAATTCTTTTGAGTTTATAGAAAAAGCAAAAAATGTAGAATTACAGGAAAATGATGTGTTAGTTTCTTTTGATGTAGTATATCTTTTTAATAACATCCCGGTTCATCTTGCTACAACCATCGTTAAAAAGAGATGGGAAACAATCAAACAAAATACAAAACTAACACAAAATAAATTTCTAGAAATTCTAGACTTCTGCTTAAAAAAGAACAATTATCTGCAGTATAAGGACACTATATACAAGCAAATTCATGGCATGCCGATGGGCAATCCGCTGTCGCCAACAACTGCAGATTTGGTTTTGGATTATTTACTTGATGAAACATTTTTAAAAGTAGAACAACCTCGCTTTCTATCTAAGTACGTGGACGACATCTTTGCAGTTGTAGACTCTCGCAAAATTAATACAATAATAAATAGTCTTAACGGATTTCATAACAAAATCCAGTTTACTTTTGAAATGAAAAAGAACAATGCAATAGCATTTTTAGATGTCAAGAACCATCGCCACAACAAGCGACTTCTATTCAACTGGCACCAAAAATCCACAGCATCTGGAAGACTTGTGAACTTTAGGTCTAATAAACCAAAACACATTATTGTGAACACTGCTGCAAACATAATACACAAAGTCTTTGCGTTGAGTGATAAGAAATTTCACTCCGCGAATGAGAAGATCGTCACACAAATTTTCACAGACAATGGTTACCCGGGGCATCTTATAAGGAGTCTAATACTGCGACAAAGAAATAAACAGTAAAACGATACAAAGGCAAACGTTGACAAAGGTGTTTACAAAAGTATGGTTTATGTTCCTAAGCTCGCTGAAAACATTAAGGAAATAATTTCGACAAAAACAAACAACATCCAAGTAGCATACAAGTCGCACAACACCCTGGCACCTCTCTTTAGTCACCTGAAGGTTAAACCAGAAAAAGACAGATGTACGGATGTAGTTTACAAAATAAATTGTCTGGGCAATAAAGATGAGAAGTGCAACCTTTGTTATGTAGGAACTACAAAACAGTTTTTAAAACAGAGAATGGCTAATCATAAATCTGATTTAAACTGTGATAGCTCTGCTAAAACAGCACTAGCCACACACAGCATTGAACAAAATCATAAGCCCGACTTCGATGGTGTAAAAATTCTTCAAACGGAAAGACACGCTTCAAAACGCTACACTCTGGAAACCCTTCACATTTTAAACAATAAAAACGCTATGAATAGAAAACAAGACACTCAGAATATATCAGCCGTGTATTGCTCTCTCGTTTCCACCATAAACTTAAGATAACAAAACTAATCGACTCAGCTTCGACGAAAGAAGTGCTTTTTTAAATTTTCAAAAATAATTTTAGTATAATTATTTTGTATAAATATTGATTTTGGTTTATTTAATGTAAGTCATTAAACTTTACGTTTAGTTTATATATCTAATTATTTTTGTGCATTTGTATGTTTTCTAACAAATTGTTGTTTTATAATGTTAAAATAAAGATCCCCTGAAGAGGACAGCAATCCCTGTCGAAACGTTGGGAATAAATCAATGTAACTTTGTTTCATTGCTACTACCAGTGACCAAAAAAGCCGAAGGATAAATTAAGACCTAATCCATCAACTATTACTATATTCAATTTGGTCAAAATAATCAACAAATAACTTAATCGGACGGCCTGCCGAAACTAGTATTATCTCTCATTATGAAAAACTACTACCAACATATGAAATACAAATACGGAGATCATGTATGTACAAATTTAAAATAATATAGCAACACCCAAAGGAAGTTAGTGTGTCAAAAAGAACAATTAACTTTTCTTTTAACATGCAGAGACTACGGTCTCATCCCCAAACATCTTAAAAACTCAACAAGAAATACACGCCACCTTCTTTCATCTGATGAATCACTTCGTCTTTATGACAAAATAGAATTGAATTTCCAAAAAAAGTACTTAATGTGGAAATCACAGAAACGTGCCATAAAATAAAGCACCTAAACAATGTATTACAAACTATTTCCAAGCGCATCAAACAAAAATTACCACCTGAAGAACACAAACAATTCATAATAAAACAAAACCAAGTCTTTCGCGATATGCGAACGGAGAAAAAATCTATTTTTACTGAAAAAATTGAACAATTAAAATCTTCTCTACGGGAAACTCTGAATATAAAACTTCACGATAAATGGTTTGTCAACAAAAGTAACATGGAGTTCCCTTTAGAAATCAAATGGCTTCTTTCGATGGGCAAAAAATTTGCACTGCCTATTGATAAACAATACTTCCCCCTTTTCCAACTAATTGCTGATGGTGAGGAGGTCATAAGAAATGTAAAGATGAAAGGGATCAAGAAATGACCCGCTCCGAATTTAGCAATATATTGCACTCTTTTCAAAGACACCACCAACACGATCAGTTTGCAAAGTACATATCGAAGGTACACAGAGACACCGTTTCGTTTCTAAAAAGAAACAAAAACATTATCATTGTACCGGCTGATAAAGGAAATGTGACTGTCGCTATGGAGAGATCAACGTATGAAGAGGGAATGATGAATTTGTTATTAGACAGATCGACGTATAGAACCATACGTAATAACCCAACAACAACGCTGCAAAACAAGAACAACGAGTTAGTCAGATGGCTAAATAATAACAAAATGATAGACACATGGGAAAAAAATAAGATGACGACATATACGGCACAGGTTCCCTCCATTTATGGTCTGCCTAAAATACACAAGGAAAATATGCCACTACGCCCGATAACATCTTCCATGAAGTTACCTTGCTATGAGTTAGCTAAATATGTAGGTAAGATTTTACAGTCTGCGACAAGAAATTCTGTCTACTCGATAAGAAATTCTTTTGAGTTTATAGAAAAAGCAAAAAATGTAGAATTACAGGAAAATGATGTATTAGTTTATTTTGATGTAGTATCTCTTTTTAATAACATCCCGGTTCATCTTGCTACAACCATCGTTAAAAAGAGATGGGAAACAATCAAACAAAATACAAAACTAACACAAAATAAATTTCTAGAAATTCTAGACTTCTGCTTAAAAAAGAACAATTATCTGCAATATAAGGACACTATATACAAGCAAATGCATGGCATGCCGATGGGCAATCCGCTGTCGCCAACAATTGCAGATTTGGTTTTGGATTATTTACTTGATGAAACATTTTTAAAAGTAGAACAACCTCGCTTTCTATCTAAGTACGTGGACGACATCTTTGCAGTTGTAGACTCTCGCAAAATTAATACAATAATAAATAGTCTTAACGGATTTCATAACAAAATCCAGTTTACTTTTGAAATGAAAAAGAACAATGCAATATCATTTTTAGATGTCAAGATCCATCGCCATAACAAGCGACTTCTATTCAACTGGCACCAAAAATCCACAGCATCTGGAAGACTTGTGAACTTTCGGTCTAATAAACCAAAACACATTATTGTGAACACTGCTGCAAACATAATACACAAAGTCTTTGCGTTGAGTGATAAGAAATTTCACTCCGCGAATAAGAAGATCGTCACACAAATTCTCACAGACAATGGTTACCCGGGGCATCTTATAAGGAGTCTAATACTGCGACAAAGAAATAAACAGTAAAGCGATACAAAGGCAAACGTTGACAAAGGTGTTTACAAAAGTATGGTTTATGTTCCTAAGCTCGCTGAAAACATTAAGGAAATAATTTCGACAAAAACAAACAACATCCAAGTAGCATACAAGTCGCACAACACCCTGGCACCTCTCTTTAGTCACCTGAAGGTTAAACCAGAAAAAGACAGATGTACGGATGTAGTTTATAAAATAAATTGTCTGGGCAATAAAGATGAGAAGTGCAACCTTTGTTATGTAGGAACTACAAAACAGTTTTTAAAACAGAGAATGGCTAATCATAAATCTGATTTAAACTGTGATAACTCTGCTAAAACAGCACTAGCCACACACAGCATTGAACAAAATCATAGACCCGACTTCGATGGTGTAAAAATTCTTCAAACGGAAAGACACGCTTCAAAACGCTACACTCTGGAAACCCTTCACATTTTAAACAATAAAAACGCTATGAATAGAAAACAAGACACCCAGAATATATCAGCCGTGTATTGCTCTCTCGTTTCCGCCATAAACTTAAGATAACAAAACTAATCGACTCAGCTTCGACGAAAGAAGTGCTTTTTTAAATTTTCAAAAATAATTTCAGTATAATTATTTTGTATAAATATTGATTTTGGTTTATTTAATGTAAGTCATTAAACTTTACGTTTAGTTTATATATCTAATTATTTTTGTGCATATGTATGTTTTCTAACAAATTGTTGTTTTATAATGTTAAAATAAAGATCCCCTGAAGAGGACAGCAATCCCTGTCGAAACGTTGGGAATAAATCAATGTAACTTTGTTTCATTGCTACTACCAGTGACCAAAAAAGCCGAAGGATAAATTAAGACCTAATCCATCAACTATTACTATATTCAATTTGGTCAAAATAATCAACAAATAACTTAATCGGACGGCCTGCCGAAACTAGTATTATCTCTCATTATGAAGAACTACTACCAACATATGAAATACAAATACGGAGATCATGTATGTACAAATTTAAAAGAATATAGCAACACCCAAAGGAAGTTAGTGTGTCAAAAAGAACAATTAACTTTTCTTTTAACATGCAGAGACTACGGTCTCATCCCCAAACATCTTAAAAACTCAACAAGAAATACACGCCACCTTCTTTCATCTGATGAATCACTTCGTCTTTATGACAAAATAGAATTGAATTTCCAAAAAAAGTACTTAATGTGGAAATCACAGAAACGTGCCATAAAATAAAGCACCTAAACAATGTATTACAAACTATTTCCAAGCGCATCAAACAAAAATTACCACCTGAAGAACACAAACAATTCATAATAAAACAAAACCAAGTCTTTCGCGATATGCGAACGGAGAAAAAATCTATTTTTACTGAAAAAATTGAACAATTAAAATCTTCTCTACGGGAAACTCTGAATATAAAACTTCACGATAAATGGTTTGTCAACAAAAGTAACATGGAGTTCCCTTTAGAAATCAAATGGCTTCTTTCGATGGGCAAAAAATTTGCACTGCCTATTGATAAACAATACTTCCCCCTTTTCCAACTAATTGCTGATGGTGAGGAGGTCATAAGAAATGTAAAGATGAAAGGGATCAAGAAATGACCCGCTCCGAATTTAGCAATATATTGCACTCTTTTCAAAGACACCACCAACACGATCAGTTTGCAAAGTACATATCGAAGGTACACAGAGACACCGTTTCGTTTCTAAAAAGAAACAAAAACATTATCATTGTACCGGCTGATAAAGGAAATGTGACTGTCGCTATGGAGAGATCAACGTATGAAGAGGGAATGATGAATTTGTTATTAGACAGATCGACGTATAGAACCATACGTAATAACCCAACAACAACGCTGCAAAACAAGAACAACGAGTTAGTCAGATGGCTAAATAATAACAAAATGATAGACACATGGGAAAAAAATAAGATGACGACATATACGGCACAGGTTCCCTCCATTTATGGTCTGCCTAAAATACACAAGGAAAATATGCCACTACGCCCGATAACATCTTCCATGAAGTTACCTTGCTATGAGTTAGCTAAATATGTAGGTAAGATTTTACAGTCTGCGACAAGAAATTCTGTCTACTCGATAAGAAATTCTTTTGAGTTTATAGAAAAAGCAAAAAATGTAGAATTACAGGAAAATGATGTATTAGTTTATTTTGATGTAGTATCTCTTTTTAATAACATCCCGGTTCATCTTGCTACAACCATCGTTAAAAAGAGATGGGAAACAATCAAACAAAATACAAAACTAACACAAAATAAATTTCTAGAAATTCTAGACTTCTGCTTAAAAAAGAACAATTATCTGCAATATAAGGACACTATATACAAGCAAATTCATGGCATGCCGATGGGCAATCCGCTGTCGCCAACAATTGCAGATTTGGTTTTGGATTATTTACTTGATGAAACATTTTTAAAAGTAGAACAACCTCGCTTTCTATCTAAGTACGTGGACGACATCTTTGCAGTTGTAGACTCTCGCAAAATTAATACAATAATAAATAGTCTTAACGGATTTCATAACAAAATCCAGTTTACTTTTGAAATGAAAAAGAACAATGCAATATCATTTTTAGATGTCAAGATCCATCGCCATAACAAGCGACTTCTATTCAACTGGCACCAAAAATCCACAGCATCTGGAAGACTTGTGAACTTTCGGTCTAATAAACCAAAACACGTTATGGTGAACACTGCTGCAAACATAATACACAAAGTCTTTGCGTTGAGTGATAAGAAATTTCACTCCGCGAATAAGAAGATCGTCACACAAATTCTCACAGACAATGGTTACCCGGGGCATATTATAAGGAGTCTAATACTGCGACAAAGAAATAAACAGTAAAACGATACAAAGGCAAACGTTGACAAAGGTGTTTACAAAAGTATGGTTTATGTTCCTAAGCTCGCTGAAAACATTAAGGAAATAATTTCGACAAAAACAAGCAACATCCAAGTAGCATACAAGTCGCACAACACCCTAGCACCTCTCTTTAGTCACCTGAAGGTTAAACCAGAAAAAGACAGATGTACGGATGTAGTTTACAAAATAAATTGTCTGGGCAATAAAGATGAGAAGTGCAACCTTTGTTATGTAGGAACTACAAAACAGTTTTTAAAACAGAGAATGGCTAATCATAAATCTGATTTAAACTGTGATAACTCTGCTAAAACAGCACTAGCCACACACAGCATGGAACAAAATCATAAACCCGACTTCGATGGTGTAAAAATTCTTCAAACGGAAAGACACGCTTCAAAACGCTACACTCTGGAAACCCTTCACATTTTAAACAATAAAAACGCTATGAATAGAAAACAAGACACCCAGAATATATCAGCCGTGTATTGCTCTCTCGTTTCCGCCATAAACTTAAGATAACAAAACTAATCGACTCAGCTTCGACGAAAGAAGTGCTTTTTTAAATTTTCAAAAATAATTTTAGTATAATTATTTTGTATAAATATTGATTTTGGTTTATTTAATGTAAGTCATTAAGCTTTACGTTTAGTTTATATATCTAATTATTTTTGTGCATATGTATGTTTTCTAACAAATTGTTGTTTTATAATGTTAAAATAATGATCCCCTGAAGAGGACAGCAATCCCTGTCGAAACGTTGGGAATAAATCAATGTAACTTTGTTTCATTGCTACTACCAGTGACCAAAAAAGCCGAAGGATAAATTAAGACCTAATCCATCAACTATTACTATATATTCAATTTGGTCAAAATAATCAACAAATAACTTAATCGGACGGCCTGCCGAAACTAGTATTATCTCTCATTATGAAGAACTACTACCAACATATGAAATACAAATACGGAGATCATGTATGTACAAATTTAAAAGAATATAGCAACACCCAAAGGAAGTTAGTGTGTCAAAAAGAACAATTAACTTTTCTTTTAACATGCAGAGACTACGGTCTCATCCCCAAACATCTTAAAAACTCAACAAGAAATACACGCCACCTTCTTTCATCTGATGAATCACTTCGTCTTTACGACAAAATAGAATTGAATTTCCAAAAGAAAGTACTTAATGTGGAAATCACAGAAACGTGCCATAAAATAAAGCGCCTAAACAATGTATTACAAACTATTTCCAAGCGCATCAAACAAAAATTACCACCTGAAGAACACAAACAATTCATAATAAAACAAAACCAAGTCTTTCGCGATATGCGAACGGAGAAAAAATCTATTTCTACTGAAAAAATTGAACAATTAAAATCTTCTCTACGGGAAACTCTGAATATAAAACTTCACGATAAATGGTTTGTCAACAAAAGTAACATGGAGTTCCCTTTAGAAATCAAATGGCTTCTTTCGATGGGCAAAAAATTTGCACTGCCTATTGATAAACAATCCTTCCCCCTTTTCCAACTAATTGCTGATGGTGAGGAGGTCATAAGAAATGTAAAGATGAAAGGGACCAAGAAATGACCCGCTCCGAATTTAGCAATATATTGCACTCTTTTCAAAGACACCACCAACACGATCAGTTTGCAAAGTACATATCGAAGGTACACAGAGACACCGTTTCGTTTCTAAAAAGAAACAAAAACATTATCATTGTACCGGCTGATAAAGGAAATGTGACTGTCGCTATGGAGAGATCAACGTATGAAGAGGGAATGATGAATTTGTTATTAGACAGATCGACGTATAGAACCATACGTAATAACCCAACAACAACGCTGCAAAACAAGAACAACGAGTTAGTCAGATGGCTAAATAATAACAAAATGATAGACACATGGGAAAAAAATAAGATGACGACATATACGGCACAGGTTCCCTCCATTTATGGTCTGCCTAAAATACACAAGGAAAATATGCCACTACGCCCGATAACATCTTCCATGAAGTTACCTTGCTATGAGTTAGCTAAATATGTAGGTAAGATTTTACAGTCTGCGACAAGAAATTCTGTCTACTCGATAAGAAATTCTTTTGAGTTTATAGAAAAAGCAAAAAATGTAGAATTACAGGAAAATGATGTATTAGTTTCTTTTGATGTAGTATCTCTTTTTAATAACATCCCGGTTCATCTTGCTACAACCATCGTTAAAAAGAGATGGGAAACAATCAAACAAAATACAAAACTAACACAAAATAAATTTCTAGAAATTCTAGACTTCTGCTTAAAAAAGAACAATTATCTGCAGTATAAGGACACTATATACAAGCAAATTCATGGCATGCCGATGGGCAATCCGCTGTCGCCAACAATTGCAGATTTGGTTTTGGATTATTTACTTGATGAAACATTTTTAAAAGTAGAACAACCTCGCTTTCTATCTAAGTACGTGGACGACATCTTTGCAGTTGTAGACTCTCGCAAAATTAATACAATAATAAATAGTCTTAACGGATTTCATAACAAAATCCAGTTTACTTTTGAAATGAAAAAGAACAATGCAATATCATTTTTAGATGTCAAGATCCATCGCCATAACAAGCGACTTCTATTCAACTGGCACCAAAAATCCACAGCATCTGGAAGACTTGTGAACTTTCGGTCTAATAAACCAAAACACGTTATTGTGAACACTGCTGCAAACATAATACACAAAGTCTTTGCGTTGAGTGATAAGAAATTTCACTCCGCGAATAAGAAGATCGTCACACAAATTCTCACAGACAATGGTTACCCGGGGCATATTATAAGGAGTCTAATACTGCGACAAAGAAATAAACAGTAAAACGATACAAAGGCAAACGTTGACAAAGGTGTTTACAAAAGTATGGTTTATGTTCCTAAGCTCGCTGAAAACATTAAGGAAATAATTTCGACAAAAACAAGCAACATCCAAGTAGCATACAAGTCGCACAACACCCTAGCACCTCTCTTTAGTCACCTGAAGGTTAAACCAGAAAAAGACAGATGTACGGATGTAGTTTACAAAATAAATTGTCTGGGCAATAAAGATGAGAAGTGCAACCTTTGTTATGTAGGAACTACAAAACAGTTTTTAAAACAGAGAATGGCTAATCATAAATCTGATTTAAACTGTGATAACTCTGCTAAAACAGCACTAGCCACACACAGCATGGAACAAAATCATAAACCCGACTTCGATGGTGTAAAAATTCTTCAAACGGAAAGACACGCTTCAAAACGCTACACTCTGGAAACCCTTCACATTTTAAACAATAAAAACGCTATGAATAGAAAACAAGACACCCAGAATATATCAGCCGTGTATTGCTCTCTCGTTTCCGCCATAAACTTAAGATAACAAAACTAATCGACTCAGCTTCGACGAAAGAAGTGCTTTTTTAAATTTTCAAAAATAATTTTAGTATAATTATTTTGTATAAATATTGATTTTGGTTTATTTAATGTAAGTCATTAAGCTTTACGTTTAGTTTATATATCTAATTATTTTTGTGCATATGTATGTTTTCTAACAAATTGTTGTTTTATAATGTTAAAATAATGATCCCCTGAAGAGGACAGCAATCCCTGTCGAAACGTTGGGAATAAATCAATGTAACTTTGTTTCATTGCTACTACCAGTGACCAAAAAAGCCGAAGGATAAATTAAGACCTAATCCATCAACTATTACTATATATTCAATTTGGTCAAAATAATCAACAAATAACTTAATCGGACGGCCTGCCGAAACTAGTATTATCTCTCATTATGAAGAACTACTACCAACATATGAAATACAAATACTGAGATCATGTATGTACAAATTTAAAAGAATATAGCAACACCCAAAGGAAGTTAGTGTGTCAAAAGAACAATTAACTTTTCTTTTAACATGCAGAGACTACGGTCTCATCCCCAAACATCTTAAAAACTCAACAAGAAATACACGCCACCTTCTTTCATCTGATGAATCACTTCGTCTTTACGACAAAATAGAATTGAATTTCCAAAAGAAAGTACTTAATGTGGAAATCACAGAAACGTGCCATAAAATAAAGCGCCTAAACAATGTATTACAAACTATTTCCAAGCGCATCAAACAAAAATTACCACCTGAAGAACACAAACAATTCATAATAAAACAAAACCAAGTCTTTCGCGATATGCGAACCGAGAAAAAATCTATTTCTACTGAAAAAATTGAACAATTAAAATCTTCTCTACGGGAAACTCTGAATATAAAACTTCACGATAAATGGTTTGTCAACAAAAGTAACATGGAGTTCCCTTTAGAAATCAAATGGCTTCTTTCGATGGGCAAAAAATTTGCACTGCCTATTGATAAACAATCCTTCCCCCTTTTCCAACTAATTGCTGATGGTGAGGAGGTCATAAGAAATGAAAAGATGAAAGGGATCAAGAAATGACCCGCGCCGAATTTAGCAATATATTGCACTCTTTTCAAAGACACCACCAACACGATCAGTTTGCAAAGTACATATCGAAGGTACACAGAGACACCGTTTCGTTTCTAAAAAGAAACAAAAACATTATCATTGTACCGGCTGATAAAGGAAATGTGACTGTCGCTATGGAGAGATCAACGTGTGAAGAGGGAATGATGAATTTGTTATTAGACAGATCGACGTATAGAACCATACGTAATAACCCAACAACAACGCTGCAAAACAAGAACAACGAGTTAGTCAGATGGCTAAATAATAACAAAATGATAGACACATGGGAAAAAAATAAGATGACGACATATACGGCACAGGTTCCCTCCATTTATGGTCTGCCTAAAATACACAAGGAAAATATGCCACTACGCCCGATAACATCTTCCATGAAGTTACCTTGCTATGAGTTAGCTAAATATGTAGGTAAGATTTTACAGTCTGCGACAAGAAATTCTGTCTACTCGATAAGAAATTCTTTTGAGTTTATAGAAAAAGCAAAAAATGTAGAATTACAGGAAAATGATGTATTAGTTTCTTTTGATGTAGTATCTCTTTTTAATAACATCCCGGTTCATCTTGCTACAACCATCGTTAAAAAGAGATGGGAAACAATCAAACAAAATACAAAACTAACACAAAATAAATTTCTAGAAATTCTAGACTTCTGCTTAAAAAAGAACAATTATCTGCAGTATAAGGACACTATATACAAGCAAATTCATGGCATGCCGATGGGCAATCCGCTGTCGCCAACAATTGCAGATTTGGTTTTGGATTATTTACTTGATGAAACATTTTTAAAAGTAGAACAACCTCGCTTTCTATCTAAGTACGTGGACGACATCTTTGCAGTTGTAGACTCTCGCAAAATTAATACAATAATAAATAGTCTTAACGGATTTCATAACAAAATCCAGTTTACTTTTGAAATGAAAAAGAACAATGCAATATCATTTTTAGATGTCAAGATCCATCGCCATAACAAGCGACTTCTATTCAACTGGCACCAAAAATCCACAGCATCTGGAAGACTTGTGAACTTTCGGTCTAATAAACCAAAACACGTTATTGTGAACACTGCTGCAAACATAATACACAAAGTCTTTGCGTTGAGTGATAAGAAATTTCACTCCGCGAATAAGAAGATCGTCACACAAATTCTCACAGACAATGGTTACCCGGGGCATATTATAAGGAGTCTAATACTGCGACAAAGAAATAAACAGTAAAACGATACAAAGGCAAACGTTGACAAAGGTGTTTACAAAAGTATGGTTTATGTTCCTAAGCTCGCTGAAAACATTAAGGAAATAATTTCGACAAAAACAAGCAACATCCAAGTAGCATACAAGTCGCACAACACCCTAGCACCTCTCTTTAGTCACCTGAAGGTTAAACCAGAAAAAGACAGATGTACGGATGTAGTTTACAAAATAAATTGTCTGGGCAATAAAGATGAGAAGTGCAACCTTTGTTATGTAGGAACTACAAAACAGTTTTTAAAACAGAGAATGGCTAATCATAAATCTGATTTAAACTGTGATAACTCTGCTAAAACAGCACTAGCCACACACAGCATGGAACAAAATCATAAACCCGACTTCGATGGTGTAAAAATTCTTCAAACGGAAAGACACGCTTCAAAACGCTACACTCTGGAAACCCTTCACATTTTAAACAATAAAAACGCTATGAATAGAAAACAAGACACCCAGAATATATCAGCCGTGTATTGCTCTCTCGTTTCCGCCATAAACTTAAGATAACAAAACTAATCGACTCAGCTTCGACGAAAGAAGTGCTTTTTTAAATTTTCAAAAATAATTTTAGTATAATTATTTTGTATAAATATTGATTTTGGTTTATTTAATGTAAGTCATTAAGCTTTACGTTTAGTTTATATATCTAATTATTTTTGTGCATATGTATGTTTTCTAACAAATTGTTGTTTTATAATGTTAAAATAATGATCCCCTGAAGAGGACAGCAATCCCTGTCGAAACGTTGGGAATAAATCAATGTAACTTTGTTTCATTGCTACTACCAGTGACCAAAAAAGCCGAAGGATAAATTAAGACCTAATCCATCAACTATTACTATATATTCAATTTGGTCAAAATAATCAACAAATAACTTAATCGGACGGCCTGCCGAAACTAGTATTATCTCTCATTATGAAGAACTACTACCAACATATGAAATACAAATACGGAGATCATGTATGTACAAATTTAAAAGAATATAGCAACACCCAAAGGAAGTTAGTGTGTCAAAAAGAACAATTAACTTTTCTTTTAACATGCAGAGACTACGGTCTCATCCCCAAACATCTTAAAAACTCAACAAGAAATACACGCCACCTTCTTTCATCTGATGAATCACTTCGTCTTTACGACAAAATAGAATTGAATTTCCAAAAGAAAGTACTTAATGTGGAAATCACAGAAACGTGCCATAAAATAAAGCGCCTAAACAATGTATTACAAACTATTTCCAAGCGCATCAAACAAAAATTACCACCTGAAGAACACAAACAATTCATAATAAAACAAAACCAAGTCTTTCGCGATATGCGAACGGAGAAAAAATCTATTTCTACTGAAAAAATTGAACAATTAAAATCTTCTCTACGGGAAACTCTGAATATAAAACTTCACGATAAATGGTTTGTCAACAAAAGTAACATGGAGTTCCCTTTAGAAATCAAATGGCTTCTTTCGATGGGCAAAAAATTTGCACTGCCTATTGATAAACAATCCTTCCCCCTTTTCCAACTAATTGCTGATGGTGAGGAGGTCATAAGAAATGTAAAGATGAAAGGGACCAAGAAATGACCCGCTCCGAATTTAGCAATATATTGCACTCTTTTCAAAGACACCACCAACACGATCAGTTTGCAAAGTACATATCGAAGGTACACAGAGACACCGTTTCGTTTCTAAAAAGAAACAAAAACATTATCATTGTACCGGCTGATAAAGGAAATGTGACTGTCGCTATGGAGAGATCAACGTATGAAGAGGGAATGATGAATTTGTTATTAGACAGATCGACGTATAGAACCATACGTAATAACCCAACAACAACGCTGCAAAACAAGAACAACGAGTTAGTCAGATGGCTAAATAATAACAAAATGATAGACACATGGGAAAAAAATAAGATGACGACATATACGGCACAGGTTCCCTCCATTTATGGTCTGCCTAAAATACACAAGGAAAATATGCCACTACGCCCGATAACATCTTCCATGAAGTTACCTTGCTATGAGTTAGCTAAATATGTAGGTAAGATTTTACAGTCTGCGACAAGAAATTCTGTCTACTCGATAAGAAATTCTTTTGAGTTTATAGAAAAAGCAAAAAATGTAGAATTACAGGAAAATGATGTATTAGTTTCTTTTGATGTAGTATCTCTTTTTAATAACATCCCGGTTCATCTTGCTACAACCATCGTTAAAAAGAGATGGGAAACAATCAAACAAAATACAAAACTAACACAAAATAAATTTCTAGAAATTCTAGACTTCTGCTTAAAAAAGAACAATTATCTGCAGTATAAGGACACTATATACAAGCAAATTCATGGCATGCCGATGGGCAATCCGCTGTCGCCAACAATTGCAGATTTGGTTTTGGATTATTTACTTGATGAAACATTTTTAAAAGTAGAACAACCTCGCTTTCTATCTAAGTACGTGGACGACATCTTTGCAGTTGTAGACTCTCGCAAAATTAATACAATAATAAATAGTCTTAACGGATTTCATAACAAAATCCAGTTTACTTTTGAAATGAAAAAGAACAATGCAATATCATTTTTAGATGTCAAGATCCATCGCCATAACAAGCGACTTCTATTCAACTGGCACCAAAAATCCACAGCATCTGGAAGACTTGTGAACTTTCGGTCTAATAAACCAAAACACGTTATTGTGAACACTGCTGCAAACATAATACACAAAGTCTTTGCGTTGAGTGATAAGAAATTTCACTCCGCGAATAAGAAGATCGTCACACAAATTCTCACAGACAATGGTTACCCGGGGCATATTATAAGGAGTCTAATACTGCGACAAAGAAATAAACAGTAAAACGATACAAAGGCAAACGTTGACAAAGGTGTTTACAAAAGTATGGTTTATGTTCCTAAGCTCGCTGAAAACATTAAGGAAATAATTTCGACAAAAACAAGCAACATCCAAGTAGCATACAAGTCGCACAACACCCTAGCACCTCTCTTTAGTCACCTGAAGGTTAAACCAGAAAAAGACAGATGTACGGATGTAGTTTACAAAATAAATTGTCTGGGCAATAAAGATGAGAAGTGCAACCTTTGTTATGTAGGAACTACAAAACAGTTTTTAAAACAGAGAATGGCTAATCATAAATCTGATTTAAACTGTGATAACTCTGCTAAAACAGCACTAGCCACACACAGCATGGAACAAAATCATAAACCCGACTTCGATGGTGTAAAAATTCTTCAAACGGAAAGACACGCTTCAAAACGCTACACTCTGGAAACCCTTCACATTTTAAACAATAAAAACGCTATGAATAGAAAACAAGACACCCAGAATATATCAGCCGTGTATTGCTCTCTCGTTTCCGCCATAAACTTAAGATAACAAAACTAATCGACTCAGCTTCGACGAAAGAAGTGCTTTTTTAAATTTTCAAAAATAATTTTAGTATAATTATTTTGTATAAATATTGATTTTGGTTTATTTAATGTAAGTCATTAAGCTTTACGTTTAGTTTATATATCTAATTATTTTTGTGCATATGTATGTTTTCTAACAAATTGTTGTTTTATAATGTTAAAATAATGATCCCCTGAAGAGGACAGCAATCCCTGTCGAAACGTTGGGAATAAATCAATGTAACTTTGTTTCATTGCTACTACCAGTGACCAAAAAAGCCGAAGGATAAATTAAGACCTAATCCATCAACTATTACTATATATTCAATTTGGTCAAAATAATCAACAAATAACTTAATCGGACGGCCTGCCGAAACTAGTATTATCTCTCATTATGAAGAACTACTACCAACATATGAAATACAAATACTGAGATCATGTATGTACAAATTTAAAAGAATATAGCAACACCCAAAGGAAGTTAGTGTGTCAAAAGAACAATTAACTTTTCTTTTAACATGCAGAGACTACGGTCTCATCCCCAAACATCTTAAAAACTCAACAAGAAATACACGCCACCTTCTTTCATCTGATGAATCACTTCGTCTTTACGACAAAATAGAATTGAATTTCCAAAAGAAAGTACTTAATGTGGAAATCACAGAAACGTGCCATAAAATAAAGCGCCTAAACAATGTATTACAAACTATTTCCAAGCGCATCAAACAAAAATTACCACCTGAAGAACACAAACAATTCATAATAAAACAAAACCAAGTCTTTCGCGATATGCGAACCGAGAAAAAATCTATTTCTACTGAAAAAATTGAACAATTAAAATCTTCTCTACGGGAAACTCTGAATATAAAACTTCACGATAAATGGTTTGTCAACAAAAGTAACATGGAGTTCCCTTTAGAAATCAAATGGCTTCTTTCGATGGGCAAAAAATTTGCACTGCCTATTGATAAACAATCCTTCCCCCTTTTCCAACTAATTGCTGATGGTGAGGAGGTCATAAGAAATGAAAAGATGAAAGGGATCAAGAAATGACCCGCGCCGAATTTAGCAATATATTGCACTCTTTTCAAAGACACCACCAACACGATCAGTTTGCAAAGTACATATCGAAGGTACACAGAGACACCGTTTCGTTTCTAAAAAGAAACAAAAACATTATCATTGTACCGGCTGATAAAGGAAATGTGACTGTCGCTATGGAGAGATCAACGTGTGAAGAGGGAATGATGAATTTGTTATTAGACAGATCGACGTATAGAACCATACGTAATAACCCAACAACAACGCTGCAAAACAAGAACAACGAGTTAGTCAGATGGCTAAATAATAACAAAATGATAGACACATGGGAAAAAAATAAGATGACGACATATACGGCACAGGTTCCCTCCATTTATGGTCTGCCTAAAATACACAAGGAAAATATGCCACTACGCCCGATAACATCTTCCATGAAGTTACCTTGCTATGAGTTAGCTAAATATGTAGGTAAGATTTTACAGTCTGCGACAAGAAATTCTGTCTACTCGATAAGAAATTCTTTTGAGTTTATAGAAAAAGCAAAAAATGTAGAATTACAGGAAAATGATGTATTAGTTTCTTTTGATGTAGTATCTCTTTTTAATAACATCCCGGTTCATCTTGCTACAACCATCGTTAAAAAGAGATGGGAAACAATCAAACAAAATACAAAACTAACACAAAATAAATTTCTAGAAATTCTAGACTTCTGCTTAAAAAAGAACAATTATCTGCAGTATAAGGACACTATATACAAGCAAATTCATGGCATGCCGATGGGCAATCCGCTGTCGCCAACAATTGCAGATTTGGTTTTGGATTATTTACTTGATGAAACATTTTTAAAAGTAGAACAACCTCGCTTTCTATCTAAGTACGTGGACGACATCTTTGCAGTTGTAGACTCTCGCAAAATTAATACAATAATAAATAGTCTTAACGGATTTCATAACAAAATCCAGTTTACTTTTGAAATGAAAAAGAACAATGCAATATCATTTTTAGATGTCAAGATCCATCGCCATAACAAGCGACTTCTATTCAACTGGCACCAAAAATCCACAGCATCTGGAAGACTTGTGAACTTTCAGTCTAATAAACCAAAACACATTATTGTGAACACTGCTGCAAACATAATACACAAAGTCTTTGCGTTGAGTTATAAGAAATTTCACTCCGCGAATAAGAAGATCGTCACACAAATTCTCACAGACAATGGTTACCCGGGGCATCTTATAAGGAGTCTAATACTGCGACAAAGAAATAAACAGTAAAACGATACAAAGGCAAACGTTGACAAAGGTGTTTACAAAAGTATGGTTTATGTTCCTAAGCTCGCTGAAAACATTAAGGAAATAATTTCGACAAAAACAAACAACATCCAAGTAGCATACAAGTCGCACAACACCCTGGCACCTCTCTTTAGTCACCTGAAGGTTAAACCAGAAAAAGACAGATGTACGGATGTAGTTTATAAAATAAATTGTCTGAGCAATAAAGATGAGAAGTGCAACCTTTGTTATGTAGGAACTACAAAACAGTTTTTAAAACAGAGAATGGCTAATCATAAATCTGATTTAAACTGTGATAACTCTGCTAAAACAGCACAAGCCACACACAGCATTGAACAAAATCATAGACCCGACTTCGATGGTGTAAAAATTCTTCAAACGGAAAGACACGCTTCAAAACGCTACACTCTGGAAACCCTTCACATTTTAAACAATAAAAACGCTATGAATAGAAAACAAGACACCCAGAATATATCAGCCGTGTATTGCTCTCTCGTTTCCGCCATAAACTTAAGATAACAAAACTAATCGACTCAGCTTCGACGAAAGAAGTGCTTTTTTAAATTTTCAAAAATAATTTTAGTATAATTATTTTGTATAAATATTGATTTTGGTTTATTTAATGTAAGTCATTAAACTTTACGTTTAGTTTATATATCTAATTATTTTTGTGCATATGTATGTTTTCTAACAAATTGTTGTTTTATAATGTTAAAATAAAGATCCCCTGAAGAGGACAGCAATCCCTGTCGAAACGTTGGGAATAAATCAATGTAACTTTGTTTCATTGCTACTACCAGTGACCAAAAAAGCCGAAGGATAAATTAAGACCTAATCCATCAACTATTACTATATTCAATTTGGTCAAAATAATCAACAAATAACTTAATCGGACGGCCTGCCGAAACTAGTATTATCTCTCATTATGAAGAACTACTACCAACATATGAAATACAAATACGGAGATCATGTATGTACAAATTTAAAAGAATATAGCAACACCCAAAGGAAGTTAGTGTGTCAAAAAGAACAATTAACTTTTCTTTTAACATGCAGAGACTACGGTCTCATCCCCAAACATCTTAAAAACTCAACAAGAAATACACGCCACCTTCTTTCATCTGATGAATCACTTCGTCTTTATGACAAAATAGAATTGAATTTCCAAAAAAAGTACTTAATGTGGAAATCACAGAAACGTGCCATAAAATAAAGCGCCTAAACAATGTATTACAAACTATTTCCAAGCGCATCAAACAAAAATTACCATCTGAAGAACACAAACAATTCATAATAAAACAAAACCAAGTCTTTCGCGATATGCGAACGGAGAAAAAATCTATTTTTACTGAAAAAATTGAACAATTAAAATCTTTTCTACGGGAAACTCTGAATATAAAACTTCACGATAAATGGTTTGTCAACAAAAGTAACATGGAGTTCCCTTTAGAAATCAAATGGCTTCTTTCGATGGGCAAAAAATTTGCACTGCCTATTGATAAACAATCCTTCCCCCTTTTCCAACTAATTGCTGATGGTGAGGAGGTCATAAGAAATGAAAAGATGAAAGGGATCAAGAAATGACCCGCGCCGAATTTAGCAATATATTGCACTCTTTTCAAAGACACCACCAACACGATCAGTTTGCAAAGTACATATCGAAGGTACACAGAGACACCGTTTCGTTTCTAAAAAGAAACAAAAACATTATCATTGTACCGGCTGATAAAGGAAATGTGACTGTCGCTATGGAGAGATCAACGTATGAAGAGGGAATGATGAATTTGTTATTAGACAGATCGACGTATAGAACCATACGTAATAACCCAACAACAACGCTGCAAAACAAGAACAACGAGTTAGTCAGATGGCTAAATAATAACAAAATGATAGACACATGGGACAAAAATAAGATGATGACATATACGGCACAGGTTCCCTCCATTTATGGTCTGCCTAAAATACACAAGGAAAATATGCCACTACACCCGATAACATCTTCCATGAAGTTACCTTGCTGTGAGTTAGCTAAATATGTAGGTAAGATTTTACAGTCTGCGACAAGAAATTCTGTCTACTCGATAAGAAATTCTTTTGAGTTTATAGAAAAAGCAAAAAATGTAGAATTACAGGAAAATGATGTATTAGTTTCTTTTGATGTAGTATCTCTTTTTAATAACATCCCGGTTCATCTTGCTACAACCATCGTTAAAAAGAGATGGGAAACAATCAAACAAAATACAAAACTAACACAAAATAAATTTCTAGAAATTCTAGACTTCTGCTTAAAAAAGAACAATTATCTGCAATATAAGGACACTATATACAAGCAAATTCATGGCATGCCGATGGGCAATCCGCTGTCGCCAACAATTGCAGATTTGGTTTTGGATTATTTACTTGATGAAACATTTTTAAAAGTAGAACAACCTCGCTTTCTATCTAAGTACGTGGACGACATCTTTGCAGTTGTAGACTCTCGCAAAATTAATACAATAATAAATAGTCTTAACGGATTTCATAACAAAATCCAGTTTACTTTTGAAATGAAAAAGAATAATGCAATATCATTTTTAGATGTCAAGATCCATCGCCATAACAAGCGACTTCTATTCAACTGGCACCAAAAATCCACAGCATCTGGAAGACTTGTGAACTTTCGGTCTAATAAACCAAAACACGTTATTGTGAACACTGCTGCAAACATAATACACAAAGTCTTTGCGTTGAGTGATAAGAAATTTCACTCCGCGAATAAGAAGATCGTCACACAAATTCTCACAGACAATGGTTACCCGGGGCATATTATAAGGAGTCTAATACTGCGACAAAGAAATAAACAGTAAAACGATACAAAGGCAAACGTTGACAAAGGTGTTTACAAAAGTATGGTTTATGTTCCTAAGCTCGCTGAAAACATTAAGGAAATAATTTCGACAAAAACAAACAACATCCAAGTAGCATACAAGTCGCACAACACCCTGGCACCTCTCTTTAGTCACCTGAAGGTTAAACCAGAAAAAGACAGATGTACGGATGTAGTTTATAAAATAAATTGTCTGGGCAATAAAGATGAGAAGTGCAACCTTTGTTATGTAGGAACTACAAAACAGTTTTTAAAACAGAGAATGGCTAATCATAAATCTGATTTAAACTGTGATAACTCTGCTAAAACAGCACTAGCCACACACAGCATTGAACAAAATCATAAGCCCGACTTCGATGGTGTAAAAATTCTTCAAACGGAAAGACACGCTTCAAAACGCTACACTCTGGAAACCCTTCACATTTTAAACAATAAAAACGCTATGAATAGAAAACAAGACACTCAGAATATATCAGCCGTGTATTGCTCTCTCGTTTCCACCATAAACTTAAGATAACAAAACTAATCGACTCAGCTTCGACGAAAGAAGTGCTTTTTTAAATTTTCAAAAATAATTTTAATTTTTTTTTTTATTTTATTTTGTATAAATATTGATTTTGGTTTATTTAATGTAAGTCATTAAACTTTACGTTTAGTTTATATATCTAATTATTTTTGTGCATATGTATGTTTTCTAACAAATTGTTGTTTTATAATGTTAAAATAAAGATCCCCTGAAGAGGACAGCAATCCCTGTCGAAACGTTGGAAATAAATCAATGTAACTTTGTTTTATTGCTACTTTTGTGAGTTATTTCTCTTTTATTTGCCGCCAAGAAATAAGTGAAAATTTTGGCTCTTAATTACACATTTCGCAACAAATGAGAAAGTACTCACAATAAGTGGAATTTTCAGACATCAAACATTTTTTCGGGTGCAACTTATAATAGGCATAAAGTGAAGACTTTAAAAATAAAAGTTAAAAAAAAAGAAACTCCATCACCGGCCTCCACTATGAATAGTAGTTCGCTTTCTGTTCTTATATCTACATAGTTCATGAGCGGCCATGTTTTCGGAATTCTTTGCGTATTTATTCATGGAAATAATTTCTTAAGCCGCTTCCTTGGGCCAACGCAACCAGTGCGCATTAAATAAAAAGATGATATCTACATATAACTTTATCTGCGCTTGACTAATTGCAACAAAGAATGTGAAATGAAATAAATACGTTTAGCCATTCGAACTTGATAGATTATAACGCACACAAAGAAATTTAAAAATTGGATCCCATTGTTTTATTAATCAGTCATTCCCCCTAAAAAGGCATAAGGCTAGTGGTTCTCAAAGTCCATTCCCTAAATTTAACCTTTTAAACACAAAAAGAATGTTTCAAATAGGTCCTGTCCTTTGAGCATAACCTTTCCAACATTAAAGGGATTTCAAATCGTAGTTTAATTTTGTCTGTACATATAACTTTCAGTAGATAAAGAATTTTTAAATAAAAAAATCTGGTCCTTAATCCTAAGAATAACTTTTTAAACAAAGGGATATTTGTTTGAATTGGAATAACTTAATTTTTAAAAATATTAAGCCAGTGATATCGAAACCTATACTATATATAAAATTCCATGCACAAAAAGTGCGTTTTAAATTTGAAACCGTATTTCACCAAATAAAATACAAAAAATATTTTGCAGTTAATATATTAATTCTTTAAGTATAACTTTTCAAAATTGGATTCCCTTTATGTTTTTACCCATTTCACCCTTTAAGGAAAACTTGATTTGAAAAATGTGCAGCAATAAGCACATCCTAGAAAAAATAACTTCTATAACACAAAAAAAAATCGAAATCGAATACTGTTTTGTTTCCTATAGATATGAATTTAAATATCGGAAAACATTTAGCCTTGAACCCATCCTCTAAGTAAACCTTTTCAAACATAAAAAGAAAAATTAAAAATCGGACACCATTTTCTTGGCTTGCCCCCTTTTCACCCTACAAACACATTTTTTTTTACAAAATTGTATACCTAAGACTTATTCTTTTAAAATAATCTTACAACAGCAAAAGAATGTTTTAAATTGGATATGTAGTTTCTAAAATCAGCCATCACAAGAAACAAATAAAGCAAGATAAGAGCTTTATTAATATAGACGGATAATGCCGTTAAATGCAGGAAGGACTTAAAAAAAATTAAGAGGTTTTTTCACTACAGAAATTTTAAAAGAATGTTTTAATTTCACTCGAAACAAAGGACGTAATCGACTTCGGATTAGTTCTGTTCTACGAATATTGATTTTTAAAAAATTACTAAAAATATAAAAATACACAAATCAATTTAAAAACATTGCTGGAGATTTGTTGAAAAAAAGTTTTTCGGCTTCCGAGTCATTTTATTCTATACAGGATATAACCGCAGAAGTTTTTCCCAAGAACTGAAATGGACAAATTCAAGTAGATATTGCTATTGGTTTAATATTGATGTCATTGCCATTTTCCAATTCATTTCAACGAAAGATGAACTTATCACTAATTTTTTAATTCAGCTAACTTCGTCAGCTATATGTTCCCGAGTTTATAAACCATCCTCACTCTACATTCGCACTCCAAAGCAGAAAATAAAAAAAGAATTATCATTCAGGCTCAAATTTAATACAATCCATTCCATTATATTTATCGGCTTCTTCACTGTTTCTCGATAAACCAATAATAATAATTAATAGTACATATATATAGCTACGTTTTTATTTAACCAATATCCTGGATTCTATCTTTACATATTTCATTGCACTTCTTCAACTCTTCTTTTTTTTAATAATTGCTGGGCCAGTCTGATGAACTGAATACTGAATTTAATAATAAAAAACTAATGAATCGACCCGAGTTAATGTCACAGATAACAAACTTATTGCAACTAAATTAAATCATATTAAATTAAATTGACAAATTAAGAAATTATAAATACAGGAACAAAACTTGTTATGTTTGTTAATTGCTTGATAAAAAAGAATGACATTACTGCTTTATCGAAACCTTCGTAGGCATCATCAGAAGATCCTACAAAGATATTTGTTAGAAATATGACAAACAAAAAATGCACTAAAAATGCATTGATGGCAAACCGCTTTAGAGAATTAACCAAATTTCACAGAAACCCTATCAAAAGATTTGTTAGTAATTTGACAAAATGCACTAAAAATGCATTTTGCGGTTTTCCCTTTACCGAATTTTGACCAAACTTCACAAAAAGACCATCCTCATTAGGGAAAATAACTTTATAAAAAAAATAAAAAAATTCGGCCCAGCCATTCTCGAGTTTATCGAGCCCGAACATAAGGCAACTTATTTTTATATATTAGAAGAAGATTGTTGAAATATTTGAATGTATGCTTAATTTTGAAATAAAATCGTTTGAATTATAAGAATTTATAGAATAATAAGAACAAGTACGTCCAGCCCTCGAAGCTTGAGTGCTAATAACACTACCGTGTAATTGGCAGATTCCTAGAAAATATATTGTAACTCACTAAAGTTCTAGAAAACTTTATTTTCGATATAAAATAGCTGGGAAAATACCAGCTTTTAGTTTGATTTTTTAAGAAACTAACAGAAATTAAATTATGTATGTTCATTAATTAAAGAAAATGAGATTTGTTGCGTTATGTCGTATTTCTTCCGAAGAGAAGATATCATCTTGTATGAATTTTCGTAATTTGAAATAAATAGATTCAAATATATCACATACATAGTTTTTATTATAAAGTTCACCTTTTATCAAAAAAATATATTTCACTGTTCTCGTTAGAGAACTTCAACAAAAATAAAAACACTTTTTAATTTTTGAGTAAAGATATTTATTTGGGGCTATCGTGGATAAAATTTCCCAAGGAATTTTTCCCATCGTCGAAAACTGGGAACGTGAAATGTGGTCGCAGTTTCTCTGGGAATCTATTAGAATCGGAAACGAATATACCATGGCCATGGTGCTACCCTTTGATCGCCCAAATTTGAACCTGCAAGGAATAGTAAAAAGTTGTTGGCATTTCCATTTCAAGAAGATGGGAGAAATTCCGTGGGAAATTTTATTCACGATAGCCCCATTGAGTAATCAAAGCTTCATATTCCTTACCACTGGTGGGGGAATCTTAGGCTATACGAAGATGATACTTTAATGAGAACTTAAGAACTGAACTTATATGGGATCGAATGATCCCTTTTTCTAATATTTAAATGTTTGGCTGCGGATGATGCGATGATTTCATAATTCTTATTGTGAAATCTCTTGCACAAGTTGCTGAAGGCAAAGAGGTGCTGACATGCAATTTTAGGGTATTTGTATACATCGCATCATCTTTGTTTATAATTTATTAAATTCAAAGTCAAGTGGTGGCGGCGCACAAGCTGGCTCTGATATAACCCCTCCCCCCTTCGAGTATTCTAATGGTTGGAAAGCAACCGTTGGAAGATTTGCATTTATGACTCTCATTTTTCTGTTTTTATATTTCAGAATTACATAAACTGAAATAGCTATAAAGATTACAATGATTATAATATACATATAATAGTAATTTGTTATTTTTATGGTTGTGCTTTAATTCTTGGATTTCTTTCAAATTTCTTATATTTTGATAATGCAAGTAAGAAGGTTATGTTTTCAATTTTTGTGTGATTAATAAGGGTATTCATGTAACTTCGTAAAACCCTAGATAAGTTTACAAATTGGTTAAGTTTATCTTTTGGTTAATGAACTATCTGTGTTTTGTATGGGAAATGATTTACACAATTTGGTTAAACTTATCAAAGGATTTTGTTGCGTAAAATTAACCAAACTGGTTAAAATTATCCAAATATCATTGTGACTCTTACTCTGATTAAATCACCTAGCATTTTTTTCCAATGTTAAACTTTGCGTAAACTTATCATTTTACACAATTTGTAAACTTACGACGATGCATGAATACCCTTAATATTCATAAAAGTATTTAGCAAAATTATTTCATGCAAATATTGATTTCTTGAATATGTTTCTTGATCAACTTCAATTTTACAATTTTCAAATTTTATTATATAGTTTCCTTTTATTGCAATGTTCTGTTTGTTACAATTTTGTTTAAAATTTTGTAGTTTTACGTTTATTAGGATAACATTATTATTTCCTATTTCAACTACTTCTTCATTTAAATTTTTTTGTTAATTTACATTGCATTTTTTCCTTGAAGAGGTTTTCTATACATTCATCTTCGATCTTATTTAAATATTTTGTATGTTTGGTATAATTGAAAATTTCCTGGTCTTTCATTATATATAAATTTTTATCAATTTTTAATTGTAATCCTTCCTCTTTGTTAGTAATGGGTTGGACGTATATTTTTTTAAATAATTCGTCCGTAAATTTTGGGGACTTTAATAACAAATATAATATTGGTTTTGTATAGCGCTAAACTGAGATTTAGTTCTTCTAAGTCATTTATATTAATGCCAAATTTATTTATTTCTTCTGTAGTTAAAATGTCTCTACTTAGTATTCCTAGCCTTGATGTCATATTATTTCTTTGATTTTTTCTATATCCTCGTGTAAATAATCAAGGTTTTCTCTTAAATTTATTTCATACTGTATTTTAGCTTTATCTTGTTGGTAATCATAAGTTCCTATAATGTGTTAATTCTTTTTATAATGTTTTTAGTTACATTATTCAGAGTTTCAGTTAATATTTTAATTTGTTTATTAAATCAGAGTTTCAGTTAATATTTTAATTTGCTTATTTAATCATTGATTATTATTTGGTTATTTAAATTTGTAATTTCACTATGGCTATTTGTATCTATTATATTTGAATATTCCTCAATATCTTGACGATCGTTGTCGTCCATGGTTCCGTATAAAAATTTCATACCTGTTCCTAAAATGTTAAATACTCGTAAACCTCTCTTTTGTATATTTTGTTTTGGATAGGGTAAAGAACTTCAAACTCTTTACGTATTTTTGACATTTTTCTAACTATACTTTTCTTCAGACATTCTTTTAACGTTTTTTTCCATAATTTCTATATTCTTTTTGTAAGAGTCGATATAAATATCGTAACATGAAAATATTTTATGTAAATAATAGACCTGGCAACCCATCATTTACAATTCCATGCACTTGCATCGTCTCCGAATTAAAAGCTTTAACTTTCAATTGCTAATTACATAATCGTGTATTAAATGACCTTAATTTCAAAATAACAGAACTATCGAACGATGTCTAAATTGTTCTTGTATAAATTCAATTTGCTGTTGCTTTATACAGTTTTTCATTATTTACTTATGTAAAAGCTCTTTTTATGATTTGTATGTGCTATGTTAAATTTATTATTTAAGTTAGTCTCAATAAAGCAGTCAAATGAAATGTACCTAGTAGTTGTTCTTATTTTATTGGATTCGTTAAATTCGTTGATTTTATTTTTTGCATGTGTTTTAAATATATCTTAAATTATTAAATTTGAAACCCCTACAAATCTATCAGAAGTGGAATAAAGTTCTCACATATATTGCATGTTTAACGATTGAATTACGCCTTAATTTTATTGAAATTTTGCTCGTAAAATTGTGTGATGGATGCAAATGCACGTGCTTTAAGTTTCTTGCAAAGAGCTACAGTGCAAAAACTTAAAGAAAAACTAGCCGAGATAAATTTAGCTACACATGGTACAAAGAACGCTCTTAAGGCTCGCTTGAATGAAGCTATCGAAACGCTTGAGCCTGACATTATTGAACATTTGTTTCCTGCCGTTGAGGAGGAAGTTGAGACAAGTGGTGATGACGAATTGGAAAACGACGATCATGGTGTTTCACAGTGTCTAGAGAGACTCCGCGAATTGGTAAGGAGGAAGGAAGAAATCGTTGCGCTAAAGAAGCGACTGGCTGAACTTAGCACAAACAGCTCTGTTCATGAGGTTCACAATGCTAGTGCTCACTCTTCACGTGAAATCGAGGACTCCTTACCAGTTTTTAGTGGCGATGATAATTATCCTATCAAGAAGTGGATTGAAAACGTTGAGGATGCCATGGTCACTTATAATCTCAACGAGTCAGAATCTTTTATATTTTTTAAAAGACACCTAAGAGGTACTGCTAGCTTATTTTTGAGGTCCCGGACGTTTCGATCATGGAAGGAGCTTAAGGAAGCCCTGATGTGTGAATTTCATCATCACATAACCGCAACAGACGTCCATAATACGTTGCGAAACCGTTAGAAACGTAAAGACGAAAACTACCAACAATACGTTTTGGCTATGCAGGAGATAGCGTCTTCGGCAGAAATTGAGGAATAGGACGTAATTGCGTATATCATAAAAGGAATCCCAGATTCCTTGTTTAATAAGCAGCTCATGCTTTCGGCAAATACTATCCCGGATCTCAAGACCATACTACGAAAGTATGAAAAAATGAGATCTGAGCTACAACCATCGACGTCTGGCTACAACAAACCTGCTCAACACTCGAAACCACTGCCACGTGTTGAAGCCAAGGTCAGATGCTATAACTGCAACGAATCTGGCCATATGTCAAATAACTGTTTAAAACCACGGCGAGAAAAAGGTTCGTGTTTCCGTTGTGGCAAAAAGGGACATGTCCACAAGCATCGTCGGTTCTCATAGTTCAAAATGAAGAATTACCAAAAGAAACGCAAATGGCAGCACTGATGTCCGATTTCCATGGAATTGTGAAGTACGAGTTTGCGCCTGTGAATGGTGAAGCTGAAAATTTTGGTGTCTGCATGCACGTGATGACTGTCATAGACACTGGGAGTCCAATAAGTTTCATCCAACAACAATATGTGCCACCATATCTGATGACGTCGCTGGAACCATCCCATTGCAATTTCGTTGGCATCAATAACTCCAAGTTGGTTATTTTAGGTAATTTGGTATGTAATGTAAAATTTTGTGAAGGTTATGTTAATTTATGTCTATATGTAGTCAGAGACAAAACAATGAATAATCCAATCATATTAGGTAGAGATTTTTTACGTAAAACAAATGTTAAGTTGATGATTGGAGATTCAAATATTAAGTTTATTGAAAACGAAAGAGTTGATATGAAAGATTATGAAAATGTTAAAAATTTCGAATATGTTGAAAATTTTAAAAATATTGAAAACTTTGATTATGTTAAAGATTCTAATGATAAAAATATTGACAATTCTAACTATGCTTCAAATTTTGAAGACTTAGATTTTGAAAGAGAGATTTTAAAGATTGATACATGCATTGACCGCGACGTGAATATTTCTTTAAAAATTAATGAGAATTTAAATTACAATGATAAAGTCAAATTGGATCATTTAGTTTTCGGGAGTATTTTGACAAACGTGAAGCATTCGGATAACGGTTATGAAATGAAAATAGTTTTGACTAACCCAAACGGTTTTTGCAGTTGCGCACCTAGACGTCTTCCATATGCTCACAAAATAGAATTGCAAAAAGTTTTAGATGAATTGCTTAAAAATAACATTATTCGCGAAAGTAATTCACCTTTTTCTTCTCCGATAGTGCTGACTAGGAAGAAGACAGGCGAAGTTCGATTATGTGTAGATTACCGCCATTTAAACAAAATTACAGCCAAGGATAATTTTCCATTACCCTTGATTGAAGATCACCTTGACAGATTGAGAAATAAAAAATACTTTTCTTTGCTTGATCTTAAAAGCGGTTTTCACCATGTAAAAATGGCCGAAGATTCGATAAAATTAACATCTTTCGTAACGCCTATGGGGCAATTCGAATATCTTCGTATGCCATTCGGGCTTAAGAACGCTCCCGCCGTGTTTCAGCGCTACATAAACAAAATTTTTAAAGATCTTATTAACGCCGGAAAACTTTTAATTTACATCGATGATTTGTTAATCGCTACGGAGACAAAAGAAGAGCATTTTTTGATTTTAAAGCAGGTTTTAGATCTTGTTTCTGAAAATAGATTGCAGCTTAGACTTGACAAGTGTCTATTTATATACGAGAAAATTAAGTATTTGGGGTATGAGGTTTCTGCTAATAGAATAGGTCCAAATTATGACGGCTTGAAAGCTGTATCCGATTTTCCTATACCCACAAATGAAAAAAAGTTACACTCGTTCTTGGGCTTATGCTCTTACTTTCGGAAATTCATTAAAGATTTTTCATTGTTGGCAAAACCACTTTACGACTTGCTGAAAAAAGATGCAAAGTTCTTGTTTGGAGAGAAGCAATTAGAAGCTTTTAAAACATTGAAGCAAAAACTTCTTGACGCTCCACTTTTGAGCATTTACAATCCCACCGCCGATACAGAGCTTCACTGCGACGCCAGCAGCTTGGGCTTTGGTGCTGTATTGCTACAGCGTCAAGACGATAAGAAACTCCATCCTATTTTCTTTTTCTCTAAGCGTTCCACAGATCAGGAATCAAGATACCATTCTTATGAAATGGAAACTTTAGCAATAATTTATGCGCTACGAAGATTTCGAGTTTATCTTACAGGCATCCGGTTTAAAATAGTCACCGACTGTAGGTCACTGACCCAAACCTTAAATAAAAAGACCTTAAATCCAAGAATATCTCGTTGGGCTTTGGAGCTCCAGGATTTTGATTATGTCATCGAACACCGAGACAGTAAGAGGATGGGTCATGTTGACGCTTTAAGTCGGTGTCACAATATTTTAATTGTCGAACCTGAAAGTTTTGAGCATGCGCTGGCCGCGTCGCAGCAAAAAGATCCAGTCATAAGAAAATTAGTCGAGATGCTTGAGAAAAGGGAAAGCCCCAGCTACGAACTAATAAATGGGCTTGTTTATCGCAAGATAAACAAAAAAGTTTTCTTCTATGTTCCGACTATGATGGAAAGAAATGTTATTCAGACACATCATGAAAACTTATGTCATCTTGGTACAGAAAAATGTTTGAATTTTTTAAGAAAAACATATTGGTTTCCTAATATGAAAACCAAAATTAAACAATACATAAGCAGTTGCTTAAAATGTCTGCATTTTTCTCCACCTAGCGGAAAAAAAGAAGCGGTATTACATAATATCCCTAAAGGAGATAAACCTTTCGAAACTCTCCACATTGACCATTATGGTCCCTTGCCACCCTCTACTACGAATAACAAAAGGCATATACTTGTTGTGGTTGACGGATTCTCGAAATATACAAAACTTTATGCAGTAAAAAGTACAACGACAAAAGAAGCAATTCAATGCCTCGAATCTTATTTTTCTTTTTACAGCAAACCAACTCGCATCGTGTCAGATAGGGGCAGTTGTTTCACCTCATGTGACTTTTCGGCTTTTTGTGAAAAATATAGCATTCAGCACATTAAGGTGGACACTAGTTCACCTCAATCGAACGGCCAGGTTGAACGGGTCAACAGATGCCTTACCCCTATGCTGTCGAAAGAAAGTCAGACCGAATCAGGTAGTTGGATGAAATGTCTGCAAAAAGTTGAGTTTGCTCTTAACAACACCCAAAACAAGAGCACAGGTGTTTCTCCAAGTATGCTGCTTTTCGGAGTTTGTCAAAAAGGTGAAATTACGGATAATCTTAAAGAATATTTAGATGAAAATATATTAGAGCAAGAACCTAGGAATTTAAAAGAGCTTAGAAAAATTGCAAATGAGAACACCGTTGAAAGTCAAAACCGAAATAAAACGTATTTTGATAAACGCCACAAAAATCCTCCGGTATAAAATAGGCGATTATGTCTTAATTAAGAACGTTGTCAATATTCCTGGACTAAACAAGAAATTTATGGCCAAATATAAAGGCCCTTATGAGGTTATAAAAATCTTACCTAATGACCGTTATGTTATAAAAGACTTAGAGAATGTTCAAATATCCCGCGTTCCGTATGAAGGAGTATGTTGCCCTGAAAACATGAAGCCTTATGTTCAAGCATTAGTCTATCGTTTTGCATGTGTCAATATTTAATTTATTCTAATTTTAACTTTAACTACTTAAAAGAATAATATCGTTCAATATTGAGTTTTTATTTTGTTTACTATTATAATTATTTTAATGTAATTTTTGTTAACTGAAAAAATTGCTGTTGTTTTTATTCTCATAACAAACAAATAAGAATATGCATGAAATAAATGCAATCAAAACATCTGTATAATGTATTCGATACATTTTATCTCAATTTAAAAGACATACAAAAAAAAAATACTTTGTAATATCGTTGTTAAATGTATTTTAAAAGATAGCTATACAAAAAATTGTAAATGTAATTGCATGTAATCCTAAATCGAGGACGATTTATAGTCAGGATGATCGAGTTGTAAGAGTCGATATAAATATCGTAACATGAAAATATTTTATGTAAATAATAGACCTGGCAACCCATCATTTACAATTCCATGCACTTGCATCGTCTCCGAATTAAAAGCTTTAACTTTCAATTGCTAATTACATAATCGTGTATTAAATGACCTTAATTTCAAAATAACAGAACTATCGAACGATGTCTAAATTGTTCTTGTATAAATTCAATTTGCTGTTGCTTTATACAGTTTTTCATTATTTACTTATGTAAAAGCTCTTTTTATGATTTGTATGTGCTATGTTAAATTTATTATTTAAGTTAGTCTCAATAAAGCAGTCAAATGAAATGTACCTAGTAGTTGTTCTTATTTTATTGGATTCGTTAAAACTTTTACTTTGCGTTCGCTCGACTTTTTGCATGATTTTATTTTTTGCATGTGTTTTAAATATATCTTAAATTATTAAATTTGAAACCCCTACATTTTCATACTCGATTAAATTTATTATGTGAAGAATTGTATCGTAATCTTTAATTAATGGGTATTCTTTTAACTGTATTAATGTAAAACCATTTCCTTTGTTTAAATCAATGATTTCTAATTCCGCTTGCACTTGATTGAGGGTTGCTAGTAAGATGAGTAACATTTTAATTATTAATGGACTTGTTTTGAGATTTAATTGAACATGCTGTTGTGGAACCAAAGGTTGCTCCATTAGACGTTGAGTCTTCGTCATTATTCCTGGAAATAGAAATGCTTTCTTCTGTGAATTTCTTTTTCGGGGCGAATTGGTCTTTGTGTAAAATTCTATTTTTCTTTCGTTTGTATTTGTTACCTTCTTCTATAGTATCTATATTTTTTATTTATCTGTTTAATTACCATTGATTTTCTGTGTTTGGGGTTCGTTTTGTCTTTAATTTTTTTATTCGGTGATGATTTTATAAAATTTTCATTTATTTCCTTATCTTTTCGATTAAGGTTTAATTTATTTAACACTTTTCGTTTATTGTCCTCAGTTCTTTGGAACACTATTTGTTTATCTATTCTATTAAAATGTATGTCAATGGGCCTTTCTTTTGTGGTCAAATGAATTATATTGTTATAAACTTCAATTGCTCTAGTCGTATGCTCTATCGAGTCGACTTCTTCTCCCGCTTGTTTGATCGAGTTTAATACTCTCATGAGTTCGTTTAACGTGCCATGGAGTTTTTCGATGTCGGAATTACCCGTGTGTCCATTAGCAGTACAGAAGTGTGTATGTACTCCTTTGTTTAACAAAAAATTATGTAACGAGTCTGACACAAAAGCGTTTTCATTGTCATATGTGAAAATATTGATGTTAATGCGTTTATAGCATCAACATGAGTTTTATGCCGTACAGGCTCGATTGCTGCAAATTTGCTGAACTTGTCTATGCATGTTAAATATTTTTTCTTATTACTTAAAAACCAGATATATATATGATAGTGTTGGTGTGGGCCTGATGGTGTTGGTGTTTTTTCATAAGCCAATTTAATGGGATTTCTCTCAGCTTTTGCCATGCATATCGCACAATTGTTTATAACTTTGATAATTTGTATTTTGAGGTTAGGGAGATAATTTTCCTTGGAAATTTCTAAATAAGTTTAATCTATACCCATATGATTGAATTTTGTATGTATTTTCAAGACGAGTTCGTTTGCTTCATGTGTCTTCAAATCTTTGAGTATTTTCATACTTCTGTGTTGAATTTTTTTATTTAAAGTATTTTCTCCTTTCCAAACTTTTTGGATATCGTTGAAGATTGCGTCGTTTGCTATGTATATGCTATTTAAAATACTGACATCAACTTCTTTAATATCTTTATATGTTGCTAGAGTGGGATTTGTGCACTTAAATATTATGTGTCTCTTTCCAACATGCGGATAACAAATGTCTTGAGTTCCATTTTCGTTGGTATCAAGTATAATTTGTCGACTATAGAAGTTTAAAGGTCGTTTGCTAATAGGAATAAGAGAAGTATCGTCTGATTCAGCACTACGTTGAGTTGCTAGATCATCTTCTTCTAATACGTTTATTTTTGTTCTAGATAGAGCGCCGGCCTTGCCCTATATTCTATCTTGAAGTCGTATTCTTCAAGTTTAATTTTCCATCTTTGAAGTTTGCTGTTGGGTTCCTTCAAAGTAGAAAGCCATACCAAAGTTCGTGGTAGGTTTTAACAATAAATTTTCTCCCCTACAGATAGTGTCGGAATTGGGTTGTTGCCCACACTATTGCTAGCAGTTCCTTCTGCTATAAAATAAATGAAACACATTCAATTTCTATTGAGTTTAACAAGAAACTAAGTTTATTAAGCAGTAAGAAAAAGAAATAAGTTTTAGTACATGGTAATCTAATGCAAAAAGTACTCAGTATAAGAGTTCATAAAAAGCTTAGAGTATTGCATTGCGTTGCCACAAGTTCACAATAATTCAAATTTAAATGCTTCAATACCTTCTTTATGGTGGGGTAGTTGCATTCATGTTTGTTCAATGTTCTTGAAGCAAAACATAATGGCCCGTGAGTTTGACTCGAAACCGCACCGATGGCGAAAGTCTGTCGTTAGAACAAATTCTCTGTTAAAGTCTGGATGTCTGTTTATTAGATCATCTGACATTATTTTTTTCAGTTTGTAAAATGACTCTTTGTATTCTTTATTTTCAATGTTTATCTTAGCATCTTTTTTGAGGCGATAGGTCATTGGCTTCATTTTCTTTGCATGGTCACAAATGAATTTTCGATAATAGCCGGTCAATCCGAGAAAAGACTGAATTTCTTTTATGCTCTTCGTAATGGGGAATTTTTGTATTGTTTCGATTTGCTTAGGGTTAGGTTTGACACCGTGCTGAGTTATTACATGTCGCAAGAATTCAGTTTCCTTGCATAAGAACTCAGATTTGTTTAGAGATACCTTCAGATTTGCGTTCTTAAGTGTTCTCAAAATCTTATGGAGCGAATCCATGTGTTCTTGCAGGCTAGCTGAGAATATGATGATATCATCCAGATAAACATAACATATTTTCCCTATGTATTCCTCATTCATGAGTCTCTGGAAAGGTTGCGGGTGCATTCTTTAACCCGAATGGCATCCGCACGAACTCATAATGACCTGTTAGAGTAGAGAAGACTGTTTTTTCTCTATCTGTGTTTTCTACCTCAATTTGGTAGAAACCTTTTTTAGGTCTAGTGTCGAAAATTAGTTACAATGACCTAATTTATCTAATATTGACTCAATATCAGTTATAGGATATTTATCTTCCTTTGTAGTAAGATTCATTTCCTATAGTCAATTACAATTCTCCACTCTTTGGTTCCAGTATGGTCCTCTTTTTTGGGTACCACACAGATAGGAGCATTGTAAGTTGAACTTGAAGGTTGAATGACCTTCTGATAGATCCTCTCTGTGATTTGCCGATCAACTTCTTTTTTATGAATTTCCGAGTATCGGTAAATTCTTGTAGATATATATGGGTGAAGTATGTTCTGTTGGAATGCTATGTTTGACATGATTTGTAAATGACAAATTATCACCCTTTTTGTAAAACGCATTTTTATTAGTTTTAATAATTTAAATTTTTCTTCCGTGTTTAAATGGTCTGTTCTTAAGTTTTTTTCGATATTATCCTCAAGAATAGTATCTTCTGGAAGCATTTTATTGAAATAATTAATGGTTTCATCATACTCACGTTCTTCGTCTAAGCTGAAGAGCAGAGGTATCATTTCTCCATTAAGTGTCATAATCCTATTGAGGTATTTTATTTCAGCATTATTTGGAATTAAGATATTATTACCTATAATTCCGTTATAATTTTTATTAAAATCATGAACTTGAAATTCGCATTCTTCTTTTACTGGAAGAGCAAATTTTCCTTTGGATATTATTATATTTTTTGTTTATGTTATGGGACTACCTGCGGTTTGTATTGTTAAAGGTTTGTTTCGATTTATAATGTATTGCTTAGGAGCGTGTTCTTCTCTTAGAAGACTATTGGTTGCTCCAGTGTCTATTAAAAGCTTACTAGTTTTAACATTTTTTCCTAGTTTAATACAGGGTAATCTGGGGTTTCCGAGGCTGAAGGCCGAACATTTGCCTCAGACCCGGTTTTTTCATTGAATTGTTCGACATATTTAGTGGATTTAAGTGCTCTCCTAAGCTTAGAAGAGGTTGGATCTTGTTCCATAGACTAGAGCCTTTGCTGATAATTATGGGGACTATAATTATTATTTTGATAATTATTGGTTTTTGGAATGTATGGCCTTGGATGCCAATCCTAAAAGGATTGTTAGGATTCTTTAAAGTTTTATGTGGGTTTGGGTTCTGTTTGTTTATTTTATCAGAATATTTATTTTTTTAATAGTCATCAGTATTATTTTCTAGTTTCCCTAAAAATCCTGCGATACTTAACTCGTGTAGGGCCAGTTCTATCGTGCTTGGTTTAATAGAATATAAAATCAAAAATTTTAAGCGCGGTTTCAGTATTTCTGGGGATGTCTGAAAGATTATTTTCTTGCAAACATTTTTTGGTTCAACAATGAAAGAGACTTTTGGATGTAATTGTGGAACTTTATTACATCGCCGCTGTATTGCACTGATTAGAGCTCTTCGTACAATTAATCACTGCTTCAGAATCCACCAAAATTTTCTATAAACATGTTTCTTATTTCAGTCCATTGTGTAAGGTGAATACGTATCTCAATGGCTAATCTAGCTTTACCTATAAATTTTGACTTTAAAGATTTATGCACATTCTCTGACCCTGTTCGTCATATGTTAATAAAGTTGGGATTATGTCATCCATATTTTGTACAAAGATAGCTAAATCTTCTATTCTACCATCAAATTTTTCCAATTTTTCTATATAACGAATTGGATTTATTACTAAATTTCTTAAAGCTACATTACCATTTACTGCAGGTTGAGGTGCTGCTGCTGCTACTTGTTGCATCCTTTCCGCCATTATTTCAATTTGTTGTTGTCGCTGTTGGAACTGTTTTTGCAGTTGCATGTTTTGTTGCTTTAAAGCTGCAATTTGTGCTGGATCCATGTTTGAAGTATCTCTGCTATTATCGTATATGATTGATAGTATGTGATGCTGTTTTAATAGTACTTCACTTTGAGCTCGTTGTGAATCCTTTTTGATTCGATTTAAAATGTGTTTCATTTATTTTTAGAATATGTTAAACATTTTTTTTCTACTATCCCTCATCACTAAATTATCTTTCCAATACGGAATTTGAAATATTTATCATTAACATTGATATTGGATCTTGGTTTGACTGCGGACGATACGATGATTTCATAATTCTTATTGTGAAATCCCTTGCACAAGTTGCTGAAGGCAAAGAGGTGCTGACATGCAATTTTAGGGTATTTGTATACATAGCATCATCTTTGTTAATAATTTATTAAATTTAAAGTCAAGTCGTGGGGGCGGACAAGCTGGCTCTGATATAACCCTTATATATGTGAATAACGTTTTATTACCGCTTTATTAAATTTGATGATGACGATGACCGTACGATAACGATAACCATTACGATGACGATGATGATATGACGATGACGATTACAATGACGACAAAATTACCCAAGTAACAATTTTAGCTGTTTAATTGCTCTAAAAGCGTTTGTAGAGCTTATCTTAGAGCTCGTTGATTTCAAAAGAAGCTCTAGATACACTTCTAAAGCAAGTGCAAAGCTTGCCTACAGCGAATTCATTGAGTTTGAGAGCTAATATTTGCTCGAAACCAGCTCTTATCAGTGGCTTGTAAGGCCTTGCAGCTCTTAGGTATATTATTTAGAAATCTTTAAAGCAACATTTTTGACAGCACTTTGTTTGTATTAGTTTGGGTTTGTATAATACAAATTACAAAGTAAAATAATATTGGAACGATGTATTATATGTGTGATAGTAACATTTGAGAACTTTATGTGTTGTGATGTCGCAAATTAGTAAAATATTCCTATAGAAAATATAAGTGAGAAATGAAATTAATTATTTAACTGTTCCATCATAGTGAATTTTTAGTGCGCGCTTAGATTTATCAAACATGTACTGAATGTACTTCGCAAAATTACAACGCGCCTTCGAAATTCTTTATATTACGCAGTGAAATGTTTAAAAAATTAACTTAAGCAACACAGAAATCTTTTACAAAAATTAATTTAAATATCTGAAATAAAATATTTTTGTTTTCATTGCAATATTTGCAATATTTAGTGTGTTTTATATTGAAAATAAAGGTTTTTTATTTGTTTCAAATAAAATAAGGAAAATTGTTTCAATGTTTTTTTTCTGTCACCATATTTTTTATCGTGAAAATAGTTTGTCTTCAATAGAACTGCAATATGGATATTGTAGAGCTAGTTCCCACAAAATGAGGGTTTTGTGTTCAAGGCTAAAAAAGAAGGGTGTTTCGAAAATTGAAAGATTTGAATAATTTTAAATCGTGGAAAAAATTTCTTATTTATTTATTAACAATTGAAGTAAATTATGGTTTCTCAGCAAGCAAACACTTGTGCGACTCAACCGTTGATTTAATTTTATTTTAAAACATTTTATTAAACTGTTCAATTGATTTTAATAAATTTTTTTTTAGAAATTTCGGATCTCTAATTCGACAATTACGGTGCATACTTGGTATTGCTTAGAAATATAAAGGAACTTATTTATTTTCTAGTTTTGGTTTGACTTTTCTCGGTGAAATTATCTTTATTGTATTTTATTGTGAAATACCCTACTAATATGAGAGAGGTTTAGTATTAAGCTCTATAGTCGTTTTGTTGTAGCTTTGTTCAGCCTTCAAATTTCACAATTCTCAGAGAAATTTAATAATGCTCAGAGAGATATCCAATGCGCATGCGTGTGTGTGAATGTATTAGTAATTTAACTCTATAGCCGCATTCTGTGCAGCTATTTTTTGACATTTCTATAGAATCATGCAATAGTATTTTAAATATGAGTTTTAAGAAGCTCTATAACGCTTCTTTATATGCTCATATTAATAATTTGCTCGTTTAAAGAACGTTGAACGTTATTAAAGAGCATATTTTTAAATCTTGGGACGTTATAAAAATAATGGAGCTTAATGTGTATTGGAAACTCGATTATGGAACAAAATTTTAAAATAAATGTTGGAAGCTGTGAAATAATCTGTCTTAGAACTATGGTATCAGATTTCACTGCTTACAAGCTGCTAAAGAACAGGTTTGCTTCTATTAGCTCCAACGATGTTACTTGGGTAATTACTATAGGTATAGGCTTCAAGCTCGCTTCAACTCTTTGTATACCTGGATCGAGTTGAAACGAGTTTGATTTGACTCACCTCCTCTAGGGAAGCTTGGTCGAGTCGAAATTTGTGACGAAAAACCTTGGTTGAGGAGTTTGGTTTTACAGATAATCCATTATGGTCTGTTTATTCGGATGTTTGTGTACAAATACAGTTTTGTTTTAATTTGTTTTCGATACCATTTCAACTCAAAACTAAATGGAGCACTCAACTCAGGTGACGAAAAACTTGGGTCGAGTATTCGACTCGATTTCAACTTGATCTCTCGATCCTGCTTGTAAATGTAGTAAAAGTTATTGCGCAGGTAGCACAACCTCTTCGGGCAAAGCGTTGTACACATAATCGATCATGACTGACAATTCTGACTGCCGGCTGATAGTGTGATTATTCTGGGTGATGGTTTGTCAGACAGATTCGCTCACGAAGTATTTTGGGAGCATGAATCACATAAGTTAATTTTAAATGATTGAATCGTTCAAGAATCGATCACCAAAATGATTCGATCATTTCAATCCATCGATCTTTCGATAATTTTCATTTCACTGAATTTATTTCCGATTCAATTTTATTCATTTTGATTTCGTGAAATTGAATGTCTCTCTGATTTTAATCAATTCAATTCAATACCGTACCGAATCCAATTTGATCCAAATTTAAAAACAATAAAATTGGGATTGATTAAAAAAGCTGAAAAATATGAAATTTTTAGTTTTTACTGCTCCCGATAAATGTGATTTTAGAGACATTTGGATCGCAATACACTTTTTTGAAAATATAGTTCGGCCCTTATTCATCAAGACATCAACTTTCAAATTCCATTGTGCTTGCTTGCACGTGAAGAACGGAAGTGCTCAGATGTGAATAAAATTATTCTTCAGATTTTGTTTTCCCCTTTGTGTTTTTTGTAGTTTCATAATGAAAGACACGATAAGATTGGTTGGATTGGGTAGGAGAAAGATCACAAAAGAGAACACCAATTTTCTACAACTGATATTATCAAATATTTTAAATATATTTCATACTCCTCCATCTTCTGCCAGTTACGCCGCTCACCATCACAAATAGCAGAAAATCCTTGAATTTTTTCACGTGTGATCAGGGACATTGACGGATGGCTACGATGTCAATGGATTAAAAAACTGCCAGAGAAAGAGGTGATCTTAAGGTAATAGCGTGTCATTTGGATCGTAATACACTTTTCTGTCGAAATATGGTTTGCCCCTATATTTCAAGCCATCAACTGTCAAATTCCATTAACGAATGGTGACTTTAGGTCAATTGGGTGACATTTGGATTACAAAAAAAAAAATCGTCAAAGTTAGTTCATCCCTATCTTTCAAGCCATCAATTGTATAATCCCAATGAAGGATATATCTACGATATCGATGGATAAAAGAACTCTAAAAAATCTGAAATTAATTAATTGGGTGACACTTGGAGCCGTTATGTTAAGCTTAACGCATAGAATTCTCGGCACTTAACTAAAAAGCGGATAAAAAGTGTGTTATCGGCGTGTAGTAGACACTAAAAGTTTACTTGTCAACGTGTTGACAGGTCGTAGCAAAAGTGACGTTTGCGTAAAATTGGGGCTGAGCTGAACCAAAAGAAGTGGCCTTTGCAAGCGATTTATCGATTACAGTCATTAGCGCAGGTAACGATGTGAATAACACTAACATTAATTAAAAATCGCAAAAATACCCTTATTAATAATAACAAAGAAAAACAAATTAAACAGAGTAATGAAATACAAGAAAAGTGTCATTATCATATGATAAAAGAGCAAACAGGAATCTTTATAAGTGTTGTGAATTTTAAAATGAAAATATAAAATTAAGTATCGTGAGGAAATAAGTACTCGGTCTCGCTCTGGCTCTCGCTCGCACTTACTGTGCAATTTTGTTTTATTGTTTCTTAGTTTTTGTGTTGTAATTATTTTATAAATGTTTGCATTCTGTACTTTTGTGCAAAAAAAACCTTTTCAACGATATATAATTTATATACCTTCGGCTTTTGTAGACCGCGTAAATTGTACCACAAAATTCCTGTTTGCCGTTTTATAATATGATTTAAAGTTTTAATTTCATAGAATACTGAAAACCAATTATTGCTTGACACTTTATATCCAGCACATAGAAAAGAATGTTGTAGTGTTGACCTCGGTGATAGCAGTCCAAATGGCAATATCCAATGACCTGAAGAACTTCTTTGCTGAATGTCACGATGTTAGCAGAAGATTTCATAATTTTAACTCCACTACAAATTTCATCGAACTGCTGCTTAGATATGATATTAGCTTGAGTATCCGTGTCTATTTGACAGGGAACCAAAGAACCGTTGGTATGAATAGACACCATCCAGCGATGTGCTTGCGTTGACTTAGTTGCTTCATTTGCTTCTCGTATATGCAACAAACCAAGAAATAACGGAGAAGCTCCTCGGAGTCAATATCAACGTTTCGTATATACATATGCATTCTTGTAGTTGTTGTTTTTGCACATTTTAGCGAAATGGTTCATTCGTTACTAATTGTTGCACCTGACTCCCATAGCTGGACATTTGTTTCGATGAATTTCTCCACACTTATAACGGGTGATTTTTTAAGAGGTTTAGAACTTTAAAAAAAAAAAACACAAAAAATTCGAAAAAATGAATGAAATATTTATTTGAATCGATAGTTTGAACCTTGCAATTTAATTTTTAAAGATAATTTCATGCAAATGTTGACCGCGGCTGCGTCTCAGGTAGCCCATCCGCTGAGTCCAATTTTGGCATACTCTTTCACACATATCGGCCGGTATCTCACGAATGAATGCATGGATGTTGGCTTCCAGTGCGTCAATCGAAGCGGGCTTGTCCCTATAGACATTAACCTTCACATACCCCCACAAAAAATAATCTAATGGTGTCAAATCGCACGATCTAGGCGGCCAATTGACCGGCCCGAAACGTGAAATTAACTGTTCACCAAACTCGCCTCGCAATTGCGCCATTGTTTCGCGTGCTGTGTGGCATGTGGCACCGTCTTGTTGAAACCACATATCATGCAAGTCAAGAACTTCCATTTCGGGCAAAAAAAAGTTTGTAATCATAGCTCGGTAGCGTTCACCATTGACAGTAACGCTGCGATTCGCATCATCTTTGAAGAAATATGGCCCAATAATGCCGCCGGCCCATAAACCGCACCAAACAGTGGCTTTTTCGGGATGCATTGGTAGCTGTTGCAATGCTTCTGGCTGATCTTCACTCCAAATGCGGCAATTATGCTTATTTACGTACCCATTCAACCAAAAATGAGCCTCATTGGAACACAATTTTTCGATAAAAAAGCGGATCCTCGGCCAGCTTTCCAAGAGCCCATTCACCAAAAATTCGGCGTTGTGGTAGGTCGGCTGGCTTTAGTTCTTGCACCAGCTGTATCTTAAAAGGCTTTATGCCCAAATCCTTCCGCAAAATTTTCCACGTAGTGCTGTAACAAAGGCCTAACTGCTGGGAACGGCGCCGAATCGACATTTCGCGGACTTCTGTCACACTAGCTGATACGGCCGCAATATTTTCTTCACTACGCACAGTACGTAAACGTGTTGGTGGTTTAATGTCCAACAAAGTAAATTTGGTGCGAAATTTGGTCACAATCTTCCGAATAGACTGCTCAGAAGGTCGAGAATGCCGACCATAAAATGGAAGCAGCGCGCGATGAACATTTCGAACCGAGCCCAATTGTTGTACCTGGGCGAAACGCATTTGGACTAAAGGTCGCAAAAACTTTAAATTGAATTTATATTCAAAAGTCCAATATAACAAAAACTAAAATAATAAATTTTCTATTATTAACGTTTTTATTATTCTTCATTCATAATGGCTTGGGTATACATACTTAACTATGTTATATACTGATTTATATAGCATCTTAGTATAAGTATAAGTATACAACATATAGTATGGGTAGTTATTCGTTTTTAATATTGTTTCTATTTTTCTTTTACTTTCTATTTCATATATCTTGTCACTGAGGTCTAAAACTTTGTTTATGAAATTAATTGCAGTGTTTACTTTTTGTTTAATTGGTTAGGTGGAATGAAAGTTGATCATGTGTTTTGTCTTAAAGCAGTTTATTAATTTTCAGTTCATAATCGTTTTTGTACATTATTACTGCCTTATTACTTTTGTCTGCTTTCGTGATTATGATGTTGTCTTTATGAGTGTAAAGAAATTTCTTAGATATTTTGTGTGATTTTAAAATAAATGTTTCCATTCGGTGTATTTTTTTAATTTTCTTTTATATTCCGATATTTCGCTACCAATTTTGGATCAATTAAAAAATTAAATTGAAGACGTTATGGTTTCATTAGATGTTGTTTCGTTGTTTACAAATATTCCTACTTTTTGGGCAATTAAAAACATCCTAAAAGAGTGGGATACATGTAACGACCTCTTTGCCATTTTTGTCCTTGCTGGCCATTTAATGAACCCTCAGTTCAGCGGTGGGTGTGGTTCTTGGACCCTTTCACTACCGCTATAAAAAAAATATTGCCATAGATGCATCATCCATCTTGGTGTTGATGTTGCGCGAGACATTGGCTCTACTCCCCTTCCTTGGTTGACTCCCTCGCCAGAGCAACCCCTTTGAATGGCCCCTTCCCCTCTCAAGCCATCACCTTTCTCATCATCAACCCCTCATCCCTTATACAAAAAAAAAAATACTACTCCATGATTAAGAAATTATACATTTCACCAAAGTAAAAATCATTCGTTTTTAGTTTATACCTTTTAACAAATTTACTATAGAATTTAATGTCTTTCAAACTATTTTATAATTTGGAATTTTGTAATTTATTCATATTTAAATTTTAATCTAAAATTACCCAAATATCTATATAAATTTATATCAAGCAAAAAAAAAGAAAAATTATTTCAAGCTCTATTGGCAACGCGGAGCTAAAATTTTAAAAATTTTATCCAAAAAGTATAACCGCGTCTTCGGTTTATTACTTTACTTTGGATTTAACTTCCCTTTTTTTATCTTTTAATTTCGATTTATTTCAATAATCCCCTTTTTTACAACCACCCCATTAATTAGCTTAAGTATTAATATGATTTTTTTTCTTTTTTTTTTATATATATATGTATATAAGTAAAGGTTAAATAACCATCAAATTTGATAAAGAAAATATGAACAAACTCACCCCTTTATTTCTCGAGAAGTGGCCACTGCTGTTGAATAGAAGGAATCGGTGTGTCTTGTGCAATCTTTATATGCACTCGATGTTGTTTTTTTTATATATATATATAGATAATAACCTACATATATATTTCACTTCCGCGAATTAATATTAACTATAAGGCTCACTTCACGTGGTGATACTTTGAATTAAAACTTTAATTTTCAGTATTCCGGACTACCAATTTAGAGGCGGTTTACAAAAGGTTAAATTTACAAAAAAAAAGAATTTAAATAAAATTAAATTGAAAAAAAATTATGATAAAAAAAATAATTGTTGGTTCTGGCATGGATTCGAAGCCTGGATCTCTGCTATGAGCCCTCGAATTGAACGGAGGCTTAAACCTCTGGGCTACGGTGGCTACATGTATTCGGATAGCCAAACTCACTAGTCATGTGACCTATTGGATTCTTCGAAGTACAAATGTTTGCACAGTGCGAAGTATTAGCCGCTTGCTTTTTTTCTGTTTCCCTGGCGATCGATTTTTTTTTTCCAATTCGGTTTTCTGAAATTTTTCCCGGACACCCGCAATTATTTCCGACTGCCAATTTTAGTTCTATTCAAAGAGGAAAATCACTAACATAAGAAAACAATCGAGAAAAGAAAATTTTAAATTGTTCTTACCAAGCTTTTTATTTAGATCTGCTTGTATGCAATTTGTGATTGCAACCACTTTTTTTTTTTTTTTTTTTTAATTTTTGGAATTTTCCCCAAGGAAAATCTTAAGTTTGTATATATAAAAAAAATTATACGACCGTACATGAACTTCGGTACATGCAAAAAAAAAATCAAAAATTAAAAATTATTTTTGTATCGCGGTATATTTATTCGTTTGGACAAGGTTACGTTGGTCTAACGTCTAACCGATCTTACTACTTGGAAGTTAATAAACCATAAAGGAAAACCTTTGTCCCTATTTTCTTTATGTTTCTGCTTTGCAGCAAATCCTGCGAATTCCCTCCTTCCAGGGTCATTGAACTCTATAAGCATTAGCCTTTTCATATTTGAGCTTAAGCTTTTCAAAATTCAACTGACTCAAGTTTCGAGTTAATTCGACTAGTCAGGAATTCTACGCATTAGGAATGAAAAATCTACTACAATACCAAGTTTTTACTTTTATACATTTATCATCTCTATTCAGTCATATAATTGTCTCATTCCTTTTCTTCAATTTTTATAAACATAACATAACTCTATCATCGTAAACAAAACGAATACAAGACATTAGTTTAGTCTGTCTGCTCATGTCGTTGTCGGCCGTTTTCCGCCGTTTATGAAAATAATAATAATACAAAAAAAAAATATTTCGGTAATATACAATAAAAAACCACACGACAATACCAAAACAAAAATTTCTAGAACTGCTGGAATTTTGTCTGGGAGATAATAACTATTTCAAGTTTAACGATAGATTTTATACGCAAACTTATGGTAGTAAGTCTCCTAGAATCGCAGACGTTATTTTGGATAAGCTTCTGGATGGATGGATAAAATAGGCAAACATATAAAGTTTATCGTTTTTAGAATTTGTTCATCATTTAACAAAAGTATTTGAATTAACTTTGACCCACTGTACACTTTTTGCTAATACATAATACATAATGTATTCATACATGAATTGTTTGTTGTACTTTTTACATACTTTTCTCTTATCTAATATATAAAAATAAGTTGCCTTATGTTCGGGCTCGATAAACTCGAGAATGGCTGGGTCGAATTTTTTGATTTTTTTTCATAAAGTTATCTTCCCTATTGAGGATGGTATTTTTGTGAAGTTTGGTCAAAATTCGGTAAAGGGAAAACCGCAAAATGCATTTTAAGTGCATTTTGTCAAATTACTAACAAATCTTTTGATAGGGTTTCTGTGAAGTTTGGTTAAAATTCTCTAAAGCGGTTTGCCATCAATGCATTTTTTTTTGTTTGTCAAATTTCTAACAAATATTTTGGTAGGATCTTCTGATGATGCCTACGAAGGTTTCGATAAAGCGGTAATGTCATTCTTTTTTATCAAGCAATTAACAAACATAACAAGTTTTGTTCCTGTATTTATAATTTCTTAATTTGTCAATTTAATTTAATATGATTTAATTTAGTTGCAATAAGTTTGTTATCTGTGACATTAACTCGGGTCGATTCATTAGTTTTTTATTATTAAATTCAGTATTCAGTTCATCAGACTGGCCCAGCAATTATTAAAAAAAAGAAGAGTTGAAGAAGTGCAATGAAATATGTAAAGATAGAATCCAGGATATTGGTTAAATAAAAACGTAGCTATATATATGTACTATTAATTATTATTATTGGTTTATCGAGAAACAGTGAAGAAGCCGATAAATATAATGGAATGGATTGTATTAAATTTGAGCCTGAATGATAATTCTTTTTTTATTTTCTGCTTTGGAGTGCGAATGTAGAGTGAGGATGGTTTATAAACTCGGGAACATATAGCTGACGAAGTTAGCTGAATTAAAAAATTAGTGATAAGTTCATCTTTCGTTGAAGTGAATTGGAAAATGGCAATGACTGCGGTTATATCCTGTATAGAATAAAATAACTCGGAAGCCGAAAAACTTTTTTTCAACAAATCTCCAGCAATGTTTTTAAATTGATTTGTGTATTTTTATATTTTTAGTAATTTTTTTAAAATCAATATTCGTAGAACAGAACTAATCCGAAGTCGATTACGTCTTTTGTTTTGAGTGAAATTAAAACATTCTTTTAAAATTTCTGTAGTGAAAAAACCTCTTAATTTTTTTTAAGTCCTTCCTGCATTTAACGGCATTATCCATCCGTCTATATTAATAAAGCTCTTATCTTGCTTTATTTGTTTCTTTGTGATGGCTGATTTTAGAAACTACATATCCAATTTAAAACATTCTTTTGCTGTTGTAAGATTATTTTAAAAGAATAAGTCTTAGGTATACAATTTTGTAAAAAAAAATGCGTTTGTAGGGTGAAAAGGGGGCAAGCCAAGAAAATGGTGTCAAATTTTTAATTTTTCTTTTTATGTTTGAAAAGGTTTACTTAGAGGATGGGTTCAAGGCTAAATGTTTTCCGATATTTAAATTCATATCTATAGGAAACAAAACAGTATTCGATTTCGATTTGTTTTTGTGTTATAAAAGTTATTTTTCTAGGATGTGCTTATTGCTGCACATTTTTCAAATCAAGTTTTCCTTATAGGGTGAAATGGGTAAAAACATAAAGGGAATCCAATTTTGAAAAGTTATACTTAAAGAATTAATATATTAACTGCAAAATATTTTTTGTATTTTATTTGGTGAAATACGGTTTCAAATTTAAAACGCACTTTTTGTGCATGGAATTTTATATATAGTATAGGTTTCGATATCACTGGCTTAAATATTTTTAAAAATTAAGTTATTCCAATTCAAACAAATATCCCTTTGTTTAAAAAGTTATTCTTAGGATTAAGGACCAGATTTTTTTATTTAAAAATTCTTTATCTACTGAAAGTTATATGTACAGACAAAATTAAACTACGATTTGAAATCCCTTTAATGTTGGAAAGGTTATGCTCAAAGGACAGGACCTATTTGAAACATTCTTTTTGTGTTTAAAAGGTTAAATTTAGGGAATGGACTTTGAGAACCACTAGCTTTATGCCTTTTTATGGGGAATGGCTGATTAATAAAACAATGGGATCCAATTTTTAAATTTCTTTGTCAGTCACCGACTAGCTTTCGTGCTGTACGCATCGTTCCAACCGGCGGCTTTCTATTGTGTGCAAATACATTGACACCTTTTTTCCAATCCCGTTTCCAAAAAAAAAAAGTACTTATATTTCTTCCTCTTTCACTCTTCCGCAAAACTTATCGCTTACCCCCGCGAGTGTTTGTTGTTTTTTTCCACCATGGGCTCGGCCCCTGGGCCAAAAACTAAACCGGGAAATAGGTACAGCGCGCTTTCCGAAGTTGTGCTCTCCGAACCCCGACCCAAAAAAAACAAACCATCATTCCATGCCTTCGACCCCTACCCTGAACTCCCTAAAACCAGTAACCAAAAAAATCCTAGATTCATTGTCATTGCCCCCGAAAGTGAAAAAAAACCTCTTTCTTCAGTTAGCATTTTTGCATTGAGGAAAGCCATCGATGCAATAAGCACCGAGTATGAACAAATCTCACAACTTAGAGACGGCAAAATCTTAATTCTCACAAAAAATCAAACTGTTGCCGACAGATTCATCGCTACGAAAAACCTTTCCAACCTTTGTCCCGTTACGATCACTTTACACAACCGACTTAATTGGTCAAAAGGCATTGTATACGCTCCCTGGCTTATCAATGTCCCAGAGGCAGAAATTGTTTCAGAAATGAAAACACAAAAAGTAACTGAAGTGTACAAGTTTACGAAACACAAAGATGGAAACTATCGTCCATCAGGACTAATGCTCTTCACCTTCGACACATTCCAAGTTCCAAACTCTGTTGAGATTGGCTGGTACAATGCCAAGGTCACCGAGTATATTCCAAATCCCATGCGGTGCAGGAATTGCCAGTTACTTGGCCATACCACCAAAAAAATGTAACAATACCCCCATGTGCCATATATGCAATTATCCACCACACCAAGACTCTGAGTGTTCCAGAATTATGTGCGCGAATTGCTTAGATCTTCACCCCTCTTCATCTAAAGACTGCCCCATACAGATGAAAGAGATCCTGAAAGTTAAAACACAGAAAAAGTGCAGTATAGCGGATGCAAAACGCATCTACAACGAACAGTTCCCCTCCCAAATCATTACAAATAACGACTCATTTGCCAATATAGCAAAACAAGGTAATCCCATACCTACTTCTTCTTCCCTCCCAATTGACCACTCTGCTTCCAAATCTGTTTCAAGTAAAATCACACGCTCGAAAGAAACGGACTCTACCATACTAACGGACAATCTCTTAACCGCTACAAACAAAACACAATCCATCGTAAATAAAAAAACCGAACAAAATACAATAACCTCTTCCGACCACCTTCCACCATTTTCATCACCTCCTCAATCCCTTATCGTTTCTACACAATCAGCCGCAGCTGTTTTGAAAAAAGCAAAAAAAAATAATGCATCCACTGCTGCTCCCAGCGAACACAATAACAACACAAAACACCCAACACAATCTTCTCCTATTAAACAAAAAATTCAAACACAATCAAATGACTTCAACACTCACTCCACTCCATCTCACTCAAATTTACTCATCTCTCAACCCATTTCAACTAATACAAACTCACTTTCTCCGTTAGCTCAAACTACTCAATCTCTTATCGAAAACAATAACTACTTTGTTCCCATGGAAGATGATGACACACCATAAACATAAAAATGACCTCAAAAGCAACGGCTCTGCTGAACAGGAATTGAATCGTCCGAGCTCCTCTGGGAGCTCGGTGGGTTCAACATCTGTGCAGCGGAGCCGCATTCTGAACACCACAATTTTACCAACCGTTATTTGTTCACCAAACAATATTTCTCCACCACACTTTGACACAACAAACCAAACTCCTTCCACGCTTTCGTTGGTGCAACCCAATGGAAGAATGTGGATTCCTAATGATAAAAATATAGTTCTCGTATCTTTGCAATGGAATGTGCAAGGTCTTATAAACAATTACGACGAACTTAATATTTTAATTTCCAGATACAGCCCATCCATAGTAAATCTGCAAGAAACCCACTGTCCCTACAATTTTAAACCTATAATTCCAAAAACTTTCGAGGGGTACTTTTTAAACTTTCCCGTTAACTCTACAAGTAAACAAGGCATTGGCATAATGATAAAAAAAAATATTCCACATCGACAGGTCCACATAAACTCGAACCTCCTAGTGTTAGCACTGGAAGTTCATCTAAAATTCAAAATCACATACATAAATTTGTATCTTCCACCAGATCAAACTATCACGCGCCATGATTTTGAAAACATCCTTACACAGGTTCAAGGCCCAATTGTAATTGGAGGAGATGTTAATGCCTGGAGTATCCTTTGGGGTTCCCCTAGCACAAATAAAAGAGGATCCATTCTAGAAAATTTTATAACCAATTCCAACCTTCTTATATTGAACAACGGTTCACCAACACACTTCTCTACACACAAAACGTTCACGCACATAGGCATCACCTGCTGTTCCCCTGACTTATACCCCAAAATGTGCTGGAAAATTTTAGATGATCTGCACAATAGCGATCATTTTCCCATTATAAACACGCTAACATTACGAAAAAAAGATAACCTTACTCCTCCTTCACTAAAATTCAAAATTGACCAAGCAAAATGGCCCGAATATGCTAAGTTAACTGCCAAAACCTCACTCAGCTTTGAAACTAATATAAATATTAATAGATCTGCAGCAATTTTCCAAAAATCCCTTCGTAAAGCAGCTAACCTAACAATACCTCAAACTAGTCCCAAAATATCCAAACATGCTGTCCCTTGGTAGAACATCGAGCTTAATAATTTAAGGAATGACAAAGTGAAAGCGTGGAAGAAATTAAAAAAAAAACTCCACAACGGAAAACCTTATTTTGTTTAAGAAATCCAATGCTCTCTTCAGAAGAACACTGAAAATAAACAAAACTAAAAGCTTCAACGAATTTACCTCATCCATAAACCCCAATTCTTCTGTGACAAATATCTGGAATAAAATAAACAGACTTAGTGGCTCAGCTGTGCCTTATTCTATTAGGTGCATTGAAGCTGACTCAGGATCTCTAGTAAACCCTTCAGAAATAAGCAATCACTTCGCTACTACTTGGTCCGAATATTCCAAGGACACCAATTTCCATAACAATTTCAAAACAAAAAAAGACGAAAGTCTCCAAATCATACCCTCTATGTCTACCAATCCTGCAATCAATTATCTCGAGCAACCCATTTCAGTATCCGAACTAGAATCTTGCCTCAGCAAACTAAAAGGGAAGACACCAGGTAGGGATAGACTTTCATATCCCATGTTTAAGAATCTGCCGATAGAAACAAAATTAATTCTTATCAAACTCTATAATAAAGTCCTCGATTCAAGTGTAATACCACAATATTGGAAAACAGCCACAGTTATTCCCAAACCCAAAAAGGAAATCAACAAAGTTGACGGATACAGACCAATATCACTGTTACCATGCATCTCAAAGATTTTGGAAAAAATTATGGCGAAACGCCTCCTTTGGTACACAGAATCCAAAAAATTGATTGCTCCAAATCAAGTTGCATTTAAACCTAAAAGAGGATGTCAAGATGCTTTACTACATATTGACAGTTACGCTTCAAACGCTTTATCGGCAAAAAATCACGTTTCAATACTATCACTAGATTTTGAGAAAGCTTTTGATAGAATTGGAGTGCACCTAGTACTATCAAAATTGAAAGAATGGGGAATGGGTCCAAAAATGTTTGGGTACATCAAAGCTTTTCTTTCGAATCGTAAATTTTGTGTTAAAGTCAATAACACTTACTCCCCGAATTTTCCTTTACATAACGGTATCCCACAAGGATCACCCCTCTCAGTAATGCTCTTTAGCGATAGCGTTCAATGAAATTAGCAATATAATAAATAAACATAAAATTCTTGATCATTGTTTGTATGCTGACGATGTTTATGTGCTTTGTAAAAACAATGATTTAGAATTAACGAAAACAACTTTTTTAAATCTGTTAAAAGAACTTGAAGAATGGTCCAGCTTTTCTGGTGCAAACCTATCATTGCAAAAATGTAAAACATTTCATATATGTAGAAGAAGATCATGTCCTAACTTAAGCCTCAGTATAAGCAATGTAGATCTACAATCAGTAAATAACTTAAGTATTTTAGGTTTAACCTTTAACAGTAAATATAATTGGAAAAACCATTGCATTGAATTAAAAAAAACACTGGCTGCAAGGCTTAATATCATTAAATATCTGTCTTCCAAAAAATGTATAGTTCATATTAACACTCTATGCTATCTAACTAAAATGTTAATATTAAACAAAATAGACTATGGACTAAGTACTTATGGAAACTGTCCAAAATCAACTTTTAATATAATAAAGCCTACATACCATCAAGCTGCAAGAAAATCAATAAATGCATTCCCAACAACTCCAATAAAAAATATATTAGCCGAATCTGGTTTGCCAACACTCAACGAAAGATATGAAGAAGTAGTTCTTAAATTTCCGCAAAACTATTATTTCCAACTAGATCTGTGATAAACAAAGACTCTATTGCTGCTTATCGTTCCACACACCAGAAAAGAATTCCATCAGCAATATCAACCATTTGGAAATGCATATCAAAATTCAAACTGCCAACAAAAATAAGCTGTAACCCAACAAAGGGCAAAAGGCATACACCATACAAGCTTTGCGGTAACAACAGACAATGGTGAATTACTCAGACAGGGTCTCCTGCCTGAGTGTGCATCAGTTTTTTCCGCAGAGGCTTTAGCGCTCTATGAAGCTTTAAAATACGCCTCTTATACGAAAGGACATTGGGTAATATGCACTGACAGTCTGTCAGTTATCCACACTATAAGGAACCTTAACAATAATACCCCAGCAGTAATAATACTTAGGGATATCTTAATAAAAACAAAAACAAAAATTAAAATTATGTGGGTACCAGGTCACATAGGTATAAAGGGCTACGAGTACGCCGACAAAGCTGCCAATTCTGCTAGCAAAACACCTTCGCTTTTGTTTAACACATATAGTGAAAAACATCTTTTACGAACAGTAAAACTAGAAGTCAAAACCTGCCAGATGAATAACTGGATGACATATAATCACCACTACTCAAGAATAAACAACAATAAAATACCACCTATTTATCCAACTCAAACAGCGAAATCATCCATTACCAGCTTTGTACGTCTACGCTTAGGCCATACTGTCACAACTCATCAGCACCTTCTAACAAGGGAAACTCCTCCAATATGTTCTAGTTGCTCTGAAACACTTGATATCAAACACCTCTTAGATCACATCAACCGTTCTCTACCCAACAATGATGACAACATTTACGAAATTCTTAAAAATATCAATATTCAAAATATAGATACTATTCAAAAAACAATGTATCTTAATTTTAAAATATAACTTTCTTTAATATAATAATTTTTATAATAGCGAGCCGAAAGCCATTGCAGCCTGTGCTCTCTAAACTTAGTACTAACCTAGTAATTTAAGATCACTATGTTAGTCTGTATAAATAAATAAATAAAATAAAATTTCTTTGTGTGCGTTATAATCTATCAAGTTCGAATGGCTAAACGTATTTATTTCATTACACATTCTTTGTTGCAATTAGTCAAGCGCAGATACAGTTATAGATATCATCTTTTTATTTAATGCGCACTGGTTGCGTTGGCCCAAGGAAGCGGCTTAAGAAATTATTTCCATGAATAAATACGCAAAGAATTCCGAAAACATGGCCGCTCATGAACAATGTAGATATAAGAACAGAAAGCAAACTACTATTCATGGAAGAGGCCGGTGATGGAGTTTCTTTTTTAACTTTTATTTTAAAAGTGAAAATGCGTACAAGCCTTACTGTAAGTTTTACCCGAACAACATTCTACCCGAAAAAATGGATATTTCACTTTATGCCTATTATAAGTTGCACCCGAAAAAATGTTTGATGTTTGAAAATTCCACTTATTGTGAATACTTTCTCATTTGTTGCGAAATGTGTAATTAAGAGCCAAAATTTTCACTTATTTCTTGGCGACAACCAAAAGAAAAATAACTCACCATTAGGTACTCTCGCGGAAGTTTATTGTTTATGTTAAGCTGGCCATACACAACATAGCCAAAGGGTCAAATGGCTCCATGACGATCCGAAATCGGTGGTGTGTCGATTTGGATTTTCAGCCAATCTGAAATATAACCGAGCCAAATAGCCCCATGCCGATCCGAAATCGGTGGTGTGTCGATTTGGATTTTCAGCCAATCTTAAATCAAACAGAGCCAAACGGATCGGATGGCTCGGTCGTATATGGCCAGCTTTTAGGCAAAAGAACTTCGAGCGAAATACATAACAATTTTTGAAATAAAAGGGGAACACAATTTTTTTTCGTATGAAATACTTTCCGGGCGAGACTCAAAATAAGGGTGATAATTTAAACTGTTTAATTTATTTATATGTCTATACCGGAGCGAAGCCGGTTTATAAAAATAAGTTGCCTTATGTTCGGGCTCGATAAACTCGAGAATGGCTGGGCCGAATTTTTTGATTTTTTATAAAGTTATCTTCCTTTTTGAGGATGGTCTTTTTGTGAAGTTTGGTCAAAATTCGGTAAAGGGAAAACCGCAAAATGTATTTTAAGTGCATTTTGTCAAATTACTAACATCTCTTTTGATAGGGTTTCTGTGAAGTTTGGTTAAAATTCTCTAAAGCGGTTTTCCATCAATGCATTTTAAGTGTTAAGTGCATTTTTTGTTTGTCAAATTTCTAACAAATATTTTGGTAGGATCTTCTGATGATGCCTACGAAGGTTTCGGTAAAGCAGTAACGTCATTCTTTTTTATCAAGCAATTAACAAACACAACAAGTTTTCTTCCTGTAATTATAATTTGTTTAACATAAACTGATTTAATTTAGTTGGAATAAGATTGTTATCTGTGACATTATCAAATATAAAAGTCTGGCCGGTTTTCTTTTCATCCTTTGGGAGGGTTTAGGGGTAAAATAGAGCCAGTTTCTCTATTTAATTATCAGGGGTATTTAAAAAATATTGTTTATGATGCTCTGTCATTTTTCCTAGCAATAAACACCAGATAGCCATTTTATACGAACCTTATCATGGCTGTTTTGGAGATTTGAAACAAAAACAAAATCACCTTTTAAGTAAAGTATCTAAAAGTGGTTTCCTTAAAGAGCTAAAATCATGGATTCTTTTGATCGTATCATTAAATTAAAAGTGTTTAAACTTCGGAGAAATGACAGAGAACAAAAAATCACCAGGGTACGATCTAACAACTACCATTTCCTTTTGAATTGAAGTGTTTATGATCCTAACACGTAGATGGATTATCAAGCGGGTTTGACCTCCCACCCTTCCCAAAGGCTGAAAAAGAAACCTGCCAGACTTTGGTATTTCATGCACAGATTTTCAGTCGGCTCTTGGTCTAATTTCTAAAACATTTTAGTAGATTTTATTAATTCTATAAAGCCCAATCTATAATTATAGCTTCTATATAAATTAAGCTCCAATCTTGCTTTGTTTTTTTGTGATGACTATTCTCAGAAACTATATATCCAATCTCAAAAATTCTTTTGATGCTTGAAAGATAATTAAGAGGATCGTTTAAGGCATAAAATTTTGTTAAAAAAAATTGCAATTGCAAAATAAAGTATGTCGGATTTTTTCCCTTTTTTCTTTAATGTTTGAAAGGGTTTTATTTAGAAGATGGGTTAAGGGCTAGATGTTTTCCTAGGTTTACCTTCAAAACTATAGAGTGAAATGGGGTCAAAACTAAAAAGTATCAGATTTCGATTTCCTTTTGTATTATAAAGGTTATTTTTATATGATGGGTTACCAACCGCAAAATATTTTTTATACATATTATTGAGTGAAATACAGTTTCAAATTTTAAACACGCTTTGAAATGTTTTTTCGTATTTATTACATTTCAGATACTGAGCCAAGCCGTTACTTTTTTTAAAGAAATTTTTTTCTCTTCCCGAGCGAAGCCGGGCGGGCCAGCTAGTCTTTTAATAAATTGTTCACTCGTGTTCTGATTGTAGATATAGGTTATGGAAAATTATTTTTTTCAAAAATTGTTCACTAACACAAGCTTAATTTAAAATGAAAATGAAAGAAGAGATTTCTGGCTTTCCAAAAAGGTAGCATGGTATTGTAAATTGTACCGTTGTTTTTAAATTTTTTTTTCTGTTTAAAGTCAATTTTTTTAAAAAATTGTCCCCCCCCCACCCTTAAACGATTTTTTCTTGTGTTAACCCAACCTACTCGCTCCAGCTTTATGGTGCACCTTATACCAATCACCCTGTATGTACCTGATTTGCTATGCTAGGAGGACAATGATTTACTCGAAAAATATGTCTTTAAAGTTGTGGGTGGAGGCAGTCAATTATGCGGTTTTCATCCTTAATAGGACAGGTCCGACTGGGGTGGCTTAATAAAACGCATGTGATTTGTGGTTTGGAAAAGCGCATGATTTCAATCCAACAGGTTTGCATATTTTCGGGGCAGAGTGCTATGCACACATTCCTCACCAAAAACGTCGTAAATGGGACGCCAAGTCGCAATTTGGTATTTTCGTTGGATTTACTGAAAATGTAAAAGGATGTCGCATATATTTTCCAGGAACTACTAAAGTAGAAATTAAGCGTGATGTTTTATTTAGGAAGCTTTTTTCTCCAACAGATGAAGTTTTCATGAGCTGTAACCAGAATAATATTTTTTTAAAAATTCAGAGGAAATTAACAGCCCTATTAGGTGAGGTTAATTTGGTTTTGTGAGGTTTTCGTATTCTGGCAGCAACATAATAAGTTGTGATCTTCACAAAAACTATCGAAACTGTGATCTCCCTCGGGGGAGGTCACAACTAAAAAACTAAACACCTCTGATTTCACATATAATCACATTAACATGTTCGTTTATATTAATTTTTAGTTACTGCACTTTAAATAATATAACTCATTGAAAAATAAACATGCATGCATGAATTATTTGATTTTAGCTTACCTATTATTAAAAAAAAAAAAACAATCTAACAAATCATATGTTTCTTCTTTCTTAGTAAATAGGTGCTTTCAACATAAATCAAGAAAATTATTAATTTCACTTATATTTCTTTTTATGACAGTCAGCCAATGAGAGCCCAAGAAATCAAAAAATCATGAAAATCTGACATGCTTGAACGTGCCCATTTACTGTGGTGAGTTTCTTGTGAGGTTTCTTGTGAGGGTTTTCCCAGAATACCGAAAATGTTATCGAATCACAACAAACCTCACAAGGAATACCTCACAAGAGCTAATGACTTGTGAGACCTCACAACGCCAGAATAGGGCTGTAAATGTGATGTGATCGAAAGTGTAAAAGTTGAATACTAGACTGACGACAGTTTTGATGGTGGTTTGATTATATGTAATGTTGATGGAACAAATGAGAATGGACAAACCGAAGATGAAGATTATGCTGATGCAGAAAGTCGAGAAGATGGGAATTCTGATATTTTACAGGCTTGCGGGGGACTTACTCGAAAGGAATGGCTTCGAAGTGGTCGTAGACGTTCAAAAACCTTAGTAGCTGTACTGGATCCACATGGTTTTGTTGCTGAAAAGCAAGAGCCTAAAACGTACGAGGATGCTCTCAAGTCGAGGGATCAGGGAAGAAAAAAACGGCACTTGGGACTTAGTATCGTTGCCGCACAACAAGAGAGCTATTGACAACCAATGGGTTTTTAAAATTAAAGATGTTGCGAGTAATGAACCTGAACGGTTCTGCGCAAGGTTAGTTGTTAAAGGATTTTCCCAACAATACGAATGATTCTTCCGATTGCAGCAAATAATCTCAGGCAGTTTGATATCAAACTGCATTTCTTAATGGTGACTTAGAGGAATAAATGTATATGAACCAACCAAAAGGATTTGAAGATAGTAACCGCGTATGCAGATTGAGAAGGAGTATTTATGGTTTGAAGCAGGCTCCCAGATGCTGGAACAAAAAGTTCATGGATTTGCTCTGCTCGTTTAATCTGAAACCATCAGAATCGGATTCCTATGTTTTAGTGAGAGATGACATACTTGTCGCCATTTATATTGATGACGGTTTAATTGTTGGAAGAAAATTTGCGGATATCGATAAACTTATTGATCACTTGAGAGATGTCTTTGAAGTCAATGTGTGTGGCGGTATCTACACTTGTCGATAATAACACTATACATTCATTAAAATATTGTATTTTGATTTTAATGCTTTTTCTTTGATTTCTTAATACTTTTCATTTATTATTTCTAACTTCGTAACTTAAAGCAACACATTTCATTTTTGTTATATTCAAATTTTTTAATAAAATGTTTTTTTATGAATTTCATTAGTTTTTTTTAATTAAGTTTTAATCAAGAAACTAAATTGGTGGGTTGTACTAGTTTTTTTTTTTCGTTTTTTTGTGTTAATCTTATTTTGAGGCTGTTCTCAGGATATTAGACTTATGAAGTTTGTGTTTTATGTTGAAACAAAGCTTTAGGTCATCCTCGGTTAGCATGGCGATGAAACTTCACAAGTTTCCTTACAAGTGTCAAACTGCTCAACTGAGGCATCTCGTCTGCGCTGGCTTGATATTCGTGAGTTGAGTAGTTTGGTAGGTGTGTTATTGCGTGGTTGTTGAGATGGACGTCTTGGGTTGTTATTGTCAAGTATTCTGGAAAATTCCTAAATAAGGTGATCGACTTGGGATGATGTCATGGAAACTTCATCCGTGATTTTAGGGTTAGTGTTCACTATTGCGGAAACTTCAGAAGCTAAGGCATTTATTTGACTTGAACCATCTCGTAATAAAGTTGACTAGGCTTCTTATCGCCAAGAGACATGTCATGTAATACCCTATGAAGTCGCTTTAGTTGGCTATCTGCAAAATAGTTAGTCAAATTATTTCATATATATTCGTATTTTCCTTGATTTGGTGCAGCGTCTATGATTGGTCGTAGTTCGGTTATGCGAGCTGGCGGCAATTGTGAGCATACGGTGTCAAATTTCCTTCCATCTTGCCCAATTCCTGAGGCTCGAAAATAAAATTGCAGTAAATAAAACCAATTATCAACGTCTGATTCGATAAATGTAGGCATCGTAATAATTAGCAGCTACATCCATTTGCGGATTGATGTTTTCGTTGGCAATCACGTCGGGGTCACCAATTTAGTTTCTTGATTAAAACTTAATTAAAATAAACTAATAAAATTCATAAAAAACGTTTTATTAAAAAATTAGAAAACAACAAAAATGAAATATGTTGCTTTAAGTTACGAAGTTAGAATAACAATAATTGAAAAGTGTTAAGAAAACAAAGAAATAGCATTAAAATCAAAATACGATATTTTTATGAATGTATAGTGTTACTATCGATAAGTGTAGATACCGCCACAGTTGTATGAGTGCTTTCTCGGACTGGAGATCAATAAGGCGACGAGTGGAATGATTTGCCTTGTGCAAAGGAGTTATGCTAAAAAAATTGTGGCAAAAATCAACATGTGCGATGCGAGTCCAGTGATGACACCAGCTGATCCATCTGTTTTGATGGGTAGCATTGAAGCGAAGGCAGAAGAACACACTTTTCCATGCCGCGAGGCCGTGGTAAGGCTAATGTATCTGGCTATTGGTACCAGGCCAGATATATCATACGCTCTCGGGATTGTTAGCAGATATTTGGATAATCCAAAAACACTTCATGTCAAGGCGGTGAAACGTATCATCCGATACGTTAAGGGAACAATGCACTATGGTATAATTTTTAACACAAATTCTATTTTAACTATGAATTGTTTAGGTCCGTCAAGCTGCGTCCACCACAATTGAAATTCAAAAATCTAATGATGGAATAATTTGATGCTAATTTGATGCTAATTTAGTACCGCAATCTCGCCCTGGTACTAAATTCCCTTCCCCCTCAAACTGGTGGGGGACCCAGCTTGACGTCAAGCTGCGTCCACCACACATTAATAGACAAATTTTCGAAAAACTAATGATACAATAATTTGATGCTAATTTTGGGCTCTTGAAATGGCGGATTTTCCAATGCCTCAAGTCTATCCTTATCACTTAAAAACGGCTTGTTATCAAGCGAGCTGTGTAGACTTTTTACCACAACGCGAAATTCAAAAATGTAATGATGAAATAATTTGATGCTCATTTGATGCTAATTTTGTACCGCAATCCCGCCCGGGTACTAAATCCCCTTCCCCCTCAAACTGGTGGGGGACCCAGCTTGACGTCAAGCTGCGTCCACCACACCTTCCTAAACAAAATTTCAAAAAACTAATGATGCAATAATTTGATGCTAATTTTGGGCTCTTCAAATGGCAGAACTTCCAATTCCTCCAGTCCAGCCTTACCCCTTAAAAACAGCTCGATAACAAGCGAGGTGTGTAGACTTTTTAAATACGATCTTTGAAAAAAAAATAAAAAAGTGCATAAGACGTAAAACTTAGTAATTTGAAAAAATATAAAATTTTGTCTTTCTTAAGCTTAAGAAAATTTAAATACTAAATTATTGCTTACATACATGTATGTAGGTACACGGTACATACATACATATATGTATGTACCATGTATTACACACATACGTGTACCTTCATACATACATACATGTATGTAAGCAATAATTTAGTATTTAAATTTTCTTAAGCTTAAGTACACCCAACCTTCCCCTTAAGAGGTCAGAAACCCACTAATATCAAAACTTTACATAGTTCAATATAATAAATTCTTTATTTTGGTCAAAGAATGCCATGAAATAGGCGGAACTAAAATAAAAATTAACTAGTCAATGCTCAACGTATATATGTTTTAAAGAAATAGATATGTATGTAGGAAGGTGTAATTTAAAAAATAATTTCATTTGCTTATTTATTTTAAGGAAGTAGAATATGTGTGAGCTATGATTTGTATGTGTCAGTTGAATTTTCATTAATGATTTATATAGAAAAGAATTCGCGATCTGATTGGTTGAATTATATTATTATATAATAGGAATGTTACAAAATGGTTAATATGATGTCTCCAAGAAAATTAATGGAAGATCTGAAAGGATGGATGGAAAATGTAATTGTTTCAAATTACATAGTTCTATATATTCAGCAATAGATTTCAAGGTCAAACCATGGAGTCCAAAATTTAAAATTACAACAATAAATTTATGTTTTTGAATTTCGTTTGTGGTGGAAGCATCTTCATATAAGTGACGTCATCAGAATTCAGTTGTTTGCCTGTAAAAACAAAACTGGAAGGGATAGAAAGACAAAATTTTATATTTTTTCAAATTACTTAGTTTTACGTCCTATGCACTTTTTTTTCAAAGATCGTATTTAAAAAGTCTACACACCTCGCTTGTTATCGAGCTGTTTTTAAGGGGTAAGGCTGGACTTGAGGAATTGGAAGTTCCGCCATTTGAAGAGCCCAAAATTAGCATCAAATTATTGCATCATTAGTTTTTTGAATTTTTTTTTAGGAAAGTGTGGTGGACGCAGCTTGACGTCAAGCTGGGTCCCCCACCAGTTTGAGGGGGAAGGGAATTTAGTACCAGGGCGGGATTGCGGTACAAAATTAGCATCAAATGAGCATCAAATTATTTCATCATTACATTTTTGAATTTCGCGTTGTGGTAAAAAGTCTACACAGCTCGCTTGATAACAAGCCGTTTTTAAGTGATAAGGATAGACTTGAGGCATTGGAAATTCCGCCATTCCAAGAGCCCAAAATTAGCATCAAATTATTGTATCATTAGTTTTTCGAAAATTTGTCTATTAATGTGTGGTGGACGCAGCTTGACGTCAAGCTGGGTCCCCCACCAATTTGAAGGGGAAGGGAATTTAGTACCAGGGCGGGATTGCGGTACTAAATTAGCATCAAATTAGCATCAAATTATTCCATCTTTAGATTTTTGAATTTCAATTGTGGTGGACACAGCTTGACGGACCTGAATTGTTTCAGTGATGCAGATTTTGCTGGTGATTCCGGCACAAGACGTTCAACAAGTGGTTGCGTTATTTTACTTGCACAGTCACCTATATCTTGGGCATCACAAAGACAGTCATGTGTTGCCCTTTCAACAATGGAAGCCGAGTACAACACCGAATTTAATTTCATAAACAAAGTTTTGCACCTTAGCGACAAGATATATGAAATAAAAAATATAAGAAAAATAAAACAATATTAAAAACGAATACCCATATTTTATAATAAACAACCTACTAAGAAAAGAACAGAAAAATTAAAAACAAATTATGACAACATCAAATATTCAGAAACTTTAGTTGATAAAATGGACAAAAAGTTTGTCTCTATTACTTATATTCCAAATCCAACAGACAACACAAATTAACATAGAATGATTAAAAAAGAGAATGTATCATTCGCACATAAATCAAACCTAACGTTTAAATCAATTTTTACAAACACCAAATCTAAAATACAAAAATAAGAACAATACAACGAAGTTTATGACATTGAATGCAAATGAAAAGAAAACGAAGAATGTGATCTAGTATACATAGGGCAAACGAAGAGAAATTTAGGGGCAAGAATACATTGGCGGATACAAGGGGGGGTCATGGAGGTCATGACCCCCCCTGGGGCTTTTCCCAGATATAAAATATTGGACAGATGAATTCAATCATTAACAAAAAATTTCACTGCTCAAAGGATATAATCCACCTTCAAATTTATTTTAATTAAACGTGCGTATTTAAAGAGTTAAAACACAAAAATCAAAGTAAAAAGTACATATCGTGGGCTTTCTGTCAAAACAAATTTCAAATTTGAAAAATTGGTTAGAAGACACAAAACACCGATTTAAAAGGTAATAAAATGGAATTTTAAGATAATGAAAGGTTTTAAAACTGGTTGATAGAGCCAAAAGGAACCATGGCACAGTTACAAGACATTGATATTCGAATTCAGTAATTTTTGTTGACCAAAAGTACATTAAAATGTCAGTTGCTAGGTTTTGACAGAAAGCCGACGATATGTACATCGTTCGTGAAAAGTTGAAAAAATAATTCTTCTGCCAGAAAAACAATAAAAGTTTTCATTTCAAGAATAATTCAGAACTCTACTTTTTGTTTTACCGTAAAAATAATTTGAAATTGATTTGATGATTTTGTGAACATTTCTGACACCGTACACCGAATCAGATGACAAATTTCATGGCATCCCGTATACTCTTCGAAAGGTTACTGGTCATAAAAGGGCAGGTAGTAACAGTAACAGGTTCACCATGAAAGAACTTTGAAAATTCCCCTCCACCGATAAATGTTATCGGTATTGCGGAGTATAACAAGTTGCAAACCATATTAAAGGCATTATTACCATCGGCTTTTAAAATAATTTCACTTAACAACAACAAGTGGAAAGTTTGTGTGAAAGACCCCGAAAGTTATCGTCTTCTGTCACGAAAACTAAACGAAGAAAAAGTAGAATGGTATACCTATGAAAATAAGTCGGAAAGACCCCTATGTGTTGTGGCAAGAAGTCTACACGCATCATGTTTAAAAGACGATATTATTAGTGATCTAAAAGAGCGCAACCTCAAAATCTTAGATGCGACGAACATTGTCAAAAGAGAGAAACAGAAAAAAGAGGGTGAAGCGATAGTGGTGCAACGTGGTCTCCCACTATTTATACTTTCGTTCGATAAGACTGAAAAATTAGATGAAATTTATAAAACTAACCTACGAAAGGTCCAAAAACCTAGTATCCGTAAGGAAAAGAAAACAGTGTCAGTACCTTCGGAGAAAATATCGAAGCAAGGAAATGCAGAAACATATGCCCAAATAGCGGCAAAAAATATACCCGTAAATAAAGACACTGAAACAGACCCGGTTTCGAAAGTCTTTTCAATAATTTTGTCAAAACTTGAAGAACATTGTGAAACAAATAAACTTATCTTTGATAGGTTAAGTAAGCTCGAAAATTGTATTCGACCCAAACCTCTTTCAAAAAATATATGATGGAAAAGCTTAAAATTCTAAAGTGGAATGCCAACGGATTATGGCAAAAACTTGAAGAATTGGAGATGTATATGCGAGAAAATGATATTGACATATGTTTGATATCAGAAACGCATGCCAAAAATGAATCAAATCTTAAAATCCACGGGTTTCATGACTACCAGCCATTCATCCATCAAACAAAGCAAGAGGTGGATCATCATTGTATATAAAAGAATGCATTGAACACTCGATAGGCCTCAAAATAGAGTTGGAATCAATGCAATTGAGTAGTGTACAGGTTAAAACTAAAAATATTCCTCTCAATGTCTCTTCCATATATTGCCCTACGCTAAGTCCAAATTTAATTGTTGGTGGTGACTTTAATGCAAAGCACACCTTCTGGGCCTCACGATGCAAATTAATAAGTTAACCCTTTTGTTTAGGTTTTAAAAAACTTTATTCAAGCTTAACCTAAACTATACACTTCGAGTATCAGAATTAACATAAACTTATTGCACATATTTGTGCCTTATTTATACCTTTTAAACAAAGACATCTTATTCATGCCGTTACTCATATTAATCAGTTCTTACGAACTTCACAAATCTGTTTTGTGTAATTGAAACTCATATTAATCAGTTCTTACGAACTTCACAAATCTGTTTTGTGTAATTGAAATTTGAGAACATAAATATTTGAAAACATATTTTCATTAGTGAGTCAACATTAAGTGTGACTCCAAAGTATATTAATTGGTTCTGTTTTCTAATTTAATTTGCATGTAAAATGCGTTTCTTAACTCCCCTCCTTCTTAAGAGTAGAACGTCCCGCTTCTGCTGTCAATATCTCGACACGTTTTAGCAATTTGTTGAACTTGACTTCTTCTCTATGACGTAGACGTGATTCATATGATGATTTAATTTTTAAATAATACATGAAACATATTGCAATAATTATAATTATAAATATAAGTATAAATGATGACATAACTGGGCTATTGACAATTTCATCTTTCATAGATTGTATTACATTAATATTATCAAATTTTAAATTTTCATTATATGATTCAAAATATTCTTTAATTTCAAATTTATCAATACTATATGTCTTTAAATAGTTTTGTATTACAAATGTTGGGTTTTCATATAATTTTCCATCAATAATGGTAGTATTTTCAAAATTGATTAAGTATGTTCCATTTACAATAGTATTATTAATGGTATGTTTTCCTGTTACAAGAATTGAACCATCTTTTATAATTTCTAAATCTAAATTCTTTTCCTTTATTTTGTTACATGTGGCATTCTTATTATTAAGTATATTTGACAAGCATGAATCATTTTTCAAAAGTTTACAAAAATTAAATCTTAATTCCTTTTTACAATCTTCAACATTTATGAATTCATTTAAACATTTAGCAATTTCTTTGTTTATTAACAATTTTCCATCGTGTTGGCTTATGGCCCTTGTTTCAAATAGTTTACAATTTTTATTAATTATTGGGTATTTTATAAGTACTACTATTACTTCATTATTTTGTAATATTTTAAATTTAGAAACGTCCATAAGGTCTGTTATAGTCATACTACCATGTTCATGTTGCGTTATCTTTTTGATATCCTGTAAATTTAGTATAGCTGGATTAAGTATACCTGATTTAGCTAATGCGATAGTTTGAATTATATTTTGTAATTCCATTATAATTAATTTATTACGCTCTCTTGCTAATTTTAATTGAGCATCATTTTGTATTTCGTGTAAAGATTCAGACAATTTTTCAATTGCATCAAAAATTTCGGAGTTTGTTACGAACTGTTTATTGTTACTGGTTACAAGCTCATTTAATTTATTTTCTGTAAGGACAAGATCATCATGATCCGGAGATCCTGAAATCCATTTCCAGATTTTTCCTATTTCGTTTATACCTCTTTTGTACCTGTTGGTTATTCTTAATTGTGCTAAAAGGGTTTTTATTATAGTCATATCGGTATCTTTATTAAGATCAAGATTAGCATCGTCTGGGTTATGCGGTTCTAAATTGAAGTATAAATTTCTATCTATTTCCGCTGTTGCTTGTTCTATTATTTTTTCAAAATATGTTAAATGTGTTACATGAAAAATAGTATCGTAACTTGTATAAAGCGCTGCATCGCCATTTTCTATCAATAGGTAATTCTCTCTGGTGTAGTCAATAATTTCAGATGTTGTCAATCGTACTATCGTTAATAATATTAAGAAAATCATTTTTATATAAATATATCTTGGAATGCTGATCACCGACTTGTACTGCTGTTTCTCTTTACTAGCTCCTGTTTCATTAATTAATTTTTCTGGAAATTAATTTTTTCCTTTTTAAATTATTTTTTCTTTTTTTTATTTAATTTTTTTATTTTCACTTTCTTGTTTTTCTTTTATTATTGTTTTTTCCTTTTTTTTTTTAGAGGACTAACTTTTGATCTTCAATTTATTGCACTTATTTTAAAATATTGTTATTTTTCACATCCTCCTCGTGGACTTTGTTAAAGAGGGCTCTAATTCTAATGAATTTCTCACTTAATCGTTTATCATTTTCTTTTTTATCATTTATCCCTGAGGGTTTTCCTGAGGGTTTTGAGTCCGACATTAAATACACACACTAATTATATATTTCTTAAACCAGAATCATTTATTAACGCGCAATTTATTTCTAGTATTCGCACAATTTGAAATATTTCATTTATGAATTATTTTTTATGCAGAACTCTTTTTCTTTAATGTAATTCTTTCTCCTTTTAATTAGGATACTTATTTGCTTTTAAGTTTTGGTTACTATTTTCTTCACTCACGCACTTAACGCGTTACGACAGATATTCAATCTTACTTTTTATTTTCAGATTTAAAGAATACCCGTCCTGTCACGGTCGCCAATTAATAAGTTAACCCTTTTGTTTAGGTTTTAAAAAACTTTATTCAAGCTTAACCTAAACTATACACTTCGAGTATCAGAATTAACATAAACTTATTGCACATATTTGTGCCTTATTTATACCTTTTAAACAAAGACATCTTATTCATGCCGTTACTCATATTAATCAGTTCTTACGAACTTCACAAATCTGTTTTGTGTAATTGAAACTCATATTAATCAGTTCTTACGAACTTCACAAATCTGTTTTGTGTAATTGAAATTTGAGAACATAAATATTTGAAAACATATTTTCATTAGTGAGTCAACATTAAGTGTGACTCCAAAGTATATTAATTGGTTCTGTTTTCTAATTTAATTTGCATGTAAAATGCGTTTCTTAACTTGCATATCTCAAAAGGGTCGCATGCTATATGAAGCAGGAATGGAAAATAATTGTGACTTTCATTCGACTGGCAAGCCAACTTACTGGCCAACTGATCCGTCGAAAATACCTGACCTATTCGATTTATTCATGGTGAAAGGAATACCCTCTAACCGTATAGAAATTTCAGAGGGCTATGACCTCTTCTCAGATCATTCTGCCGTCGTACTCATTATGAGCGAAAGCCTTGTTAAAATTGAAAAACCACCCAGGTTAACAAACAGTAAAACCAACTGGGATGGATTTAAAAAAGATATCGAGGACAACGTTGAGTTAAGGGTATCATTACAAACGCCTCTTGAGTTTGAAGACGCAGTAGATACCTTTGTTCATATAATACAAAAAGCAGCTTGGGATAACACACCTTATCAAAGGCTAATGCCTCACTTTAAAGATATAAAATACCCGCAAGAAATAAAAGATTTAGTGAAAGAGAAACGAAAAGCACGTACAAAATGGCAGCAAACCCGGCTCCTCAACACAAAGCTCATTTAAATTGCTCGAGTAATATGCAAAAACGACGATATCAGATTTCAAAAACCTTGAAGTTGAAAATTACCTTGAAGGCTTGACAGCGGGGAAAGAATCCAACTACTCTCTTTGGAAAGCTATAAAAACAACGAAAAAACCAAAGCTTCCAGTGCCCCCGATTAAGAAAAGCCAAATTGAATGGGCTAAAAGTGACAAAGAAAAAGCGACGGTATTCGTCGATTACTTAGAGGAAACATTTAAGCCGTTCGATGGGCAAGAACTCAACGAAAATATTTATATGAATTTTACCTCAAATGAAAGCTACATAACGAGAAATGATACACTTGCTGAATTAAAAAGAGAAATAAAGAAGCTCCAGGATATGACTTAATAACGGCAGAGATTTTAAAAATGCTCCCTCGTAAAGGGTTTATTAACCTCCTTTACATAATAAATGCCGCTCTAAGGTTAGAATATGTTCCGAGCCAATGGAAAGTTGCGGTAGTCATAATGGTATTGAAACCTAGCAAACCATCTCACGAAAAGAAGCCTTACAGACCGATTTCGCTTCTTCCTATTATATCAAAAGTTTTGGAAAGAATACTACTCCTGCGCCTGCAACCGATAACAGAAGAGAAACAATTAATACCTGAACATCAGTTCGGATTTAGAAGCAAGCATTCGACAATTGATCAAGTACATAGAATTACTGACGTTATTGAGAGAGCTCTTGAAGAAAAGAAAATCTGTTCGACTGTCTTTTTGGACGTGTCGCAGGCGTTTGACAAGGTGTGGCACGAAGGACTCAAATTCAAATTAAGACAAGTTCTGCATGAAGGACTTTACAACATTCTAAACGGATATCTAAATGAAAGACTTTTTCGTGTAAGACACGGGAATGACTATTCTGATTTCAAAGAAATAATGGCTGGGGTACCACAAGGAAGTGTATTAGGTCCAGTTCTGTACCTTTTATTTACACGCGATATACCTCAAACAGATAACACTATTGTAGCCACGTTTGCTGATGATACTGCAATACTAGCAGTAGGCAAAACGATTAGCGAAGCTACAATTAAATTACAAAATGCTCTTAATAATGTTAATGAGTGGACGAAAACATGGCGAATAGCGCTCAATGAACAAAAGTCAGTCCACGTGGACTTTAAGTATACAAAAATAAATAGATTACCCGTCTTTCTTAATACCGCTCGTGTTCCATTTGCAAATGAGGCAAAGTATCTGGGAATGACTCTAGACGCGAAATTAAAATGGAAGCCGCACGTGAAAAAGAAATGCGAAGAACTAAAAAGTAAATTAAGAGATATGAACTGGTTACTCGGTAAATATTCAAGGCTTAGTATTGAAAATAAATTGATTTTATACCGACAGGTTCTTAAACCTGTTTGGACTTATGGTATACAACTTTGGGGTTGTACCTGCGATTCAAACTTAAATAACTTACAAACATTTGAAAATAAATTGCTTAGGTCATTTGTAAATACTCCGTGGTATATAAGAAACGAAGGTCTTCATAGGGATCTCGGGATTCCTACGGTGCGGGAGGAAATAAAAAGTTTCACGTGAAAACATAGAAATTGACTATTAGAACACGCTAATTCAACGATTATTGACATTCTTGACGAGTCGAATTTAGTACGCCGTCTGCGAAGAACAAAACCTTCCGACTTGGTGCGGTGAACAGAAAACCGCTTTAAAATCGCCGATTAAGCAGGAACTTTCACCGGAAAGTAACCTGCAACACGTTACTTAACTTCGTTAAAAATAAATTGCTAGATAAGTTTCAACTTAGTTGCAATCGAGAAGTGGAGGTGGTTTTAGTGTAGTAAGAATCTCACACTTCTATGAGCACGCGTTTTTCGGTCCTCATAGAGCCTGAATAGCAGGTTTTGCACCTACCCACGGGAAAATAACCACAAAAAAAAAAAAATAAAAAAATGTATGTCACTAATGAATCTAGGTGACCTTTAATAACAATTAAGTGACCTTTGAAAAGAAATATTTGTTTCTTAAGATAACCTTAATAAGGTAGCTAAAAATGTTGTTCAGTCACCTGGAATGAATAAAAAAAAAACTTTAAAATCCCATTAGAAAAAATCCAAAACCAATTAATGTAGCTAGTTGACCTTATCAACGGCCTTTTGAATTGGGCACAAATTACAAAACCGTGGAAATGAAAAACTCGCATTCGAGATCTTGCAAATAAAAATCCCTCTAATTATGTGACCACTCAATTTTGAGCAGGTATTCGAGATTTTGGTTGACATTTGCAAGATTGTAAGGTGAGAATGCTATGTTTTATTTTTACTTAGTGTGAGATATCATTTTTCAAGATCTATAAATAATGCAGTTTCGATATTTTAGATTATGGTATCTTGCAAACTTCTCACAGTGAAGTGCGAAAAATTGGGCGGTACTTGGAAAAACTTTTACAGTTGATTCAAAATTTTCAACTCAATAAATTTATAAAATTAAACTTTTTGGACTTTTTACTGATCGCATACACTCTTTGCAAATATCCTAAATGACATATCGCTTGCTTAATCTCAAAATCAAGGTCAAGCAACCACTAGGCAACTAAATTGTTAATTGCGATCAACTTTCAGTTCTAGCACTTAAAGCATAGAGCAACTCGAAGACATGAGTGGTAGCAAGCCTTTTTTATGGAAAAACTACCTCATTTTACTTCGTTTTCCTAAGACAGTAATTGCTTACGCTTTCCCACTAACTTGGGTGCACCATTTTGGGAATACAAAGTTTTTTATTTTGTAATTTTGACGTTTCGTGAATTTGTTTTGTTCGGGGGATGTCATTAAGGAAAGTGGTAAGTATAACAAAAGTAGCTTCTAGTTGCCAGGCAAAAGATCAAAATAGATCTTGTAAAATAAATACGATCTTATTGTAAATGAGCTAAGATTTTAAGGGCAAAAATAAACTTTTCCTTAACAATATTTTTAGTATCTAGTGGCATGATGGTTCTGGCTTTAATTCCATAATTAATTAATTTATTTTAAGAAAATATTTTCAATGGAAATAAAATCTACGGCTGTATTTCAGGTACCTGCTCTGATGTTCAAGTTGCCTGTAATTAAGAACTTTTAAAATATGCCAGTAATTACATATAAGAACATAAAAATATATAAAATAAGGGCATTTAAATTGTTCTTTTAATTGCTTAACAACTTTTCAAATAGCTTAAAGCTTGAAACCAATTTGATAACTTGAAGAAATATGAATATAAGCACAAAAAAAAATAAAAATCGTTGTAGCGATTTTCTCAAAAAGCTATTTTTATATTAAATTAAATAATAATTCATTTTAAAATACATTTATAAACTAGTTTCAAAACAATTCATCAACGCGTTCTTGAAATATTGAATTTTCAAAACAAAAATTAATATCTTCTTTAAAGGCCAACATTTATATTTTTATTTTGATATGCAATATTATTGAGATTTTTATGGAGCTTTTGCATGCAAATTTTGATTGAAATTCTATGAACAAATCGAAGTTCAAAAACCCTTAAATGGCAGGTATCGTTATGAACAGTTTTTCGGATTTTTTTTTCCAGAATGTTCACCATACCTACAGTAATCTACTGTTTTTTTATTAAATTCGTTGAAGCTGCTTTTCAGATAAATAAGCTTTTTCTTAATGGTTGTATAGCAAGTACCGTAATTTTAAAAGGTATAAAATATCCCCTCCGAAGAATTAAAAAAAAAATTACTTAAAAATTTGAAGAAAATCGCTTCAGTGGTTTAGGCTGTAGCTGTAGGTTGTCAAAGAATAGACAGACAAACAACCAGACAGAATTATGCCACCCACTTTGCTCGAATACAAAACTTGCCTTATATCGCAAGTACAAATTATTTTTGGGTGCAATACTTTATTGAAATTTTAAGAAACGTGACCCCCCCCTGGGGCAAAGTCTGGATCCGCCCTTGCAAGAATAGCGGGACAAGAAGCAGACGTAAGAAAGAAAAAAGAGACACAGGGCTTTCGCAACACATAGCACAAAGTGGAAACTCGGTGGACTTCGAAGGAGTAAAAAATACTGGATAGAGAGAGGAAGCTAAACACACGACTTACATTGCAGAGCCTAAGTATCCAGCAAAAATAAAACGGACAATGAAAACAAAAGAAGACACCGATAGTATAAAACAAAGCTATGCTGTAGCACTATAGTCAAAAGTACCTGCTGAAACTGTGACAATTTGAATGTCATTTTGTTCTGTTTGAAAGTTTTTCTTGTTTCTGTTTATTTCGTTTTTATTAGTTAAATTATTTTCAACTTTGTGTCAGGGCCGTCGAAGGGATGATGATGCAATAGTGGAAGGAAATATTGAAAAGTAGAATATGATTTAGTACAAAAAGTAAGAAAAGATTTGTAATTAATTTAATTGAAGAACGTTACTGGTATTGTTAATTTATAATTAATAGATTTAATAAAAAATCCCCTGAAGAATTAAGGAATTCTTACGAAACGTTGGGAGAAGAATGGAATAAGTTTTTTATTTGTATTCAAAACAAAAACAGACCAAAAGAGCCTAAGTAAAAATTAATCATATAGTTTTAAAGTAATGGTTCACATATATAAAACAAAACTAATAAAAAGTAAGGATACTCCATATTTAACGCGTTTATTTTTTGATTTTAGCCTAGTTTACAGTTCCCGTGTCCAAATATCCTCGCATGTCAAAAATAATTGAGAGAAAATGCTAAATTAATTGTTTGTATGATTGGTTTACACTTTCGGGCAAAAAAAATACTGTAATGAATGTCGTAAAAGAGTTGATGAATTCAATATTTTCTTTTTGATGGTCGGCTTACACTTCCAAAAAAAATATATATATTCACCTCAAGGGACTATTTGCATGCAAATGGTTTTTGCATCAAAAAATAATCATTTTCTATTTTATGGCCTATAGTTTATTAATTTATGTCTCAATGGGTGGTTTAGGCAAAAATATTTGCCTTGAATTTAATACAATTTGGTGCAAAGAATAGATGGAAAATAGTTTTGAAAATTTTGATTTTTTTCGCATGGGAACTGTAAACTAGGCTTTAAATGTACATATCATTATGAAAACACATTACTTACCTATGAATTCTTATAAAGTCTTTTGACTCTAATGCCATATCCTGTGGCGAGAGGAAGGTATATTGCCTTTGGGGTTTAGTTTCAGCTTCGTTTAAAAGCATCAGAGTCATAACTTCGCGATTAACTTCATCCTGGCAACAAAACATGATAAAAGCATGAATGTTTTGTATACTGATCTTATTAGAAAAAAGCAAATAAATGACTCACTGTAAACACGTCGTATTCGTCCAGTAAATAAAACGGATGATCTACACATGACCATAGTGAAAGCAAAAATGCTACAGTTGAAAAAGATCTTTCTCCGCCAGATAGAGCTTTTGTACTAGAAACCGATCCTTCTAATCCATGATCTCGGGGAAACACAGACAATGTAAGTTTACGCTCATCATGGTCGATTGAAATATCACCGGTAAATTGGCGATAGCTTAGTATACCCTGAAAAAAAACGAAATTATTTGTAAACGTAAGATAAATCAAATAAATTAGCTCATTTTCTCTCTCATACCACATAGCTGTCCCTACCTCAAATCAAACTTTAAAATATATTTGAACCGATGATGTTTCCATTACATTGAAGCATTGAATAAATACAAATAGAAGGTGACACCCGGCAAAATGACCGCATCATCTGAAGAAAGCTCCGCTTTCGCTCAAAATAAAATGATGAAGTGGGTGTATTTAATAAATTTAATTTCCTAAATTATAAAAAGCTTGGTATTTGAAAGGGAATTTTTTCAATAATTGTTTCAATTATTTTTGTTTATTCCATGAATTACTATGGAAACGATGAGTTTAGGGACGAGTGTTGTGTTTGTTTTGTATGCTAGTTGTGTACTATCTGAAATTTAAAATTGTTTTTAAATTTTGAAGAAATTAATTATTTTCGTTGCTGTTTTAATTTAAACAAATATACTGATGTTCTTTATACGAAAGCTGCATTGCTTAGCTATACAACTTAAGTTTGATCTGATCTTTTAGATGAAAGTCTTATAATACAGGAGATAATAAGCTATGTATATAGTGGTACCATTTTTTAATATTATAGGATGTGGGAGGAATATAGGTTGGAACACAGAACTTCCAAATACTAAAGTTCACTTTAATTTTAATTTTTAAAGGCTGTTGAGTTCCTTACTCTGTGTGGCAAGGTTTTTTAACATGCATAATTTGAGATATTTTGAATTGCTCATTGAATTAAGACTAAAATTGTCGAATAATGTTTGTAAGTTTTGATGTCAATTTATTTATAATAGGAAAGCAGATTGGTAAAAGTGACATAACTTTAAAACGGAACGTTTAAGAAAATTTATGGTGGATATTTTCGTTTTAAGGGATTTAAAATTTATGAAAGGTATGTTATGTTATTACTAAAATTAAGTTTTAGTGCCGTGCTAAAAAAAAATCATTTTTTTAAATAATGGAGAAGTGTTGATTACATAAGTCTTAATTTGTATTTGTATAGCAGAAACAGCTATATACACCAAAATATACTTTTCTAGTTTAGATTTAAAATTTATGAAAGGTATGTTATGTTATTAAGAAAATTAAGTTTCAATGCCGTGCTAAAAAAAATCATTTTTTTAAATAATGGAGAAGTGTTGATTACTTAAGTCTTAATTTGTATTTGTATAGCAGAAACAGCTATATACACCAAAATATACTTTTCTAGAGGATTCTGGTACGCTGAATTCGAATCTGGTTTAAATTCGCTGAATTCTAAATTGCTCTGGCATATCACGTTTTTCAGATGAACCATTCTAAAATATCTCTAAAAGCTAAGAAACAACGTTATTTTTCTAACTGAAAATTGTTACCACAAGATCATCTTAATACACAAAACTTGCAACTAAATTAAAAAAAATAAACTTTCTTTATAAAATGTAGTTAGATTTTAATCAATGTTTGTGTTAGATACTTTCTTCGAAGCCCTCATTTAAAATTTATGAGTTTAGCATATTTTGGTGTAAAGTAGTTTAAGGCGAAGGCTGCATATAATTTAAGATTTCTCCTAGATGAATAAGGGTATTTGAAAGATTCAAAAAGAGCTTCAAAGATAAATATTTATACTTCTAACGATAGAAATTTATTCGAAAAAAAAACTACTAAGAAATAATATAACTTCAAATTTGCATAAGAACCCATATTTTCAAATTTTGGATTCCAATATCTCAAAAACGTGACATGTTAGAGTAATGACACCAAATTTAGATTCAGTGCATCAAAAATAGGGCTGGCCACGATACCAGAAAAGTATCGGTATCGTTTGGTATCGGTATCAGAAACCGAAACGATACCAAGACGATACCAGCTTTGAACGATACCGAGACGATACCAAACGAAACCGTATTTCTTGGACCGAAATTTACAGATACTCTCGGTAGTATCGTTTGGTATCGGCAGAAAATATAGATTTTGGAATACTAAATATTATCAATCAATGAAATATCAATGAATACTTTTAAAAACAAACAATTTTTGCAACTGGTTTCTCGGAAAAGGCTCTAATGATTTAGAAGACATTTTCAGAGCTTTTCTCTTTAGCAGGGAGAAGGTTTAGGCAGTAATTTTGATTACAATTGCCCACTACCACGCCCATTTGAATTATTCTGACTTTCTCTGAAACCAACGATTTGGATGAAATTTTCAGACTTGGTTTTCCTGAGTGAGAAAGTAACTTTAGGGACCAAACCCGGCGAATAAGCTGGATGGGGTAATAACTCATATTTAAATTCATGCAATTTCGCCATTGCGACTGCGGACTTGTGCGCAGAAGCTTTGTCTTGTTGAAAAAGAACATTTTATCTTGCAAAATGGGGTCTTTTTGCCTTTGAATCAACTTTGAATCGCTTCAACAGGTGAGCATAATTAGTGCTGGTAATTGTCTTACCTTTCTGAAGGAAATCGATGTGGATGACACTTCCCGTATCCCAATAAAGTTTAGTTTATTTCATCAAACAAAGTTACAAGACTTCAGTGATTACTTGATAATAATACAATATAATACAATACAATACAAATAAAATAAATTAGTAAAAAGAAAATTTAAACATTTCCACCATTGAGGTTAGGTACTTAAAATCAATCATATCACAAACTGCATTGGTTTCTCTTAAGCATCTAGACAATGGTTCATTGGCAGCATAATTTGTTCTGTGGAATGGAATCTCAAAAATCAATCGGTTTCTGAGCATCCTCGCAGGGACATTGAAGTTAATTAAAGCCAAAATATCGGAACACTCAATATGATTTTCCAATACATCACGAATGAACATAACCTCAGAGAACTTTCTTCGAATGTTAAGAGGCAAGATTCCAAATAATTTACACCTTGTTCCATAGGATGGCATATCTATGTCCCAGTTAAGCCTTTTCACTAATACTCTTGTTAAACGTTTTTGAATTTTCTCAATTCTAAGAGAATGAATTTCATATATAGGGTTCCAAATAGTACTACAATATTCCAGGGTAGATCTAACAAATGCAAAAAACAGACATTTCAAAGTGTGTGGATCACTGAAATCTTTAGAATTACGCAAAATGAATCCCAACCTTGAATTACCTTTGGCTACTAAAAAGTCTATATGTTTTAAAAAATCAAGTTTTGGGTTAAAACTGACACCAAGGTCCTTTTTAAAGGTTGAACTTGAAAGAAAAGAATTGTTTATTTTATAAACGAAGTTTATTGATTAACGTTTTCGACAAAACGTTAAACTTTGACATTTTTCAATATTCAAGTGTAAAGAGTTTATCGAACACCAATTAGATAATCTCTCGAGATCTTCTTGTAATAACAGACAATCGTTTTCAGTTCTTATGCATCGAAAGACTTTCAAATCATCAGCATATATAAGGCACTTAGAATTAAGAAATGCGTTGGGAATGTCGTTAATAAATAATAAGAAAAAAAGTGAACCAAGATGGCTGCCTTGTGGCACACCCGAGGTAACATTAATAGGGGAAGAGAGTAAGTTATTAATATGACCATACTGGGTACGACCTTTATGTATGCCTTTATCCGCTTCAAGAAATTAGATTAGAAAATATCACCCTCACCGTGTTTACCGATAAACCAACTTTGTCATCTTTTTGCTTGGATTCACCTGAAGAAGTCCACTGTTAAGACTGTTCTTTGGTCTCTGGTGTGTGGTGCTGGTGATGAATTCATATTTCATCCGCAGATACATATCGGCGCAAAAACTCGCTTGGATTACGGTAAAAGGTGGCCAAATACTCCAATGAAATGTTTAAACGGTATCGATTGTTATCGATGGAAAGCAAACGTGGTACCAATTGTGATTTTTGGAGCTTTTGTTTCATTTTCGTATTAGTTTTTTCCGCGAAAAAAAAAATATTTTATCAGCCCTCGAAATTCGAATTTTTGCACTTTGTTGACAATTTTACAACCGCTTCTGATAAAACCGCTATAAAAACAAAACTATTGGATAGATATAAACTTTGTAGATATAAACCATAGTACTATCATGGAAGCCATCGAAGAGGGCGACATCTGAAGTACCCAAGGGGTACCTTGACGTGGAGAATTTCAATTTTCGATGGAGACTTGTAATTGTGAATTGTCAAAATGTAATGAGAACGGGAAAGACGTATACCGAATTCATGAGAGTTCGATAGAGTCAGGTCGAAGGCATTTCCTCAAAAGGATATTGGTATAATGAGAAAACAGATAAAAGACACAATGAGGAAAATATTCAATTTTGTTTTAGTTTGTTTATATTTTTTTGTAATGAAGATAAACCTAAAGACATTAAAAGAACAATTTTGGATATTCTCTTTGGCTCCTGGGTGTTTGTGGTGCAAGAGAAAGGGGTAGGTATGCATGTGAAGGTGTATTTATTTGTTCACTGTTGCAGCATTGATAATATAAATAAGATTATATGTATATATGTTATATTATCCTTAGTTGCAGGTTTATTGTGCGCAGGATTTTTGGGTTTTGTGGTGCTAGAAGAAGGTATTGTAATATAGGTATGTAGGTTAGTTATTACAGATATAGGTGTTTTGTGTGCAGGATTTTGTACATGCAAAGTTTGTCGTCATTCTGGTTCTTGCGTAGTTTTAGTTTTTTCCAAAACTTTCAAGAAAATATTTTCAGATTTGCGGCTAAGCTTAGCGTCCTAGTGACTATAGAAATACATAGGAAGGGCCAATTGATGTATCGCATTATATGAAAAATCGACTTTTATATCTAAAAGCGATTAGAGGCTGAACTAATAGCCCAGGAAAATTACAATACAATTTACTATAGAAATGGATATAATTTAAAAAACATTTCGAAAGTTAAATTTTAAAATCATTGGGTGCATGATTCATTCTTGACCATTAAAGTTAAAAATAATAGAAAAATAATTTTTTTTTTCGCAGTTTAAGAATAGCGCCATCTGTTTTTTTTTCGAAATTTGAAATAATTGCCAAAATCAACAAACTTGCTTTGACAAACCGGGTTTTCGAACATATGTTAGCTAATTATATACATATAATTATATGTATATTATAAGGATCGAAATATTAAATTCTAAATGGGAGTTTTGCTAGAAGGCTACATTTTTTTCCCCAGGAAGATGTTAAAAATATAAGAAAGTTATGCATACGTTTGAAAATTCTAAAAAAAATATTAAAGAAGTTATGAGTGATTAAAAAATGAAAATTAAAAAAATTGGTATCTATAAAATAATTTATCACAAATCTGGATTTCAACTGATTTTGATTTAATATATATTTTTAGAAAGGTAATAAAACAAAAATTAACCATGTTTAAGAAAATTTTGATGCAACTTTTCTTGATTTCTTGAGTAAATTTTTTCAAAAAATTTATTAAAAGTTCATTAATCGATGGGTTGAATTTTTTGTACGATTTGAGTTTGGCTACATCTCTTCTTTATAAAACCAAGCTCTTAGGGTGTCCGGGGTAAGGGGAAGACCACTTTCTTGGAAAAGAAAGTGATTTGGTTTTTGTTCTACAACTTGATGACATTTTATTTTACAACAAAGTCTTGAAAAAAAACTTTTAGACGGTACAATTATCTAAAAATTGGGTTATTAATCTTGAGGTCATAGGATGTCAAAGTAACACTTTTGATTTTGTACTATAAATTTACAAATAACGGTTTTTTCTTAATATCTCAGCAAACATTTTTTTTTTTCAAAAAACTCATGAGTTAATATAAGTCAAAATTTACTCCAGCGTGAAGTTTTTGCATGGTTTTCTCAGAATCTTGCCTGTTTGAAAAAAAAAGTACATTAATCTTTTTTGTGTAAAATGACAAGGTACAATATGTACCTTCACATATTTTTTTAAAAAAAAGTTATAGCTTTCGAGAAATTCAGAAAAAAATGGAATTGAATGATGTGTTTGATCCAAATCTCGAGGTATTTTTTTTTTTTTTTTTTTTGAATGCGTAACCTTACTTAAAATATCGCGAATACAAATTGAACTTCATTGCAAAATGTCAATATGATATGAATTACATATAAGAAAAATAAGAAAATAAAATCAATTCTTTACGCTGAAGTTTGTACCTATAGAACCAAAAGATTGTCTGAATCCGTGTTTTAAGAATCCGGAAATCCGTGTATTAAAAATTCGTGTACTTATTAAGAATCGGGGTATCCGGATATTCGTGAAGAATAGTAGGCTCTAGTACCTACCTATGTACCTACCTGCCTACCAAATTTACCTATGGGGATATTTGCCTAAGCCCCCCAATGTAGCAAACAAAATTTTATTGAAATACTGACCAACATGGTACATAGATTGGTACCCACTCAAAATCTATAGTGGTGGTTCTACAAATGATGGAATTTTTGACGGCTCCGTTGATATTTTAATAACTGTTCAAGTATTCTACCTATAACTATAAATCTAATTGATGTCTATATGGCCAGACAAAATTATTAAGATCTGACATATTTTCAGTACTCAAAACATTCTTCAAAGGGTCTAATTCTTAGTACCCGGAAGTGTCCCCTGCTCGTTTTCGAAGGGAAAATTTCTTAAAGTTCTCTAATTTAAGTTTTAAAACCAAAATAAACTTTCAATTATTGACGTTAGATAATATATATTTTTAGGATAAAATGAATATTTAGTACTATTATATTATATTACAAAATAAAATCATTGAACTTTGTCCCTCGGATTTCTAATCAGTCCGATTGAAACAGTCATAAATATCCTTAACTTTGAAAGCTATCCAAGATTCAGATCTAGCAGCGTGAAGCATTAGCTGTGCTGACAATAAAATCATTTTCGTATCCTACGCCTGTTGGCTATTTCATTTGGAAAAGGCTCTAATGATTTAGATGACATTTTCAGAGCTTTTCTCTTTAGCAGGGAGAAGGTTTAGGCAGTAATTTTGATTACAATTGCTCACTACCACGCCCATTTGAATTATTCTGACTTTCTCTGAAACCAACGATTTGGATGAAATTTTCAGACTTGGTTTTCCTGAGTGAGAAAGTAACTTTAGGGACCAAACCCGGCGAATAAGCTGGATGGGGTAATAACTCATATTTAAATTCATGCAATTTCGCCATTGCGACTGCGGACTTGTGCGCAGAAGCTTTGTCTTGTTGAAAAAGAACATTTTATCTTGCAAAATGGGGTCTTTTTGCCTTTGAATCAACTTTGAATCGCTTCAACAGGTGAGCATAATTAGTGCCGGTAATTGTCTTACCTTTCTGAAGGAAATCGATGTGGATGACACTTCCCGTATCCCAATAAAGTTTAGTTTATTTCATCAAACAAAGTTACAAGACTTCAGTGATTACTTGATAATAATACAATACAATACAAATAAAATAAATTATTAAAAAGAAAATTTAAACATTTCCACCATTGAGGTTAGGTACTTAAAATCAATCATATCACAAACTGCATTGGTTTCTCTTAAGCATCTAGACAATGGTTCATTGGCTGCATAATTTGTTCTGTGGAATGGAATCTCAAAAATCAATCGGTTTCTGAGCATCCTCGCAGGGACATTGAAGTTAATTAAAGCCAAAATATCGGAACACTCAATATGATTTTTCAATACATCACGAATGAACATAACCTCAGAAAACTTTCTTCGAATGTTAAGAGGCAAGATTCCAAATAATTTACACCTTGCTCCATAGGATGGCATATCTATGTCCCAGTTCAGCCTTTTCACTAATACTCTTGTTAAACGTTTTTGAATTTTCTCAATTCTAAGAGAATGAATTTCATATATAGGGTTCCAAATAGTACTACAATATTCCAGGGTAGATCTAACAAATGCAAAAAACAGACATTTCAAAGTGTGTGGATCACTGAAATCTTTAGAATTACGCAAAATGAATCCCAACATTGAATTACCTTTGGCTACTAAAAAGTCTATATGTTTTAAAAAATCAAGTTTTGGGTCAAAAATGACACCAAGGTCCTTTTTAAAGGTTGAACTTGAAAGAAAAGAATTGTTTATTTTATAAACGAAGTTTATTGATTAACGTTTTCGACAAAACGTTAAACTTTGACATTTTTCAATATTCAAGTGTAAAGAGTTTATCGAACACCAATTAGATAATCTCTCGAGATCTTCTTGTAATAACAGACAATCGTTTTCAGTTCTTATGCATCGAAAGACTTTCAAATCATCAGCATATATAAGGCACTTAGAATTAAGAAATGCGTTGGGAATGTCGTTAATAAATAATAAGAAAAAAAGTGAACCAAGATGGCTGCCTTGTGGCACACCCGAGGTAACATTAATAGGGGAAGAGAGTAAGTTATTAATATGACCATACTGGGTACGACCTTTATGTATGCCTTTATCCGCTTCAAGAAATTAGATTAGAAAATATCACCCTCACCGTGTTTACCGATAAACCAACTTTGTCATCTTTTTGCTTGGATTCACCTGAAGAAGTCCACTGTTAAGACTGTTCTTTGGTCTCTGGTGTGTGGTGCTGGTGATGAATTCATATTTCATCCGCAGATACATATCGGCGCAAAAACTCGCTTGGATTACGGTAAAAGGTGGCCAAATACTCCAATGAAATGTTTAAACGGTATCGATTGTTATCGATGGAAAGCAAACGTGGTACCAATTGTGATTTTTGGAGCTTTTGTTTCATTTTCGTATTAGTTTTTTCCGCGAAAAAAAAAATATTTTATCAGCCCTCGAAATTCGAATTTTTGCACTTTGTTGACAATTTTACAACCGCTTCTGATAAAACCGCTATAAAAACAAAACTATTGGATAGATATAAACTTTGTAGATATAAACCATAGTACTATCATGGAAGCCATCGAAGAGGGCGACATCTGAAGTACCCAAGGGGTACCTTGACGTGGAGAATTTCAATTTTCGATGGAGACTTGTAATTGTGAATTGTCAAAATGTAATGAGAACGGGAAAGACGTATACCGAATTCATGAGAGTTCGATAGAGTCAGGTCGAAGGCATTTCCTCAAAAGGATATTGGTATAATGAGAAAACAGATAAAAGACACAATGAGGAAAATATTCAATTTTGTTTTAGTTTGTTTATATTTTTTTGTAATGAAGATAAACCTAAAGACATTAAAAGAACAATTTTGGATATTCTCTTTGGCTCCTGGGTGTTTGTGGTGCAAGAGAAAGGGGTAGGTATGCATGTGAAGGTGTATTTATTTGTTCACTGTTGCAGCATTGATAATATAAATAAGATTATATGTATATATGTTATATTATCCTTAGTTGCAGGTTTATTGTGCGCAGGATTTTTGGGTTTTGTGGTGCTAGAAGAAGGTATTGTAATATAGGTATGTAGGTTAGTTATTACAGATATAGGTGTTTTGTGTGCAGGATTTTGTACATGCAAAGTTTGTCGTCATTCTGGTTCTTGCGTAGTTTTAGTTTTTTCCAAAACTTTCAAGAAAATATTTTCAGATTTGCGGCTAAGCTTAGCGTCCTAGTGACTATAGAAATACATAGGAAGGGCCAATTGATGTATCGCATTATATGAAAAATCGACTTTTATATCTAAAAGCGATTAGAGGCTGAACTAATAGCCCAGGAAAATTACAATACAATTTACTATAGAAATGGATATAATTTAAAAAACATTTCGAAAGTTAAATTTTAAAATCATTGGGTGCATGATTCATTCTTGACCATTAAAGTTAAAAATAATAGAAAAATAATTTTTTTTTTCGCAGTTTAAGAATAGCGCCATCTGTTTTTTTTTCGAAATTTGAAATAATTGCCAAAATCAACAAACTTGCTTTGACAAACCGGGTTTTCGAACATATGTTAGCTAATTATATACATATAATTATATGTATATTATAAGGATCGAAATATTAAATTCTAAATGGGAGTTTTGCTAGAAGGCTACATTTTTTTCCCCAGGAAGATGTTAAAAATATAAGAAAGTTATGCATACGTTTGAAAATTCTAAAAAAAATATTAAAGAAGTTATGAGTGATTAAAAAATGAAAATTAAAAAAATTGGTATCTATAAAATAATTTATCACAAATCTGGATTTCAACTGATTTTGATTTAATATATATTTTTAGAAAGGTAATAAAACAAAAATTAACCATGTTTAAGAAAATTTTGATGCAACTTTTCTTGATTTCTTGAGTAAATTTTTTCAAAAAATTTATTAAAAGTTCATTAATCGATGGGTTGAATTTTTTGTACGATTTGAGTTTGGCTACATCTCTTCTTTATAAAACCAAGCTCTTAGGGTGTCCGGGGTAAGGGGAAGACCACTTTCTTGGAAAAGAAAGTGATTTGGTTTTTGTTCTACAACTTGATGACATTTTATTTTACAACAAAGTCTTGAAAAAAAACTTTTAGACGGTACAATTATCTAAAAATTGGGTTATTAATCTTGAGGTCATAGGATGTCAAAGTAACACTTTTGATTTTGTACTATAAATTTACAAATAACGGTTTTTTCTTAATATCTCAGCAAACATTTTTTTTTTTTTTCAAAAAACTCATGAGTTAATATAAGTCAAAATTTACTCCTGCGTGAAGTTTTTGCATGGTTTTCTCAGAATCTTGCCTGTTTGAAAAAAAAAAGTACATTAATCTTTTTTGTGTAAAATGACAAGGTACAATATGTACCTTCACATATTTTTTTAAAAAAAAGTTATAGCTTTCGAGAAATTCAGAAAAAAATGGAATTGAATGATGTGTTTGATCCAAATCTCGAGGTATTTTTTTTTTTTTTTTTTTTGAATGCGTAACCTTACTTAAAATATCGCGAATACAAATTGAACTTCATTGCAAAATGTCAATATGATATGAATTACATATAAGAAAAATAAGAAAATAAAATCAATTCTTTACGCTGAAGTTTGTACCTATAGAACCAAAAGATTGTCTGAATCCGTGTTTTAAGAATCCGGAAATCCGTGTATTAAAAATTCGTGTACTTATTAAGAATCGGGGTATCCGGATATTCGTGAAGAATAGTAGGCTCTAGTACCTACCTATGTACCTACCTGCCTACCAAATTTACCTATGGGGATATTTGCCTAAGCCCCCCAATGTAGCAAACAAAATTTTATTGAAATACTGACCAACATGGTACATAGATTGGTACCCACTCAAAATCTATAGTGGTGGTTCTACAAATGATGGAATTTTTGACGGCTCCGTTGATATTTTAATAACTGTTCAAGTATTCTACCTATAACTATAAATCTAATTGATGTCTATATGGCCAGACAAAATTATTAAGATCTGACATATTTTCAGTACTCAAAACATTCTTCAAAGGGTCTAATTCTTAGTACCCGGAAGTGTCCCCTGCTCGTTTTCGAAGGGAAAATTTCTTAAAGTTCTCTAATTTAAGTTTTAAAACCAAAATAAACTTTCAATTATTGACGTTAGATAATATATATTTTTAGGATAAAATGAATATTTAGTACTATTATATTATATTACAAAATAAAATCATTGAACTTTGTCCCTCGGATTTCTAATCAGTCCGATTGAAACAGTCATAAATATCCTTAACTTTGAAAGCTATCCAAGATTCAGATCTAGCAGCGTGAAGCATTAGCTGTGCTGACAATAAAATCATTTTCGTATCCTACGCCTGTTGGCTATTTCATTTGGAAAAGGCTCTAATGATTTAGATGACATTTTCAGAGCTTTTCTCTTTAGCAGGGAGAAGGTTTAGGCAGTAATTTTGATTACAATTGCTCACTACCACGCCCATTTGAATTATTCTGACTTTCTCTGAAACCAACGATTTGGATGAAATTTTCAGACTTGGTTTTCCTGAGTGAGAAAGTAACTTTAGGGACCAAACCCGGCGAATAAGCTGGATGGGGTAATAACTCATATTTAAATTCATGCAATTTCGCCATTGCGACTGCGGACTTGTGCGCAGAAGCTTTGTCTTGTTGAAAAAGAACATTTTATCTTGCAAAATGGGGTCTTTTTGCCTTTGAATCAACTTTGAATCGCTTCAACAGGTGAGCATAATTAGTGCCGGTAATTGTCTTACCTTTCTGAAGGAAATCGATGTGGATGACACTTCCCGTATCCCAATAAAGTTTAGTTTATTTCATCAAACAAAGTTACAAGACTTCAGTGATTACTTGATAATAATACAATACAATACAAATAAAATAAATTATTAAAAAGAAAATTTAAACATTTCCACCATTGAGGTTAGGTACTTAAAATCAATCATATCACAAACTGCATTGGTTTCTCTTAAGCATCTAGACAATGGTTCATTGGCTGCATAATTTGTTCTGTGGAATGGAATCTCAAAAATCAATCGGTTTCTGAGCATCCTCGCAGGGACATTGAAGTTAATTAAAGCCAAAATATCGGAACACTCAATATGATTTTTCAATACATCACGAATGAACATAACCTCAGAAAACTTTCTTCGAATGTTAAGAGGCAAGATTCCAAATAATTTACACCTTGCTCCATAGGATGGCATATCTATGTCCCAGTTCAGCCTTTTCACTAATACTCTTGTTAAACGTTTTTGAATTTTCTCAATTCTAAGAGAATGAATTTCATATATAGGGTTCCAAATAGTACTACAATATTCCAGGGTAGATCTAACAAATGCAAAAAACAGACATTTCAAAGTGTGTGGATCACTGAAATCTTTAGAATTACGCAAAATGAATCCCAAAATTGAATTACCTTTGGCTACTAAAAAGTCTATATGTTTTAAAAAATCAAGTTTTGGGTCAAAAATGACACCAAGGTCCTTTTTAAAGGTTGAACTTGAAAGAAAAGAATTGTTTATTTTATAAACGAAGTTTATTGATTAACGTTTTCGACAAAACGTTAAACTTTGACATTTTTCAATATTCAAGTGTAAAGAGTTTATCGAACACCAATTAGATAATCTCTCGAGATCTTCTTGTAATAACAGACAATCGTTTTCAGTTCTTATGCATCGAAAGACTTTCAAATCATCAGCATATATAAGGCACTTAGAATTAAGAAATGCGTTGGGAATGTCGTTAATAAATAATAAGAAAAAAAGTGAACCAAGATGGCTGCCTTGTGGCACACCCGAGGTAACATTAATAGGGGAAGAGAGTAAGTTATTAATATGACCATACTGGGTACGACCTTTATGTATGCCTTTATCCGCTTCAAGAAATTAGATTAGAAAATATCACCCTCACCGTGTTTACCGATAAACCAACTTTGTCATCTTTTTGCTTGGATTCACCTGAAGAAGTCCACTGTTAAGACTGTTCTTTGGTCTCTGGTGTGTGGTGCTGGTGATGAATTCATATTTCATCCGCAGATACATATCGGCGCAAAAACTCGCTTGGATTACGGTAAAAGGTGGCCAAATACTCCAATGAAATGTTTAAACGGTATCGATTGTTATCGATGGAAAGCAAACGTGGTACCAATTGTGATTTTTGGAGCTTTTGTTTCATTTTCGTATTAGTTTTTTCCGCGAAAAAAAAAATATTTTATCAGCCCTCGAAATTCGAATTTTTGCACTTTGTTGACAATTTTACAACCGCTTCTGATAAAACCGCTATAAAAACAAAACTATTGGATAGATATAAACTTTGTAGATATAAACCATAGTACTATCATGGAAGCCATCGAAGAGGGCGACATCTGAAGTACCCAAGGGGTACCTTGACGTGGAGAATTTCAATTTTCGATGGAGACTTGTAATTGTGAATTGTCAAAATGTAATGAGAACGGGAAAGACGTATACCGAATTCATGAGAGTTCGATAGAGTCAGGTCGAAGGCATTTCCTCAAAAGGATATTGGTATAATGAGAAAACAGATAAAAGACACAATGAGGAAAATATTCAATTTTGTTTTAGTTTGTTTATATTTTTTTGTAATGAAGATAAACCTAAAGACATTAAAAGAACAATTTTGGATATTCTCTTTGGCTCCTGGGTGTTTGTGGTGCAAGAGAAAGGGGTAGGTATGCATGTGAAGGTGTATTTATTTGTTCACTGTTGCAGCATTGATAATATAAATAAGATTATATGTATATATGTTATATTATCCTTAGTTGCAGGTTTATTGTGCGCAGGATTTTTGGGTTTTGTGGTGCTAGAAGAAGGTATTGTAATATAGGTATGTGGGTTAGTTATTACAGATATAGGTGTTTTGTGTGCAGGATTTTGTACATGCAAAGTTTGTCGTCATTCTGGTTCTTGCGTTGTTTTAGTTTTTTCCAAAACTTTCAAGAAAATATTTTCAGATTTGCGGCTAAGCTTAGCGTCCTAGTGACTATAGAAATACATAGGAAGGGCCAATTGATGTATCGCATTATATGAAAAATCGACTTTTATATCTAAAAGCGATTAGAGGCTGAACTAATAGCCCAGGAAAATTACAATACAATTTACTATAGAAATGGATATAATTTAAAAAACATTTCGAAAGTTAAATTTTAAAATCATTGGGTGCATGATTCATTCTTGACCATTAAAGTTAAAAATAATAGAAAAATAATTTTTTTTTTCGCAGTTTAAGAATAGCGCCATCTGTTTTTTTTTCGAAATTTGAAATAATTGCCAAAATTAACAAACTTGCTTTGACAAACCGGGTTTTCGAACATATGTTAGCTAATTATATACATATAATTATATGTATATTATAAGGATCGAAATATTAAATTCTAAATGGGAGTTTTGCTAGAAGGCTACATTTTTTTCCCCAGGAAGATGTTAAAAATATAAGAAAGTTATGCATACGTTTGAAAATTCTAAAAAAAATATTAAAGAAGTTATGAGTGATTAAAAAATGAAAATTAAAAAAATTGGTATCTATAAAATAATTTATCACAAATCTGGATTTCAACTGATTTTGATTTAATATATAATTTTAGAAAGGTAATAAAACAAAAATTAACCATGTTTAAGAAAATTTTGATGCAACTTTTCTTGATTTCTTGAGTAAATTTTTTCAAAAAATTTATTAAAAGTTCATTAATCGATGGGTTGAATTTTTTGTACGATTTGAGTTTGGCTACATCTCTTCTTTATAAAACCAAGCTCTTAGGGTGTCCGGGGTAAGGGGAAGACCACTTTCTTGGAAAAGAAAGTGATTTGGTTTTTGTTCTACAACTTGATGACATTTTATTTTACAACAAAGTCTTGAAAAAAAACTTTTAGACGGTACAATTATCTAAAAATTGGGTTATTAATCTTGAGGTCATAGGATGTCAAAGTAACACTTTTGATTTTGTACTATAAATTTACAAATAACGGTTTTTTCTTAATATCTCAGCAAACATTTTTTTTTTTCAAAAAACTCATGAGTTAATATAAGTCAAAATTTACTCCAGCGTGAAGTTTTTGCATGGTTTTCTCAGAATCTTGCCTGTTTGAAAAAAAAAGTACATTAATCTTTTTTGTGTAAAATGACAAGGTACAATATGTACCTTCACATATTTTTTTAAAAAAAGTTGAACTTCATTGCAAAATGTCAATATGATATGAATTACATATAAGAAAAATAAGAAAATAAAATCAATTCTTTACGCTGAAGTTTGTACCTATAGAACCAAAATATTGTCTGAATCCGTGTTTTAAGAATCCGGAAATCCGTGTATTAAAAATTCGTGTACTTATTAAAAATCGGGGTATCCGGATACACGTGAAGAATAGTAGGCTCTAGTACCTACCTATGTACCTACCTGCCTACCAAAATTACCTATGGGGATATTTGCCTAAGCCCCCCAATGTAGCAAACAAAATTTTATTGAAATACTGACCAACATGGTACATAGATTGGTACCCACTCAAAATCTATAGTGGTGGTTCTACAAATGATGGAATTTTTGACGGCTCCGTTGATATTTTAATAACTGTTCAAGTATTCTACCTATAACTATAAATCTAATTGATGTCTATATGGCCAGACAAAATTATTAAGATCTGACATATTTTCAGTACTCAAAACATTCTTCAAAGGGTCTAATTCTCAGTCCCCGGAAGTGTCCCCTGCTCGTTTTCGAAGGGAAAATTTCTTAAAGTTCTCTAATTTAAGTTTCAAAACCAAAATAAACTTTCAATTATTGACGTTAGATAATATATATTTTTAGGATAAAATGATTATTTAGTACTATTATATTATATTACAAAATAAAATCATTGAACTTTGTCCCTCGGATTTCTAATCAGTCCGAATGAAACAGTCATAAATATCCTTAACTTTGAAAGCTATCCAAGATTCAGATCTAGCAGCGTGAAGCATTAGCTGTGCTGACAATAAAATCATTTTCGTATCCTACGCCTGTTGGCTATTTCATTTGGAAAAGGCTCTAATGATTTAGATGACATTTTCAGAGCATTTCTCTTTAGCAGGGAGAAGGTTTAGCCCATTTGAATTATTCTGACTTTCTCTGAAACCAACGATTTGGATGAAATTTTCAGACTTGGTTTTCCTGAGTGAGAAAGTAACTTTAGGGACCAAACCCGGCGAATAAGCTGGATGGGGTAATAACTCATATTTAAATTCATGCAATTTCGCCATTGCGACTGCGGACTTGTGCGCAGAAGCTTTGTCTTGTTGAAAAAGAACATTTTATCTTGCAAAATGGGGTCTTTTTGCCTTTGAATCAACTTTGAATCGCTTCAACAGGTGAGCATAATTAGTGCCGGTAATTGTCTTACCTTTCTGAAGGAAATCGATGTGGATGACACTTCCCGTATCCCAATAAAGTTTAGTTTATTTCATCAAACAAAGTTACAAGACTTCAGTGATTACTTGATAATAATACAATACAATACAAATAAAATAAATTAGTAAAAATAAAAATACTTAAAATAAATAGCAAATTATTTTTAAATGAGAATCTACTCAGACTAAAATCAATCATATCACAAACTGCATTGGTTTCTCTTAAGCATCTAGACAATGGTTCATTTGCAGCATAATTTGTTCTGTGGAATGGAATCTCAAAAATCAATCGGTTTCTGAGCATCCTCGCAGGGACAATAAAGTTAATTAAAGCCAAAATATCGGAACACTCAATATGATTTTCCAATACATCACGAATGAACATAACCTCAGAGAACTTTCTTCGAATGTTAAGAGGCAAGATTCCAAATAATTTACACCTTGTTCCATAGGATGGCATATCTATGTCCCAGTTAAGACTTTTCACTAATACTCTTGTTAAACGTTTTTGAATTTTCTCAATTCTAAGAGAATGAATTTCATATATAGGGTTCCAAATAGTACTACAATATTCCAGGGTAGATCTAACAAATGCAAAAAACAGACATTTCAAAGTGTGTGGATCAATGAAATCTTTAGAATTACGCAAAATGAATGCCAACATTGAATTACATTTGGCTACTAAAAAGTCTATATGTTTTAAAAAATCAAGTTTTGGGTCAAAAATGACACCAAGGTCTTTTTTAAAGGTTGAACTTGAAAGAAAAGAATTGTTTATTTTTAACGTTTTCGACAAAACGTTAAACTTTGACATTTTGCAATATTCAAGTGTAAAGAGTTTATCGAACACCAATTAGATAATCTCTCGAGATCTTCTTGTAATAACAGACAATCGTTTTCAGTTCTTATGCATCGAAAGACTTTCAAATCATCAGCATATATAAGGCACTTAGAATTAAGAAATGCGTTGGGAATGTCGTTAATAAATAATAAGAAAAAAAGTGAACCAAGATGGCTGCCTTGTGGCACACCCGAGGTAACATTAATAGGGGAAGAGAGTAAGTTATTAATATGACCATACTGGGTACGACCTTTATGTATGCCTTTATCCGCTTCAAGAAATTAGATTAGAAAATATCACCCTCACCGTGTTTACCGATAAACCAACTTTGTCATCTTTTTGCTTGGATTCACCTGAAGAAGTCCACTGTTAAGACTGTTCTTTGGTCTCTGGTGTGTGGTGCTGGTGATGAATTCATATTTCATCCGCAGATACATATCGGCGCAAAAACTCGCTTGGATTACGGTAAAAGGTGGCCAAATACTCCAATGAAATGTTTAAACGGTATCGATTGTTATCGATGGAAAGCAAACGTGGTATCAATTGTGATTTTTGGAGCTTTTGTTTCATTTTCGTATTAGTTTTTTCCGCGAAAAAAAATATTTTATCAGCCCTCGAAATTCGAATTTTTGCACTTTGTTGACAATTTTACAACCGCTTCTGATAAAACCGCTATAAAAACAGAACTATTGGATAGATATAAACTTTGTAGATATAAACCATAGTACTATCATGGAAGCCATCGAAGAGGGCGACATCTGAAGTACCCAAGGGGTACCTTGACGTGGAGAATTTCAATTTTCGATGGAGACTTGTAATTGTGAATTGTCAAAATGTAATGAGAACGGGAAAGACGTATACCGAATTCATGAGAGTTCGATAGAGTCAGGTCGAAGGCATTTCCTCAAAAGGATATTGGTATAATGAGAAAACAGATAAAAGACACAATGAGGAAAATATTCAATTTTGTTTTAGTTTGTTTATATTTTTTTGTAATGAAGATAAACCTAAAGACATTAAAAGAACAATTTTGGATATTCTCTTTGGCTCCTGGGTGTTTGTGGTGCAAGAGAAAGGGGTAGGTATGCATGTGAAGGTGTATTTATTTGTTCACTGTTGCAGCATTGATAATATAAATAAGATTATATGTATATATGTTATATTATCCTTAGTTGCAGGTTTATTGTGCGCAGGATTTTTGGGTTTTGTGGTGCTAGAAGAAGGTATTGTAATATAGGTATGTGGGTTAGTTATTACAGATATAGGTGTTTTGTGTGCAGGATTTTGTACATGCAAAGTTTGTCGTCATTCTGGTTTTTGCGTTGTTTTAGTTTTTTCCAAAACTTTCAAGAAAACATATTTTTATTTGCGGCCAAGCTTAGCGTCCTAGTGACTATAGAAATACATAGGAAGGGCCAATTGATGTATCGCATTATATGAAAAATCGACTTTTATATCTAAAAGCGATTAGAGGCTGAACTTATAGCCCAGGAAAATTACAATACAATTTACTATAGAAATGGATATAATTTAAAAAAAAACATTTCGAAAGTTAAATTTTAAAATCATTGGGTGCATGATTCATTCTTGACCATTAAAGTTAAAAATAATAGAAAAATATTTTTTTTTTCGCAGTTTAAGAATAGCGCCATCTGTTTTTTTTTTTCAAAATTTGAAATAATTGCCAAAATCAACAAACTTGCTTTGACAAACCGGGTTTTCGAACATATGTTAGCTAATTATATACATATAATTATATGTATATTATAAGGATCGAAATATTAAATTCTAAATGGGAGTTTTGCTAGAAGGCTAAATTTTTTTCCCCAGGAAGAAAATTCTAAAAAAAAATATTAAAGAAGTTATGAGTGATTAAAAAATGAAAATTAAAAAAATTGGTATCCATAAAATAATTTATCACAAATCTGGATTTCAACTGATTTTGATTTAATATATAATTTTAGAAAGGTAATAAAACAAAAATTAACCATGTTTAAGAAAATTTTGATGCAACTTTTCTTGATTTCTTGAGTAAATTTTTTCAAAAAATTTATTAAAAGTTCATTAATCGATGGGTTGAATTTTTTGTACGATTTGAGTTTGGCTACATCTCTTCTTTATAAAACCAAGCTCTTAGGGTGTCCGGGGTAAGGGGAAGACCACTTTCTTGGAAAAGAAAGTGATTTGGTTTTTGTTCTACAACTTGATGACATTTTATTTTACAACAAAGTCTTGAAAAAAAACTTTTAGACGGTACAATTATCTAAAAATTGGGTTATTAATCTTGAGGTCATAGGATGTCAAAGTAACACTTTTGATTTTGTACTATAAATTTACAAATAACGGTTTTTTCTTAATATCTCAGCAAACATTTTTTTTTTTCAAAAAACTCATGAGTTAATATAAGTCAAAATTTACTCCAGCGTGAAGTTTTTGCATGGTTTTCTCAGAATCTTGCCTGTTTGAAAAAAAAAGTACATTAATCTTTTTTGTGTAAAATGACAAGGTACAATATGTACCTTCACATATTTTTTTAAAAAAAGTTGAACTTCATTGCAAAATGTCAATATGATATGAATTACATATAAGAAAAATAAGAAAATAAAATCAATTCTTTACGCTGAAGTTTGTACCTATAGAACCAAAATATTGTCTGAATCCGTGTTTTAAGAATCCGGAAATCCGTGTATTAAAAATTCGTGTACTTATTAAAAATCGGGGTATCCGGATACACGTGAAGAATAGTAGGCTCTAGTACCTACCTATGTACCTACCTGCCTACCAAAATTACCTATGGGGATATTTGCCTAAGCCCCCCAATGTAGCAAACAAAATTTTATTGAAATACTGACCAACATGGTACATAGATTGGTACCCACTCAAAATCTATAGTGGTGGTTCTACAAATGATGGAATTTTTGACGGCTCCGTTGATATTTTAATAACTGTTCAAGTATTCTACCTATAACTATAAATCTAATTGATGTCTATATGGCCAGACAAAATTATTAAGATCTGACATATTTTCAGTACTCAAAACATTCTTCAAAGGGTCTAATTCTCAGTCCCCGGAAGTGTCCCCTGCTCGTTTTCGAAGGGAAAATTTCTTAAAGTTCTCTAATTTAAGTTTCAAAACCAAAATAAACTTTCAATTATTGACGTTAGATAATATATATTTTTAGGATAAAATGATTATTTAGTACTATTATATTATATTACAAAATAAAATCATTGAACTTTGTCCCTCGGATTTCTAATCAGTCCGAATGAAACAGTCATAAATATCCTTAACTTTGAAAGCTATCCAAGATTCAGATCTAGCAGCGTGAAGCATTAGCTGTGCTGACAATAAAATCATTTTCGTATCCTACGCCTGTTGGCTATTTCATTTGGAAAAGGCTCTAATGATTTAGATGACATTTTCAGAGCATTTCTCTTTAGCAGGGAGAAGGTTTAGCCCATTTGAATTATTCTGACTTTCTCTGAAACCAACGATTTGGATGAAATTTTCAGACTTGGTTTTCCTGAGTGAGAAAGTAACTTTAGGGACCAAACCCGGCGAATAAGCTGGATGGGGTAATAACTCATATTTAAATTCATGCAATTTCGCCATTGCGACTGCGGACTTGTGCGCAGAAGCTTTGTCTTGTTGAAAAAGAACATTTTATCTTGCAAAATGGGGTCTTTTTGCCTTTGAATCAACTTTGAATCGCTTCAACAGGTGAGCATAATTAGTGCCGGTAATTGTCTTACCTTTCTGAAGGAAATCGATGTGGATGACACTTCCCGTATCCCAATAAAGTTTAGTTTATTTCATCAAACAAAGTTACAAGACTTCAGTGATTACTTGATAATAATACAATACAATACAAATAAAATAAATTAGTAAAAATAAAAATACTTAAAATAAATAGCAAATTATTTTTAAATGAGAATCTACTCAGACTAAAATCAATCATATCACAAACTGCATTGGTTTCTCTTAAGCATCTAGACAATGGTTCATTTGCAGCATAATTTGTTCTGTGGAATGGAATCTCAAAAATCAATCGGTTTCTGAGCATCCTCGCAGGGACAATAAAGTTAATTAAAGCCAAAATATCGGAACACTCAATATGATTTTCCAATACATCACGAATGAACATAACCTCAGAGAACTTTCTTCGAATGTTAAGAGGCAAGATTCCAAATAATTTACACCTTGTTCCATAGGATGGCATATCTATGTCCCAGTTAAGACTTTTCACTAATACTCTTGTTAAACGTTTTTGAATTTTCTCAATTCTAAGAGAATGAATTTCATATATAGGGTTCCAAATAGTACTACAATATTCCAGGGTAGATCTAACAAATGCAAAAAACAGACATTTCAAAGTGTGTGGATCAATGAAATCTTTAGAATTACGCAAAATGAATGCCAACATTGAATTACATTTGGCTACTAAAAAGTCTATATGTTTTAAAAAATCAAGTTTTGGGTCAAAAATGACACCAAGGTCTTTTTTAAAGGTTGAACTTGAAAGAAAAGAATTGTTTATTTTTAACGTTTTCGACAAAACGTTAAACTTTGACATTTTGCAATATTCAAGTGTAAAGAGTTTATCGAACACCAATTAGATAATCTCTCGAGATCTTCTTGTAATAACAGACAATCGTTTTCAGTTCTTATGCATCGAAAGACTTTCAAATCATCAGCATATATAAGGCACTTAGAATTAAGAAATGCGTTGGGAATGTCGTTAATAAATAATAAGAAAAAAAGTGAACCAAGATGGCTGCCTTGTGGCACACCCGAGGTAACATTAATAGGGGAAGAGAGTAAGTTATTAATATGACCATACTGGGTACGACCTTTATGTATGCCTTTATCCGCTTCAAGAAATTAGATTAGAAAATATCACCCTCACCGTGTTTACCGATAAACCAACTTTGTCATCTTTTTGCTTGGATTCACCTGAAGAAGTCCACTGTTAAGACTGTTCTTTGGTCTCTGGTGTGTGGTGCTGGTGATGAATTCATATTTCATCCGCAGATACATATCGGCGCAAAAACTCGCTTGGATTACGGTAAAAGGTGGCCAAATACTCCAATGAAATGTTTAAACGGTATCGATTGTTATCGATGGAAAGCAAACGTGGTATCAATTGTGATTTTTGGAGCTTTTGTTTCATTTTCGTATTAGTTTTTTCCGCGAAAAAAAATATTTTATCAGCCCTCGAAATTCGAATTTTTGCACTTTGTTGACAATTTTACAACCGCTTCTGATAAAACCGCTATAAAAACAGAACTATTGGATAGATATAAACTTTGTAGATATAAACCATAGTACTATCATGGAAGCCATCGAAGAGGGCGACATCTGAAGTACCCAAGGGGTACCTTGACGTGGAGAATTTCAATTTTCGATGGAGACTTGTAATTGTGAATTGTCAAAATGTAATGAGAACGGGAAAGACGTATACCGAATTCATGAGAGTTCGATAGAGTCAGGTCGAAGGCATTTCCTCAAAAGGATATTGGTATAATGAGAAAACAGATAAAAGACACAATGAGGAAAATATTCAATTTTGTTTTAGTTTGTTTATATTTTTTTGTAATGAAGATAAACCTAAAGACATTAAAAGAACAATTTTGGATATTCTCTTTGGCTCCTGGGTGTTTGTGGTGCAAGAGAAAGGGGTAGGTATGCATGTGAAGGTGTATTTATTTGTTCACTGTTGCAGCATTGATAATATAAATAAGATTATATGTATATATGTTATATTATCCTTAGTTGCAGGTTTATTGTGCGCAGGATTTTTGGGTTTTGTGGTGCTAGAAGAAGGTATTGTAATATAGGTATGTGGGTTAGTTATTACAGATATAGGTGTTTTGTGTGCAGGATTTTGTACATGCAAAGTTTGTCGTCATTCTGGTTTTTGCGTTGTTTTAGTTTTTTCCAAAACTTTCAAGAAAACATATTTTTATTTGCGGCCAAGCTTAGCGTCCTAGTGACTATAGAAATACATAGGAAGGGCCAATTGATGTATCGCATTATATGAAAAATCGACTTTTATATCTAAAAGCGATTAGAGGCTGAACTTATAGCCCAGGAAAATTACAATACAATTTACTATAGAAATGGATATAATTTAAAAAAAAACATTTCGAAAGTTAAATTTTAAAATCATTGGGTGCATGATTCATTCTTGACCATTAAAGTTAAAAATAATAGAAAAATATTTTTTTTTTCGCAGTTTAAGAATAGCGCCATCTGTTTTTTTTTTTCAAAATTTGAAATAATTGCCAAAATCAACAAACTTGCTTTGACAAACCGGGTTTTCGAACATATGTTAGCTAATTATATACATATAATTATATGTATATTATAAGGATCGAAATATTAAATTCTAAATGGGAGTTTTGCTAGAAGGCTAAATTTTTTTCCCCAGGAAGAAAATTCTAAAAAAAAATATTAAAGAAGTTATGAGTGATTAAAAAATGAAAATTAAAAAAATTGGTATCCATAAAATAATTTATCACAAATCTGGATTTCAACTGATTTTGATTTAATATATATTTTTAGAAAGGTAATAAAACAAAAATTAACCATGTTTAAGAAAATTTTGATGCAACTTTTCTTGATTTCTTGAGTAAATTTTTTCAAAAAATTTATTAAAAGTTCATTAATAGATGGGTTGAATTTTTTGTACGATTTGAGTTTGGCTACATCTCTTCTTTATAAAACCAAGCTCTTAGGGTGTCCGGGGTAAGGGGAAGACCACTTTCTTGGAAAAGAAAGTGATTTGATTTTTGTTCTACAACTTGATGACATTTTATTTTACAACAAAGTCTTGAAAAAAAACCTTTAGACGGTGCAATTATCTAAAAATTGGGTTATTAATCTTGAGGTCATAGGATGTCAAAGTAACACTTTTGATTTTGTACTATAAATTTACAAATAACGGTTTTTTTCTTAATATCTCAGCAAACATTTTTTTTTTCAAAAAACTCATGAGTTAATATAAGTCAAAATTTACTCCAGCGTGAAGTTTTTGCATGGTTTTCTCAGAATCTTGCCTGTTTGAAAAAAAAAGTACATTAATCTTTTTTGTGTAAAATGACAAGGTACAATATGTACCTTCACATATTTTTTTAAAAAAAAGTTATACATAGCTTTCGAGAAATTCAGAAAAAAATGGAATTGAATGATGTGTTTGATCCAAATCTCGAGGTATTTTTTTTTTTTTTTTTGAATGCGTAACCTTACTTAAAATATCGCGAATACAAATTGAACTTCATTGCAAAATGTCAATATGATATGAATTACATATAAGAAAAATAAGAAAATAAAATCAATTCTTTACGTTGAAGTTTGTACCTATAGAACCAAAATATTGTCTGAATCCGTGTTTTAAGAATCCGGAAATCCGTGTATTAAAAATTCGTGTACTTATTAAGAATCGGGGTATCCGGATACACGTGAAGAATAGTAGGCTCTAGTACCTACCTATGTACCTACCTGCCTACCAAAATTACCTATGGGTATATTTGCCTAAGCCCCCCAATGTTGCAAACAAAATTTTATTGAAATACTGACCAACATGGTACATAGATTGGTACCCACTCAAAATCTATAGTGGTGGTTCTACAAATGATGGAATTTTTGACGGCTCCGTTGATATTTTAATAACTGTTCAAGTATTCTACCTATAACTATAAATCTAATTGATGTCTATATGGCCAGACAAAATTATTAAGATCTGACATATTTTCAGTACTCAAAACATTCTTCAAAGGGTCTAATTCTCAGTCCCCGGAAGTGTCCCCTGCTCGTTTTCGAAGGGAAAATTTCTTAAAGTTCTCTAATTTAAGTTTCAAAACCAAAATAAACTTTCAATTATAGACGTTAGATAATATATATTTTTAGGATAAAATGAATATTTAGTACTATTATATTATATTACAAAATAAAATCATTGAACTTTGTCCCTCGGATTTCTAATCAGTCCGATTGAAACAGTCATAAATATCCTTAACTTTGAAAGCTATCCAAGATTCAGATCTAGCAGCGTGAAGCATTAGCTGTGCTGACAATAAAATCATTTTCGTATCCTACGCCTGTTGGCTATTTCATTTGGAAAAGGCTCTAATGATTTAGATGACATTTTCAGAGCTTTTCTCTTTAGCAGGGAGAAGGTTTAGGCAGTAATTTTGATTACAATTGCCCACTACCACGCCCATTTGAATTATTCTGACTTTCTCTGAAACCAACGATTTGGATGAAATTTTCAGACTTGGTTTTCCTGAGTGAGAAAGTAACTTTAGGGACCAAACCCGGCGAATAAGCTGGATGGGGTAATAACTCATATTTAAATTCATGCAATTTCGCCATTGCGACTGCGGACTTGTGCGCAGAAGCTTTGTCTTGTTGAAAAAGAACATTTTATCTTGCAAAATGGGGTCTTTTTGCCTTTGAATCAACTTTGAATCGCTTCAACAGGTGAGCATAATTAGTGCCGGTAATTGTCTTACCTTTCTGAAGGAAATCGATGTGGATGACACTTCCCGTATCCCAATAAAGTTTAGTTTATTTCATCAAACAAAGTTACAAGACTTCAGTGATTACTTGATAATAATACAATACAATACAAATAAAATAAATTAGTAAAAATAAAAATACTTAAAATAAATAGCAAATTATTTTTAAATGAGAATCTACTCAGACTAAAATCAATCATATCACAAACTGCATTGGTTTCTCTTAAGCATCTAGACAATGGTTCATTTGCAGCATAATTTGTTCTGTGGAATGGAATCTCAAAAATCAATCGGTTTCTGAGCATCCTCGCAGGGACAATGAAGTTAATTAAAGCCAAAATATCGGAACACTCAATATGATTTTCCAATACATCACGAATGAACATAACCTCAGAGAACTTTCTTCGAATGTTAAGAGGCAAGATTCCAAATAATTTACACCTTGTTCCATAGGATGGCATATCTATGTCCCAGTTAAGCCTTTTCACTAATACTCTTGTTAAACGTTTTTGAATTTTCTCAATTCTAAGAGAATGAATTTCATATATAGGGTTCCAAATAGTACTACAATATTCCAGGGTAGATCTAACAAATGCAAAAAACAGACATTTCAAAGTGTGTGGATCAATGAAATCTTTAGAATTACGCAAAATGAATGCCAACATTGAATTACATTTGGCTACTAAAAAGTCTATATGTTTTAAAAAATCAAGTTTTGGGTCAAAAATGACACCAAGGTCTTTTTTAAAGGTTGAACTTGAAAGAAAAGAATTGTTTATTTTTAACGTTTTCGACAAAACGTTAAACTTTGACATTTTGCAATATTCAAGTGTAAAGAGTTTATCGAACACCAATTAGATAATCTCTCGAGATCTTCTTGTAATAACAGACAATCGTTTTCAGTTCTTATGCATCGAAAGACTTTCAAATCATCAGCATATATAAGGCACTTAGAATTAAGAAATGCGTTGGGAATGTCGTTAATAAATAATAAGAAAAAAAGTGAACCAAGATGGCTGCCTTGTGGCACACCCGAGGTAACATTAATAGGGGAAGAGAGTAAGTTATTAATATGACCATACTGGGTACGACCTTTATGTATGCCTTTATCCGCTTCAAGAAATTAGATTAGAAAATGTCACCCTCACCGTGTTTACCGATAAACCAACTTTGTCATCTTTTTGCTTGGATTCACCTGAAGAAGTCCACTGTTAAGACTGTTCTTTGGTCTCTGGTGTGTGGTGCTGATGATGAATTCATATTTCATCCGCAGATACATATCGGCGCAAAAACTCGCTTGGATTACGGTAAAAGGTGGCCAAATACTCCAATGAAATGTTTAAACGGTATCGATTGTTATCGATGGAAAGCAAACGTGGTATCAATTGTGATTTTTGGAGCTTTTGTTTCATTTTCGTATTAGTTTTTTCCGCGAAAAAAAATATTTTATCAGCCCTCGAAATTCGAATTTTTGCACTTTGTTGACAATTTTACAACCGCTTCTGATAAAACCGCTATAAAAACAGAACTATTGGATAGATATAAACTTTGTAGATATAAACCATAGTACTATCATGGAAGCCATCGAAGAGGGCGACATCTGAAGTACCCAAGGGGTACCTTGACGTGGAGAATTTCAATTTTCGATGGAGACTTGTAATTGTGAATTGTCAAAATGTAATGAGAACGGGAAAGACGTATACCGAATTCATGAGAGTTCGATAGAGTCAGGTCGAAGGCATTTCCTCAAAAGGATATTGGTATAATGAGAAAACAGATAAAAGACACAATGAGGAAAATATTCAATTTTGTTTTAGTTTGTTTATATTTTTTTGTAATGAAGATAAACCTAAAGACATTAAAAGAACAATTTTGGATATTCTCTTTGGCTCCTGGGTGTTTGTGGTGCAAGAGAAAGGGGTAGGTATGCATGTGAAGGTGTATTTATTTGTTCACTGTTGCAGCATTGATAATATAAATAAGATTATATGTATATATGTTATATTATCCTTAGTTGCAGGTTTATTGTGCGCAGGATTTTTGGGTTTTGTGGTGCTAGAAGAAGGTATTGTAATATAGGTATGTGGGTTAGTTATTACAGATATAGGTGTTTTGTGTGCAGGATTTTGTACATGCAAAGTTTGTCGTCATTCTGGTTTTTGCGTTGTTTTAGTTTTTTCCAAAACTTTCAAGAAAACATATTTTTATTTGCGGCCAAGCTTAGCGTCCTAGTGACTATAGAAATACATAGGAAGGGCCAATTGATGTATCGCATTATATGAAAAATCGACTTTTATATCTAAAAGCGATTAGAGGCTGAACTTATAGCCCAGGAAAATTACAATACAATTTACTATAGAAATGGATATAATTTAAAAAAAAACATTTCGAAAGTTAAATTTTAAAATCATTGGGTGCATGATTCATTCTTGACCATTAAAGTTAAAAATAATAGAAAAATATTTTTTTTTTCGCAGTTTAAGAATAGCGCCATCTGTTTTTTTTTTTCAAAATTTGAAATAATTGCCAAAATCAACAAACTTGCTTTGACAAACCGGGTTTTCGAACATATGTTAGCTAATTATATACATATAATTATATGTATATTATAAGGATCGAAATATTAAATTCTAAATGGGAGTTTTGCTAGAAGGCTAAATTTTTTTCCCCAGGAAGAAAATTCTAAAAAAAAATATTAAAGAAGTTATGAGTGATTAAAAAATGAAAATTAAAAAAATTGGTATCCATAAAATAATTTATCACAAATCTGGATTTCAACTGATTTTGATTTAATATATATTTTTAGAAAGGTAATAAAACAAAAATTAACCATGTTTAAGAAAATTTTGATGCAACTTTTCTTGATTTCTTGAGTAAATTTTTTCAAAAAATTTATTAAAAGTTCATTAATCGATGGGTTGAATTTTTTGTACGATTTGAGTTTGGCTACATCTCTTCTTTATAAAACCAAGCTCTTAGGGTGTCCGGGGTAAGGGGAAGACCACTTTCTTGGAAAAGAAAGTGATTTGATTTTTGTTCTACAACTTGATGACATTTTATTTTACAACAAAGTCTTGAAAAAAAACCTTTAGACGGTGCAATTATCTAAAAATTGGGTTATTAATCTTGAGGTCATAGGATGTCAAAGTAACACTTTTGATTTTGTACTATAAATTTACAAATAACGGTTTTTTTCTTAATATCTCAGCAAACATTTTTTTTTTTCAAAAAACTCATGAGTTAATATAAGTCAAAATTTACTCCAGCGTGAAGTTTTTGCATGGTTTTCTCAGAATCTTGCCTGTTTGAAAAAAAAAGTACATTAATCTTTTGTGTGTAAAATGACAAGGTACAATATGTACCTTCACATATTTTTTTAAAAAAAAGTTATACATAGCTTTCGAGAAATTCAGAAAAAAATGGAATTGAATGATGTGTTTGATCCAAATCTCGAGGTATTTTTTTTTTTTTTTTGAATGCGTAACCTTACTTAAAATATCGCGAATACAAATTGAACTTCATTGCAAAATGTCAATATGATATGAATTACATATAAGAAAAATAAGAAAATAAAATCAATTCTTTACGTTGAAGTTTGTACCTATAGAACCAAAATATTGTCTGAATCCGTGTTTTAAGAATCCGGAAATCCGTGTATTAAAAATTCGTGTACTTATTAAGAATCGGGGTATCCGGATACACGTGAAGAATAGTAGGCTCTAGTACCTACCTATGTACCTACCTGCCTACCAAAATTACCTATGGGGATATTTGCCTAAGCCCCCCAATGTAGCAAACAAAATTTTATTGAAATACTGACCAACATGGTACATAGATTGGTACCCACTCAAAATCTATAGTGGTGGTTCTACAAATGATGGAATTTTTGACGGCTCCGTTGATATTTTAATAACTGTTCAAGTATTCTACCTATAACTATAAATCTAATTGATGTCTATATGGCCAGACAAAATTATTAAGATCTGACATATTTTCAGTACTCAAAACATTCTTCAAAGGGTCTAATTCTCAGTCCCCGGAAGTGTCCCCTGCTCGTTTTCGAAGGGAAAATTTCTTAAAGTTCTCTAATTTAAGTTTCAAAACCAAAATAAACTTTCAATTATAGACGTTAGATAATATATATTTTTAGGATAAAATGAATATTTAGTACTATTATATTATATTACAAAATAAAATCATTGAACTTTGTCCCTCGGATTTCTAATCAGTCCGATTGAAACAGTCATAAATATCCTTAACTTTGAAAGCTATCCAAGATTCAGATCTAGCAGCGTGAAGCATTAGCTGTGCTGACAATAAAATCATTTTCGTATCCTACGCCTGTTGGCTATTTCATTTGGAAAAGGCTCTAATGATTTAGATGACATTTTCAGAGCTTTTCTCTTTAGCAGGGAGAAGGTTTAGGCAGTAATTTTGATTACAATTGCCCACTACCACGCCCATTTGAATTATTCTGACTTTCTCTGAAACCAACGATTTGGATGAAATTTTCAGACTTGGTTTTCCTGAGTGAGAAAGTAACTTTAGGGACCAAACCCGGCGAATAAGCTGGATGGGGTAATAACTCATATTTAAATTCATGCAATTTCGCCATTGCGACTGCGGACTTGTGCGCAGAAGCTTTGTCTTGTTGAAAAAGAACATTTTATCTTGCAAAATGGGGTCTTTTTGCCTTTGAATCAACTTTGAATCGCTTCAACAGGTGAGCATAATTAGTGCCGGTAATTGTCTTACCTTTCTGAAGGAAATCGATGTGGATGACACTTCCCGTATCCCAATAAAGCTTAGTTTATTTCATCAAACAAAGTTACAAGACTTCAGTGATTACTTGATAATAATACAATACAATACAAATAAAATAAATTAGTAAAAAGAAAATTTAAACATTTCCACCATTGAGGTTAGGTACTTAAAATAAATAGCAAATTATTTTTAAATGAGAATCTACTCAGACTAAAATCAATCATATCACAAACTGCATTGGTTTCTCTTAAGCATCTAGACAATGGTTCATTTGCAGCATAATTTGTTCTGTGGAATGGAATCTCAAAAATCAATCGGTTTCTGAGCATCCTCGCAGGGACATTGAAGTTAATTAAAGCCAAAATATCGGAACACTCAATATGATTTTCCAATACATCACGAATGAACATAACCTCAGAGAACTTTCTTCGAATGTTAAGAGGCAAGATTCCAAATAATTTACACCTTGTTCCATAGGATGGCATATCTATGTCCCAGTTAAGCCTTTTCACTAATACTCTTGTTAAACGTTTTTGAATTTTCTCAATTCTAAGAGAATGAATTTCATATATAGGGTTCCAAATAGTACTACAATATTCCAGGGTAGATCTAACAAATGCAAAAAACAGACATTTCAAAGTGTGTGGATCACTGAAATCTTTAGAATTACGCAAAATGAATCCCAACATTGAACTACCTTTGGCTACTAAAAAGTCTATATGTTTTAAAAAATCAAGTTTTGGATCAAAAATGACACCAAGGTCTTTTTTAAAGGTTGAACTTGAAAGAAAAGAATTGTTTATTTTATAAACGAAGTTTATTGATTAACGTTTTCGACAAAACGTTAAACTTTGACATTTTTCAATATTCAAGTGTAAAGAGTTTATCGAACACCAATTAGATAATCTCTCAAGATCTTCTTGTAATAACAGACAATCGTTTTCAGTTCTTATGCATCGAAAGACTTTCAAATCATCAGCATACATAAGGCACTTAGAATTAAGAAATGCGTTGGGAATGTCGTTAATAAATAATAAGAAAAAAAGTGAACCAAGATGGCTGCCTTGTGGCACACCCGAGGTAACATTAATAGGGGAAGAGAGTAAGTTATTAATATGACCATACTGGGTACGACCTTTTATATATGCCTTTATCCGCTTCAAGAAATTAGATAAGAAAATATCACCCTCACCGTGTTTACCGATAAACCAACTTTGTCATCTTTTTGCTTGGATTCACCTGAAGAAGTCCACTGTTAAGACTGTTCTTTGGTCTCTGGTGTGTGGTGCTGGTGATGAATTCATATTTCATCCGCAGATACATATCGGCGCAAAAACTCGCTTGGATTACGGTAAAAGGTGGCCAAATACTCCAATGAAATGTTTAAACGGTATCGATTGTTATCGATGGAAAGCAAACGTGGTACCAATTGTGATTTTTGGAGCTTTTGTTTCATTTTCGTATTAGTTTTTTCCGCGAAAAAAAATATTTTATCAGCCCTCGAAATTCGAATTTTTGCACTTTGTTGACAATTTTACAACCGCTTCTGATAAAACCGCTATAAAAACAAAACTATTGGATAGATATAAACTTTGTAGATATAAACCATAGTACTATCATGGAAGCCATCGAAGAGGGCGACATCTGAAGTACCCAAGGGGTACCTTGACGTGGAGAATTTCAATTTTCGATGGAGACTTGTAATTGTGAATTGTCAAAATGTAATGAGAACGGGAAAGACGTATACCGAATTCATGAGAGTTCGATAGAGTCAGGTCGAAGGCATTTCCTCAAAAGGATATTGGTATAATGAGAAAACAGATAAAAGACACAATGAGGAAAATATTCAATTTTGTTTTAGTTTGTTTATATTTTTTTGTAATGAAGATAAACCTAAAGACATTAAAAGAACAATTTTGGATATTCTCTTTGGCTCCTGGGTGTTTGTGGTGCAAGAGAAAGGGGTAGGTATGCATGTGAAGGTGTATTTATTTGTTCACTGTTGCAGCATTGATAATATAAATAAGATTATATGTATATATGTTATATAATCCTTAGTTGCAGGTTTATTGTGCGCAGGATTTTTGGGTTTTGTGGTGCTAGAAGAAGGTATTGTAATATAGGTATGTGGGTTAGTTATTACAGATATAGGTGTTTTGTGTGCAGGATTTTGTACATGCAAAGTTTGTCGTCATTCTGGTTCTTGCGTTTTTTTAGTTTTTTCCAAAACTTTCAAGAAAATATTTTCAGATTTGCGGCTAAGCTTAGCTTCCTAGTGACTATAGAAATACATAGGAAGGGCCAATTGATGTATCGCATTATATGAAAAATCGACTTTTATATCTAAAAGCGATTAGAGGCTGAACTAATAGCCCAGGAAAATTCCAATACAATTTACTATAGAAATGGATATAATTTAAAAAACATTCCGAAAGTTAAATTTTAAAATCATTGGGTGCATGATTAATTCTTGACAATTAAAGTTAAAAATAATAGAAAAATAATTTTTTTTTTTCGCAGTTTAAGAATAGCGCCATCTGTATTTTTTTTCGAAATTTGAAATAATTGCCAAAATCAACAAACTTGCTTTGACAAACCGGGTTTTCGAACATATGTTAGCTAATTATATACATATAATTATATGTATATTATAAGGATCGAAATATTAAATTCTAAATGGGAGTTTTGCTAGAAGGCTAAATTTTTTTCCCCAGGAAGATGTTAAAAATATAAGAAAGTTATGCATACGTTTGAAAATTCTAAAAAAAATATTAAAGAAGTTATGAGTGATTAAAAAATGAAAATTAAAAAAATTGGTATCTATAAAATAATTTATCACAAATCTGGATTTCAACTGATTTTGATTTAATATATATTTTTAGAAAGGTAATAAAACAAAAATTAACCATGTTTAAGAAAATTTTGATGCAACTTTTCTTGATTTCTTGAGTAAATTTTTTCAAAAAATTTATTAAAAGTTCATTAATCGATGGGTTGAATTTTTTGTACGATTTGAGTTTGGCTACATCTCTTCTTTATAAAACCAAGCTCTTAGGGTGTCCGGGGTAAGGGGAAGACCACTTTCTTGGAAAAGAAAGTGATTTGGTTTTTGTTCTACAACTTGATGACATTTTATTTTACAACAAAGTCTTGAAAAAAAACTTTTAGACGGTACAATTATTAAAAAATTGGGTTATTAATCTTGAGGTCATAGGATGTCAAAGTAACACTTTTGATTTTGTACTATAAATTTACAAATAACGGTTTTTTCTTAATATCTCAGCAAACATTTTTTTTTTTTCAAAAAACTCATGAGTTAATATAAGTCAAAATTTACTCCAGCGTGAAGTTTTTGCATGGTTTTCTCAGAATCTTGCCTGTTTGAAAAAAAAAGTACATTAATCTTTTTTGTGTAAAATGACAAGGTACAATATGTACCTTCACATATTTTTTTAAAAAAAAGTTATAGCTTTCGAGAAATTCAGAAAAAAATGGAATTGAATGATGAGTTTGATCCAAATCTCGAGGTTTTTTTTTGAATGCGTAACCTTACTTAAAATATCGCGAATACAAATTGCACTTCATTGCAAAATGTCAATATGATATGAATTACATATAAGAAAAATAAGAAAATAAAATCAATTCTTTACGTTGAAGTTTGTACCTATAGAACCAAAATATTGTCTGAATCCGTGTTTTAAGAATCCGGAAATCCGTGTATTAAAAATTCGTGTACTTATTAAGAATCGGGGTATCCGGATACACGTGAAGAATAGTAGGCTCTAGTACCTACCTATGTACCTACCTGCCTACCAAAATTACCTATGGGGATATTTGCCTAAGCCCCCCAATGTAGCAAACAAAATTTTATTGAAATACTGACCAACATGGTACATAGATTGGTACCCACTCAAAATCTATAGTGGTGGTTCTACAAATGATGGAATTTTTGACGGCTCCGTTGATATTTTAATAACTGTTCAAGTATTCTACCTATAACTATAAATCTAATTGATGTCTATATGGCCAGACAAAATTATTAAGATCTGACATATTTTCAGTACTCAAAACATTCTTCAAAGGGTCTAATTCTCAGTCCCCGGAAGTGTCCCCTGCTCGTTTTCGAAGGGAAAATTTCTTAAAGTTCTCTAATTTAAGTTTCAAAACCAAAATAAACTTTCAATTATTGACGTTAGATAATATATATTTTTAGGATAAAATGAATATTTAGTACTATTATATTATATTACAAAATAAAATCATTGAACTTTGTCCCTCGGATTTCTAATCAGTCCGATTGAAACAGTCATCCTTAACTTTGAAAGCTATCCAAGATTCAGATCTAGCAGCGTGAAGCATTAGCTGTGCTGACAATAAAATCATTTTCGTATCCTACGCCTGTTGGCTATTTCATTTGGAAAAGGCTCTAATGATTTAGATGACATTTTCAGAGCTTTTCTCTTTAGCAGGGAGAAGGTTTAGGCAGTAATTTTGATTACAATTGCCCACTACCACGCCCATTTGAATTATTCTGACTTTCTCTGAAACCAACGATTTGGATGAAATTTTCAGACTTGGTTTTCCTGAGTGAGAAAGTAACTTTAGGGACCAAACCCGGCGAATAAGCTGGATGGGGTAATAACTCATATTTAAATTCATGCAATTTCGCCATTGCGACTGCGGACTTGTGCGCAGAAGCTTTGTCTTGTTGAAAAAGAACATTTTATCTTGCAAAATGGGGTCTTTTTGCCTTTGAATCAACTTTGAATCGCTTCAACAGGTGAGCATAATTAGTGCTGGTAATTGTCTTACCTTTCTGAAGGAAATCGATGTGGATGACACTTCCCGTATCCCAATAAAGTTTAGTTTATTTCATCAAACAAAGTTACAAGACTTCAGTGATTACTTGATAATAATACAATATAATACAATACAATACAAATAAAATAAATTAGTATAAAGAAAATTTAAACATTTCCACCATTGAGGTTAGGTACTTAAAATCAATCATATCACAAACTGCATTGGTTTCTCTTAAGCATCTAGACAATTATTCATTGGCAGCATAATTTGTTCTGTGGAATGGAATCTCAAAAATCAATCGGTTTCTGAGCATCCTCGCAGGGACATTGAAGTTAATTAAAGCCAAAATATCGGAACACTCAATATGATTTTCCAATACATCACGAATGAACATAACCTCAGAGAACTTTCTTCGAATGTTGAGAGGCAAGATTCCAAATAATTTACACCTTGTTCCATAGGATGGCATATCTATGTCCCAGTTAAGCCTTTTCACTAATACTCTTGTTAAACGTTTTTGAATTTTCTCAATTCTAAGAGAATGAATTTCATATATAGGGTTCCAAATAGTACTACAATATTCCAGGGTAGATCTAACAAATGCAAAAAACAGACATTTCAAAGTGTGTGGATCACTGAAATCTTTAGAATTACGCAAAATGAATCCCAACATTGAATTACCTTTGGCTACTAAAAAGTCTATATGTTTTAAAAAATCAAGTTTTGGGTCAAAAATGACACCAAGGTCTTTTTTAAAGGTTGAACTTGAAAGAAAAGAATTGTTTATTTAATTAACGAAGTTTATTCATTAACGTTTTCGACAAAACGTTAAACTTTGACATTTTTCAATATTCAAGTGTAAAGAGTTTATCGAACACCAATTAGATAATCTCTCGAGATCTTCTTGTAATAACAGACAATCGTTTTCAGTTCTTATGCATCGAAAGACTTTCAAATCATCAGCATATATAAGGCACTTAGAATTAAGAAATGCGTTGGGAATGTCGTTAATAAATAATAAGAAAAAAAGTGAACCAAGATGGCTGCCTTGTGGCACACCCGAGGTAACATTAATAGGGGAAGAGAGTAAGTTATTAATATGACCATACTGGGTACGACCTTTATGTATGCCTTTATCCGCTTCAAGAAATTAGATTAGAAAATATCACCCTCACCGTGTTTACCGATAAACCAACTTTGTCATCTTTTTGCTTGGATTCACCTGAAGAAGTCCACTGTTAAGACTGTTCTTTGGTCTCTGGTGTGTGGTGCTGGTGATGAATTCATATTTCATCCGCAGATACATATCGGCGCAAAAACTCGCTTGGATTACGGTAAAAGGTGGCCAAATACTCCAATGAAATGTTTAAACGGTATCGATTGTTATCGATGGAAAGCAAACGTGGTACCAATTGTGATTTTTGGAGCTTTTGTTTCATTTTCGTATTAGTTTTTTCCGCGAAAAAAAATATTTTATCAGCCCTCGAAATTCGAATTTTTGCACTTTGTTGACAATTTTACAACCGCTTCTGATAAAACCGCTATAAAAACAAAACTATTGGATAGATATAAACTTTGTAGATATAAACCATAGTACTATCATGGAAGCCATCGAAGAGGGCGACATCTGAAGTACCCAAGGGGTACCTTGACGTGGAGAATTTCAATTTTCGATGGAGACTTGTAATTGTGAATTGTCAAAATGTAATGAGAACGGGAAAGACGTATACCGAATTCATGAGAGTTCGATAGAGTCAGGTCGAAGGCATTTCCTCAAAAGGATATTGGTATAATGAGAAAACAGATAAAAGACACAATGAGGAAAACATTCAATTTTGTTTTAGTTTGTTTATATTTTTTTGTAATGAAGATAAACCTAAAGACATTAAAAGAACAATTTTGGATATTCTCTTTGGCTCCTGGGTGTTTGTGGTGCAAGAGAAAGGGGTAGGTATGCATGTGAAGGTGTATTTATTTGTTCACTGTTGCAGCATTCATAATATAAATAAGATTATATGTATATATGTTATATTATCCTTAGTTGCAGGTTTATTGTGCGCAGGATTTTTGGGTTTTGTGGTGCTAGAAGAAGGTATTGTAATATAGGTATGTGGGTTAGTTATTACAGATATAGGTGTTATTTGTACATGCAAAGTTTGTCGTCATTCTGGTTCTTGCGTTGTTTTAGTTTTTTCCAAAACTTTCAAGAAAATATTTTCAGATTTGCGGCTAAGCTTAGCGTCCTAGTGACTATAGAAATACATAGGAAGGGCCAATTGATGTATCGCATTATATGAAAAATCGACTTTTATATCTAAAAGCGATTAGAGGCTGAACTAATAGCCCAGGAAAATTACAATACAATTTACTATAGAAATGGATATAATTTAAAAAAACATTTCGAAAGTTAAATTTTAAAATCATTGGGTGCATGATTCATTCTTGACCATTAAAGTTAAAAATAATAGAAAAATATTTTTTTTTTCGCAGTTTAAGAATAGCGCCATCTGTTTTTTTTTCAAAATTTGAAATAATTGCCAAAATCAACAAACTTGCTTTGACAAACCGGGTTTTCGAACATATGTTAGCTAATTATATACATATAATTATATGTATATTATAAGGATCGAAATATTAAATTCTAAATGGGAGTTTTGCTAGAAGGCTAAATTTGTTTCCCCAGGAAGATGTTAAAAATATAAGAAAGTTATGCATACGTTTGAAAATTCTAAAAAATTCTATATAATATATGAGTGATTAAAAAATGAAAATTAAAAAAATTGGTATCTATAAAATAATTTATCACAAATCTGGATTTCAACTGATTTTGATTTAATATATATTTTTAGAAAGGTAATAAAACAAAAATTAACCATGTTTAAGAAAATTTTGATGCAACTTTTCTTGATTTCTTGAGTAAATTTTTTCAAAAAATTTATTAAAAGTTCATTAATCGATGGGTTGAATTTTTTTGTACGATTTGAGTTTGGCTACATCTCTTCTTTATAAAACCAAGCTCTTAGGGTGTCCGGGGTAAGGGGAAGACCACTTTCTTGGAAAAGAAAGTGATTTGGTTTTTGTTCTACAACTTGATGACATTTTATTTTACAACAAAGTCTTGAAAAAAAACTTTTAGACGGTACAATTATCTAAAAATTGGGTTATTAATCTTGAGGTCATAGGATGTCAAAGTAACACTTTTGATTTTGTACTATAAATTTACAAATAACGGTTTTTTCTTAATATCTCAGCAAACATTTTTTTTTTTCAAAAAACTCATGAGTTAATATAAGTCAAAATTTACTCCAGCGTGAAGTTTTGGCATGGTTTTCTCAGAATCTTGCCTGTTTGAAAAAAAAGTACATTAATCTTTTTTGTGTAAAATGACAAGGTACAATATGTACCTTCACATATTTTTTTAAAAAAAAGTTATAGCTTTCGAGAAATTCAGAAAAAAATGGAATTGAATGATGAGTTTGATCCAAATCTCGAGGTATTTTTTTTTTTTTTTTGAATGCGTAACCTTACTTAAAATATCGCGAATACAAATTGAACTTCATTGCAAAATGTCAATATGATATGAATTACATATAAGAAAAATAAGAAAATAAAATCAATTCTTTACGTTGAAGTTTGTACCTATAGAACCAAAATATTGTCTGAATCCGTGTTTTAAGAATCCGGAAATCCGTGTATTAAAAATTCGTGTACTTATTAAGAATCGGGGTATCCGGATATTCGTGAAGAATAGTAGGCTCTAGTACCTACCTATGTACCTACCTGCCTACCAAATTTACCTATGGGGATATTTGCCTAAGCCCCCCAATGTAGCAAACAAAATTTTATTGAAATACTGACCAACATGGTACATAGATTGGTACCCACTCAAAATCTATAGTGGTGGTTCTACAAATGATGGAATTTTTGACGGCTCCGTTGATATTTTAATAACTGTTCAAGTATTCTACCTATAACTATAAATTTAATTGATGTCTATATGGCCAGACAAAATTATTAAGATCTGACATATTTTCAGTACTCAAAACATTCTTCAAAGGGTCTAATTCTCAGTCCCCGGAAGTGTCCCCTGCTCGTTTTCGAAGGGAAAATTTCTTAAAGTTCTCTAATTTAAGTTTCAAAACCAAAATAAACTTTCAATTATTGACGTTAGATAATATATATTTTTAGGATAAAATGAATATTTAGTACTATTATATTATATTACAAAATAAAATCATTGAACTTTGTCCCTCGGATTTCTAATCAGTCCGATTGAAACAGTCATCCTTAACTTTGAAAGCTATCCAAGATTCAGATCTAGCAGCGTGAAGCATTAGCTGTGGTGACAATAAAATCATTTTCGTATCCTACGCCTGTTGGCTATTTCATTTGGAAAAGGCTCTAATGATTTAGATGACATTTTCAGAGCTTTTCTCTTTAGCAGGGAGAAGGTTTAGGCAGTAATTTTGATTACAATTGCCCACTACCACGCCCATTTGAATTATTCTGACTTTCTCTGAAACCAACGATTTGGATGAAATTTTCAGACTTGGTTTTCCTGAGTGAGAAAGTAACTTTAGGGACCAAACCCGGCGAATAAGCTGGATGGGGTAATAACTCATATTTAAATTCATGCAATTTCGCCATTGCGACTGCGGACTTGTGCGCAGAAGCTTTGTCTTGTTGAAAAAGAACATTTTATCTTGCAAAATGGGGTCTTTTTGCCTTTGAATCAACTTTGAATCGCTTCAACAGGTGAGCATAATTAGTGCCGGTAATTGTCTTACCTTTCTGAAGGAAATCGATGTGGATGACACTTCCCGTATCCCAATAAAGCTTAGTTTATTTCATCAAACAAAGTTACAAGACTTCAGTGATTACTTGATAATAATACAATATAATACAATACAATACAAATAAAATAAATTAGTATAAAGAAAATTTAAACATTTCCACCATTGAGGTTAGGTACTTAAAATCAATCATATCACAAACTGCATTGGTTTCTCTTAAGCATCTAGACAATGGTTCATTGGCAGCATAATTTGTTCTGTGGAATGGAATCTCAAAAATCAATCGGTTTCTGAGCATGTCCCTGCGAGACATTGAAGTTAATTAAAGCCAAAATATCGGAACACTCAATATGATTTTCCAATACATCACGAATGAACATAACCTCAGAGAACTTTCTTCGAATGTTAAGAGGCAAGATTCCAAATAATTTACACCTTGTTCCATAGGATGGCATATCTATGTCCCAGTTAAGCCTTTTCACTAATACTCTTGTTAAACGTTTTTGAATTTTCTCAATTCTAAGAGAATGAATTTCATATATAGGGTTCCAAATAGTACTACAATATTCCAGGGTAGATCTAACAAATGCAAAAAACAGACATTTCAAAGTGTGTGGATCACTGAAATCTTTAGAATTACGCAAAATGAATCCCAACATTGAATTACCTTTGGCTACTAAAAAGTCTATATGTTTTAAAAAATCAAGTTTTGGGTCAAAAATGACACCAAGGTCTTTTTTAAAGGTTGAACTTGAAAGAAAAGAATTGTTTATTTTATAAACGAAGTTTATTGATTAACGTTTTCGACAAAACGTTAAACTTTGACATTTTTCAATATTCAAGTGTAAAGAGTTTATCGAACACCAATTGGATGATAATCTCTCGAGATCTTCTTGTAATAACAGACAATCGTCGTTAATAAATAATAAGAAAAAAAGTGAACCAAGATGGCTGCCTTGTGGCACACCCGAGGTAACATTAATAGGGGAAGAGAGTAAGTTATTAATATGACCATACTGGGTACGACCTTTTATGTATGCCTTTATCCGCTTCAAGAAATTAGATTAGAAAATATCACCCTCACCGTGTTTACCGATAAACCGACTTTGCCATCTTTTTGCTTGGATTCACCTGAAGAAGTCCACTGTTAAGACTGTTCTTTGGTCTCTGGTGTGTGGTGCTGGTGATGAATTCATATTTCATCCGCAGATACATATCGGCGCAAAAACTCGCTTGGATTACGGTAAAAGGTGGCCAAATACTCCAATGAAATGTTTAAACGGTATCGATTGTTATCGATGGAAAGCAAACGTGGTACCAATTGTGATTTTTGGAGCTTTTGTTTCATTTTCGTATTAGTTTTTTCCGCAAAAAAAAAAAATATTTTATCAGCCCTCGAAATTCGAATTTTTGCACTTTGTTGACAATTTTACAACCGCTTCTGATAAAACCGCTATAAAAACAAAACTATTGGATAGATATAAACTTGGTAGATATAAACCATAGTACTATCATGGAAGCCATCGAAGAGGGCGACATCTGAAGTACCCAAGGGGTACCTTGACGTGGAGAATTTCAATTTTCGATGGAGACTTGTAATTGTGAATTGTCAAAATGTAATGAGAACGGGAAAGACGTATACCGAATTCATGAGAGTTCGATAGAGTCAGGTCGAAGGCATTTCCTCAAAAGGATATTGGTATAATGAGAAAACAGATAAAAGACACAATGAGGAAAATATTCAATTTTGTTTTAGTTTGTTTATATTTTTTTGTAATGAAGATAAACCTAAAGACATTAAAAGAACAATTTTGGATATTCTCTTTGGCTCCTGGGTGTTTGTGGTGCAAGAGAAAGGGGTAGGTATGCATGTGAAGGTGTATTTATTTGTTCACTGTTGCAGCATTCATAATATAAATAAGATTATATGTATATATGTTATATTATCCTTAGTTGCAGGTTTATTGTGCGCAGGATTTTTGGGTTTTGTGGTGCTAGAAGAAGGTATTGTAATAAAGGTATGTGGGTTAGTTATTACAGATATAGGTGTTTTGTGTGCAGGATTTTGTACATGCAAAGTTTGTCGTCATTCTGGTTCTTGCGTTGTTTTAGTTTTTTCCAAAACTTTCAAGAAAATATTTTCAGATTTGCGGCTAAGCTTAGCGTCCTAGTGACTATAGAAATACATAGGAAGGGCCAATTGATGTATCGCATTATATGAAAAATCGACTTTTATATCTAAAAGCGATTAGAGGCTGAACTAATAGGCCAGGAAAATTACAATACAATTTACTATAGAAATGGATATAATTTAAAAAACATTTCGAAAGTTAAATTTTAAAATCATTGGGTGCATGATTCATTCTTGACCATTAAAGTTAAAAATAATAGAAAAATAATTTTTTTTTTTCGCAGTTTATTCTTAAACCGCCATCTGTTTTTTTTTTTCAAAATTTGAAATAATTGCCAAAATCAACAAACTTGCTTTGACAAACCGGGTTTTCGAACATATGTTAGCTAATTATGCACATATAATTATTGTATATTATAAGGATCGAAATATTAAATTCTAAATGGGAGTTTTGCTAGAAGGCTAATTTTTTTTCCCCAGGAAGATGTTAAAAATACACTCCTCGTCAACTGAATACGCACAAACATTTTTGAATATATTTTATCCATTTTTTCCAAACAGTGATGGTTATTATGCCATCTGTTGATGTGTAACGAGTTTCTTGTCGTAGAGGAAGTGCTGGCACCAAAAAAAGACTCCCAAGCTAGCTCTATATCATGGGTTCTTTTTCCTCCTCGTTAGCAAAATTATTTAGATGCCAGGCTTTACCATCTAGGTGTCATTGATGCGCGAGATAGTACGTCACCTTCCCACCCTACCTGGTTGCTCTCTCGCTGAACAACCCCTTTTAAAATAACCGTTCCTTTCCCTCGACCCTTCTACCCCGATCTCCTCATCACCTCATCTTCCCCTTTCTTAAAAAAAAGCACTAGCAATTCATGTTTTGCATTTTAACTGACAATATTTATTTTAAAATTTCTATTGATTATAGAAAACAAATACATTTTACATTTAACTTTGATAAAATTTATGATATCTGATCATGATTTTAAATTTGAAAATTTAAAATGATTTAGGTAAAGTACTAAAAAAAATGGTATAAAAACAACTGATTTAAAAGAAAAGTTTAGTGGTTTAACTTTGATACGCCCAATTATAAAAGTTTTGTGCCGATACTGGGCATTACTTACAAGGGTACTGGTACCGTCAATATGACATACAAAAACAAGAATAAACTCACCCCAAAATACTCGGTGTAGTGGCCACTCCCTCGAAGAATCTTGGATCGATGTGGCGAACTTTATTACGCCTTTTCTTAATTGATGAACAATTTAGCACTTGTAAATATTACCACCTTTTCGACTTCAAACCACATATAAAAGTACTTAATACATATATTGTATTTATATGTATATATATATGCAAGTATATATATATATATAATACACCACTTTTGATTACTTTGTAATTAAAAACGATTCAACTTTTTAGTACTTTTGTAATGTAAATGATAATAAAGCAATATAAAAAAAATTAATTTAAAATGGATGATAAAAAAAATTTAACTTTAGATTTTAAAAGATTAATCAAAAAAAAAATATATATAAGTATACACTTTTATGTAATACAAATTGACTTGGCTTTTTCTCCCTTTTTTTTTCTGCTTCCAAACTATTTGATCGATTTTAGAGAAGTTTTCTAGTAGACGGATTCTCAGCGGGACTTCGTACAACGGTTTTGAAAATTCGGGATTTCTGTGTCCCTTTTCGTTCACTTTGTCACTTCTTCCTGAATAAAAATCGAGGCCATCAAAATAATTTTTTTAACGGCCTAAACACAAAAGAAATCACTTTTAAATTCACTTTCTATCGAAAATTTTCTATCAAAAATTACCTTATAAAGCAGATTAAACTGCGTATATAGATATATATATAGTACGTATAGTTATATATATTGATTTGTGATGTTCCTGGTCGGTTTTATATTTTATATTTTATACAGGAGTATATATATATATATACTAAAAAGGCGAACCCTGCGCCGACGGATAATTTCCGAGCTTTTGCGGATTTTTTCTCGATTTTCTTTAAAAAAAAACTATATATAAAAAAAACACTGAAATTCTGTTATACACTTGGATGGAAACTACTTACATCTCGAAATCTTGAATCTGGGTTCCTTTGATGGTCAGCCGGTGGTACCTTCTTTAATTTATTCTTTAAGTTTATACTTTCGAACAGGCTTCCGTAGTCTTAAGTGGATCTTTTTGAAAAGAAGGTACTTGCCGACGGCTTTGACCAAAGAACCCCAGTTCTACCTATCCCACACTCAGACATACAAATTAGGATTTTCCAGCCTTTGTCTTTTCCCGTTTCACACCCACATAATTACGCACTATAAATATTAATTTTATATTAACGCGTTAATCGTTTTATGTGGGTGTGAACATTGGTGGGCGTAATTTACGCACTTGTTGCCAACATTTTTGGATGCGAATCGGATTCATTAATGTCATGACACCGATCGCATCCAACTTGTTTCCTGCAACAAATGTGCCCTTCTCCACCCTTCGCAACATTCTCAGCTGAAACATTGTTTGCCGAAGCGCCCCACATTTAAAAATTATGGCAACCTGCTGACAATCACTCAATTTGTGATTTGGCGGCCATCATTTTTCTCTTCCCAGAAAAAGAAAAACCCTATAATTTTATGCTTAACCCTTACAGGTGGGAGCGAGGTGACATTACTCCTGCGTAGATTGTTTACAATAATAACATATTGTCAACATAATAATAAGTGGCTAAGCTCGTCGAGTCGTCGTCGTCGTCGTCGTCGCGGGTTCCGTCCTCGTTGGTGGTGGGTTTTGTTTATTTATTTTTTTTTATTTATTCTTTTCTTAAATATTTTTAATAAAACCCATTCGGTTACAGATGGTAAAAATGTTCGTAACATATAAATAACAGAATTTCAAAGTTTTATCCAAAAACAACCGTGAGTTTTTCCTTCAACCACTTCCAAAGTGTAACTTATACAAAGTAGAAGTTTTTTTTTGAGTCAACTAAATAGGTACAAAAATTAAAATTGGTATTGGAATGGAATGAAACAAGTTTTTGTTTAAGTTTAGTAGTGGGTACTTCCACCTTTATTTTTAATTACTTCGTAAATTCGATCCGGCATTGAATCATATAGCTTTTTAATGTAATTTAACGAAATTTCGCTCCACGCTAATTTGATTGCAGAAATTAAGGTTTCTTTGTCTTCGAACTGACGACCACCCTCATAAACTTTGCGTACTAACCATCCCGAGACATTTTCTATGATGTTTAGATCAGGTGAGTACGGCGGCCATTGAAGCAACTGCACTTGTTGCTCCTCTATCCATGTTTTTATTATGCGCGCTGAGTGAATAGGCGCATTATCATGTTGGTAGGTCCAGTTTATGGGTCCAAAGATGTTAGAAAATTTAGGAAAATTTCTTTCCAAAATTACTTTACACCAACTGCTGTCATTCTTGATGTTACAACCTCGAGCTCAACTGTTCCATAATAACTGACTGCTCCCCATATCATGACACCTCCTTCACGACTATGATGGCGCTATAAAAATCTTTTTTCTTTTCTTAAGTCGTGAAAATAGAAGTTGAACCCATCAGGGCCATCGAAATTAAACTTTTTTTCATCTGAAAAAACCACGTGATACCATTCTTTTTTCCAACTCATGTGAAGTCTTGAAAAATCTAATCGCAACATTTTCCGTCTCTCGTCAAGTGGTGGTTTTTTCTTAAGTTTCATTCGTTTAAGATGGCTTGAGTTGTTGATTACTCTTAATACTGTTGAGCAACTTGCGTTTACGCCGACTTTTTGTTTTATTTTTGCCACAGAATCAGAAGAATTTGATGCATATCTTAAAATTCTTCGTCTCTCAGCTGCTGTTGTTGCTGTTTTCTTACCTCCCTTCATGTTTTTGCCGTATGCATCTTTATTTTTCAATTAAGAATAAACTACATTAAAACTTCGGCCAACTTTATCAGCTATTGCACGTCCAGTTAGGCCTTGGTCTCTAAGTAAATCGATTTTAGCTTTTTCAACACTGTTAAGACACGTAGATCTACCCATTTTTCTTAAAATTTGAAATCAAGAATTAAATTTTACTGAAAACACTAAAATCGTTAATTTAAACTGTCAAGCACTCCAAAAAACTTATAAACAACGAAGAAAATGGCGTTGTACCTATTCAGTTGACTAGAAAAAAAACTCACGGTTGTTTTTGGATAATTCTTTCGGAATTATCTGCTTAACATCTTAGGGGAATAGTTAGCATCAACAGATGGCATAATAACCATCACTGTTTGGAAAAAATGGATAAAGTATATTAAAAAATGTTTGTGCGTATTCAGTTGACGAGGAGTGTATAAGAAAGTTATGCATACGTTTGAAAATTCTAAAAAAAATATTAAAGAAGTGAATAAAAAATGAAAATTAAAAAAATTGGTATCTATAAAATAATTTATCACAAATCTGGATTTCAACTGATTTTGATTTAATATATATTTTTAGAAAGGTAATAAAACAAAAATTAACCATGTTTAAGAAAATTTTGATGCAACTTTTCTTGATTTCTTGAGTAAATTTTTTCAAAAAATTTATTAAGAGTACATTAATCGATGGGTTGAATTTTTTGTACGATTTGAGTTTGGCTACATCTCTTCCTAATAAAACCAAGCTCTTAGGGTGTCCGGGGTAAGGGGAAGACCACTTTCTTGGAAAAGAAAGTGATTTGGTTTTTGTTCTACAACTTGATGACATTTTATTTTACAACAAAGTCTTGAAAAAAAACTTTTAGACGGTACAATTATCTAAAAATTGGGTTATTAATCTTGAGGTCATAGGATGTCAAAGTAACACTTTTGATTTTGTACTATAAATTTACAAATAACGGTTTTTTCTTAATATCTCAGCAAACATTTTTTTTTTTCAAAAAACTCATGAGTTAATATAAGTCAAAATTTACTCCAGCGTGAAGTTTTTGCATGGTTTTCTCAGAATCTTGCCTGTTTAAAAAAAAAAGTACATTAATCTTTTTTGTGTAAAATGACAAGGTACAATATGTACCTTCACATATTTTTTTAAAAAAAAGTTATAGCTTTCGAGAAATTCAGAAAAAAATGGAATTGAATGATGAGTTTGATCCAAATCTCGAGGTATTTTTTTTCTTTTTTTTTTTTAATGCGTAACCTTACTTAAAATATCGCGAATACAAATTGAACTTTATTGCAAAATGTCAATATGATATGAATTACATATAAGAAAAATAAGAAAATAAAATCAATTCTTTACGTTGAAGTTTGTACCTATAGAACCAAAATATTGTCTGAATCCGTGTTTTAAGAATCCGGAAATCCGTGTATTAAAAATTCGTGTACTTATTAAGAATCGGGGTATCCGGATACACGTGAAGAATAGTAGGCTCTAGTACCTACCTATGTACCTACCTGCCTACCAAAATTACCTATGGGGATATTTGCCTAAGCCCCCCAATGTAGCAAACAAAATTTTATTGAAATACTGACCAACATGGTACATAGATTGGTACCCACTCAAAATCTATAGTGGTGGTTCTACAAATGATGGAATTTTTGACGGCTCCGTTGATATTTTAATAACTGTTCAAGTATTCTACCTATAACTATAAATCTAATTGATGTCTATATGGCCAGACAAAATTATTAAGATCTGATATATTTTCAGTACTCAAAACATTCTTCAAAGGGTCTAATTCTCAGTCCCCGGAAGTGTCCCCTGCTCGTTTTCGAAGGGAAAATTTCTTAAAGTTCTCTAATTTAAGTTTCAAAACCAAAATAAACTTTCAATTATTGACGTTAGATAATATATATTTTTAGGATAAAATGAATATTTAGTACTATTATATTATATTACAAAATAAAATCATTGAACTTTGTCCCTCGGATTTCTAATCAGTCCGATTGAAACAGTCATAAATATCCTTAACTTTGAAAGCTATCCAAGATTCAGATCTAGCAGCGTGAAGCATTAGCTGTGGTGACAGTAAAATCATTTTCGTATCCTACGCCTGTTGTCTATTTCATTTGTTATGAAGACATTTGTGCGAGAGGTCATGGATTGTCCGTTCAGTTTACTGAAAATATTTTTATGTAAGATTTAATTATATAAATGTTTGTATTTTTTGTGTACAGTACGTTAACATGTTTAAGTGGCAAAAACTATGAAAATACTCAATCCTCTGACATTCAATTACTGATTTAATCTCTTGATGTCCCAAAAATGCTCACAAAATGTTGCTTTTATTCTAAAATACATGTGAAATAAAATGCAGGACTCAATCGCATGAACTTACTCATATTTTCAAGTGGTTAAGAAATTTAAAGATAATTATTTACACAGGGTGTTTTTCATACATTGTATAAAAGTACTAGAGGGCACAGGTTCGGCCGACACAAGAAAAAAATTGTGTTGGAGGGGGTACATTTTTCCCCATTAAGGTGAGGGGTATGATTTTCTTAAAAATTGACTTAAAATAATAAAAAGTTAAAAAAAAATGTTCAGTTCTTTTGAACACCTGTTTTCAAAATGGCTATAAAATCGTTGTTTTTAATTTCTTTGACTGGCCGTTTTCAATTATGTGAAAAGACTTTCTAAAGTTCATATAAAGTAAGGTCTTACGACTTTTTGTTTTTAAAAGTGTTATGTCGAAATTATCATCATTTTATTCCATTTTTTTCAGAATCACCCATATAAGCTTTAAATTAATTTTGTGGTTCGATTTGGATAAATTTTATATATGTTTGGAAAGCCATAATTACAAGGAGTGTGCGAATCACCAAATTAAACACTGACAGACAAGTTTAGTTAACGATAACTGTGCACAAAATATTAAATTAAAAAAAAAAAAACATCAAAAATCAATTTTAAAAAACTTGAAGACCAACAGGTACCTAAATATCTACTAAAAGATGAACATATACCCACATATTGGTAACAACCCTAAAAATCTAACAACTAAATTAATAATTGCAAAAAGAAAACTTTAATTCAAAGAGGTACCATTCGTATTTTCCAAAATATCCATCATCCCAAAAAAGATTACAATTAAAAAATCAAATATAGGTACCCACCAAAAGATATGCATATCATGCAAGAAAAGAAAATTTCAATTTAAATACCTACCAAAAGATATAGCTATATGCCTATTATGTTTAAAGTCAATCAGAAAAACAAAACCTACCCTCAATATAAGAAAATATAGCTTTACTTATACCATCATACGTTTCTTTTTTCACATTGCCTACACCCTACAGCAAAATCTCGGCAAATTATTTGTGTCCTCGTTGCTATGACGCGACGGCGACGGACGCAAGCAGCTTACTTTCAGATATTTCGTTCACCACTTTCTTCTATTTTTCTTTGGTTTTTTCATTGTCTTCAACTTTTTTTTATTGTTTGACATTTCACAAACACCTGATTTGGTTATCTCTTTTACTCCCTATCATTCTTATCAGAATGTAAAAAATACATTCATCTTGCTCTTACTACTTATCTTCCATTCTTTAATTATGGCATATTACCAAGTCTCCACGCAAAAAACCCTGACCGAATGTGGCGCCGCCGCTGGACCAATGTTCTTCTAAAAAAAATAGTTCATGATAGTACTACGGTTTATATATACAAAGATATAAATTAAAATTTCAGAACAATTATTTCGAATATACTTCATGACAATCCAATTGTTTTATTTGGGATTGCAAGGTCATAAGTATAAATTTTCTGGGATTTATTGACCAGCCCTCATTAATTAGATATTGAAAAAAAGTTTTAACATAAAGAAAGATTTTTTTCTTTATTGATAGACCAAGAGCTGGTGAAAGTTTTGCTTAAAGTGTTTCATACTGCGCCAAATTTAGCTGCCGTACTATTTCAATCAGTACAAACTACATGGTAACAACCTGGCAGCGATTTCTCGATTCTTTGACCAGCAAAATGCACTTCAAAATACAAAAAAAAAATAAATAAGCGAAGCTATTGGGTTTTATACGATAAAATTATCTTATACGAGCGTTTTATTTGAAGCCCTTCAGTAATTTGTCATACATTTTTCAAGAAAACAAAGTTGTCAATCTCATTTATGTATCTCGAAACAGCAAATTTTTATTATGACGGTGATCTTTTTAATGAACGATATGTTCCCATCAAAAAGCAATTTTTCTTTGATGTAAGTACATGTACATTGTACATACATACATACTACGAAAACTGTTTTATTTATCCAGAATTGAGGTCTTGAGATTTAATAATGTGAGCGAGAACCTCACGACTTGCTAACATTAGCCTGATATGTGTGCGCATATAACCACAGAGGAAAAAATGTAGTGATATCAAAGACAGGATTGAAGAGCTCCTGAACAAAACATTATAAACATCTCATAGCCGAAATCTCTTACCTAAGCTTCCAGCAGAAACTTAACCAAACTAAACCCTCCACCCAAGACCTAACATAAATAATCAAAATCATCAAATTATTCCTTAAACACATACGTACTCGTAATATTTTTTTTATCTAAACATATAAAATAATAACAAAACTATTCTCAAATAATTTTGTTCTATAAATGTATTCAATATTCAAAATAAAATCTTCTGCATAGTTTGAAAAATCATAGCCATGGTAACAAAAAATACAAACTCAACCCATACTATCATACCTCATAACATAAATTGTAAACAAATTTCAACACAAAATAAAATATAATAATGCTCGTCATGGATACCAATAATAAAAAGACAATTACAAAAATAAATATCCCTTTGAGAATTGGTTTGTGTACTCAAAAAACCCATGCAAATCTATTTATTTCTTTCCTATTGGCTACCATGCGAACAAAGCGCTTTGAGTAATTGGGTGTCACTTCTATATATAATTATTCAATGATTGAAGATATTTCACAAACAGATCAACATATCAGCACCTTAGCCCACTGCACATTGTGTGGGAGTTTCTTGTGTCAACAATTTTAAATTAAGTAATGTATGATCTTCAGTCAAACGTGCGCTCTGAATAATTTCAGAACACACTCAGAACGAAAAAAAAAACACAAATTTTTAGCTCTAAGCGCTTAGAGCTAAAAAAAAAACATTTTTTTTGACAGTTCAGGCTCTGCTCTAAACTTCACAAGAAAAACGACTATTGCATCAGCAACAACGCATCAAGAATTTTCTTGATTGTCATTTGTTTGAAGTTTGCGCATCACTTGATGCAAGTACGCAATAGTGAACACGATATGCAAAAACATCATCTGCATCATCTCTGCAACGATGCCTTTGTGAATTTACGCGAAAGATTTCATCTTTCGTTTTCTGATCGTGTAAAAATAGAAAAAAAGACTAATTTGTTCGCAAGAGAACGGAAATTCCTTTTTTTAATCAAAAAAAGAAACGAAATTGGCACAGCCGCTAGGATCCTGAAAGATTCATGATTAATAACATAAGATCGTACTTTAATAAAAATTTAATTCGCGATCTATAAACAAATCGGCCCCTGAATCGCAAGTTTCATGATTCGCTTCCAGATGACGCAGTTTTTCAATTAATACGAGCACAAACAGACTAAGCCCCAGTAAAGGAGTCTAATGATCAGGTGGCACTTGTGAAATAGCTATAACTCCAGCCTATATACTTGGTGGGAATGTACACAAGTTATTGTTGTTCATTCAAAAATTATTCAATGTAAATTAATATATACTTCGCATCATGTGCTGCACTGTGTGGGTTTCCATTGACACACAAAAAACCTACCTACCTAATTTTAAACTAATTCTTGACCAACGTCATTTCTTTCAACTCATCTCAAGGGGGGCGCTTTCATGACCAACAATTGTTGGTTTACGAATCAAAAATTTTCATATAAGTTTGTATGCGATTTTGGCACTTTTCACCTTTATTTTTTCTCTTGAACTACTGCAACTATTATAAATTTTTTTATTGATTTTTGTTCTTTTATGGTCCTTTTAAAAGATCTTATTCAAAAAATTTAAATTAAATATTAAGGGTATTCATGCAACGTCGTAAGTTTACAAATTGTATAAAATGATAAGTTTACGCAAAGTTTGCATGAACGACCTTTATATTACATGTGATTAAATGCTAGGTAATTCAATCAGAGTAAGAGTCACAATGACGTTTGGATAAATTTAACCAGTTTGATTAATTTTACGCAACATCATCCTTTGATAAGTTGTAAGGGTAAATCATTTCCCATACAAAATTTGACAGTTCATTAACCAAAAAATAAAAACTTAACCAATTTGTTAACTTATCTAGGGTTTTACGAAGTTGCATGAATACCCTTATTAAGAATTTGACCCATACCAACTTTGCAGAGAAACAAAGAAAGGTACAGAACCGAATACGATTACGTACCTGAAAAGTGAACATAACTTTCATTGCCATGTGTCGTTTTAAATGTTTAATAAAACGAAATCTTTTGATGCGAGACTCATTTAACTGAAAAAAATACGCTTTAGTAAAATTGCTATAGATATTCACCCCGATTACAGAATCCGATGAATGGGCAGAGGAGGGTAAATCGATTTTGACTCATAGCAAAAATGTCAGAATTGAGTCCCTCCGCAACTCTTACATCAGATTCAGTAATGGGGGTGATTATGTAATTTATGAAATGCATTATCTCACCATTTCGAGTGTTTCTTTAACAGATAAAAAGAGACCTTCATTTTTAGTCAATGTTTGTGATTTACTTTCTATTAGCATTTGCAAGTCTGCATTACTATCATTATTTCGAGTGCGATGTTTAATTTTACTCTTCAGTTTTCGAATTATTTCATTTATATCCGATTCCGATTTTTGGGAATCGATACGTGAACCCAATTTTTCAGCTTCAATACGTAACTTACCAAGAGCTTGAATCTTTGACTTTTTATCTTCCTATATAAAAATTATTACGTCTTTAATTCTGAAAAAATCAATGCCAAAATCTATAAACCTCGAATCTTTGAATAGCAGAATCTATTTCATGAAGTTTAGCTTCATTCACTTGCACGTTATTAATAGAGCTGGTTAAATTAACACGTATATCGTCTGATTTGATCTAAAAATAAAATACATACAAAATTAAAATAGTATCAAAAACAGTTACCTATAAACTTTTTTTTAAACTCACTTTCATTTGATTCATTTCATTTTCGATCGATTTCAAAGAAACTTTTTGATTTGCTAGGATTTCTTTGAGTTCCTCTAGTCCAAATTTAGTGTCTGATGCTTCTTTTATCTTATCTTCAAGTTGTTTTTCAATTTGTGACAGCTTAGTTTTGCACTCTTCTAGTTCATTTGCCTATCATAATTTTATTTATTAAAGTATTTACTTTCGGATATGAGCATACCAAGAGATCCATTTCATTGCTGTCTGGATATTCAAAACTTTCTAGTTCGTTTATTCTCTCACTTAAGCCCCTTTCCGAAAACTCGTGTTTTTCAACCAAACTTCGATTTCTTTTAATGCTCTGTGATATTTCTTGTAACTGTGGAGTTAAATCTTGTAACATTGACTCACAGTGCGCAATCTGTTCTTTGTTAGATTTAATTTCCAGCTCCATTTGGCTTAAGAAAAGATGATTAGAATTTGGAAAAAAAATAACAATATATAATATTAGGTTAGGTTAGATTTTAAATAATGTTACTATATTCTTTCGCGAATATCGACTTGTATAAATCGAGCAGGTCGAATTTTAAGCGAATACATTCGATAAGACGGCTCTGGGCAATATTCAAGCCCTGGTTTAGTAAGAATAATTTTCCTTAGATTTTCTGGAACATTAGCAATGTGCGATGTAAACTTTTCAGCAACATCTTTGCTTTCAGTAAGGAGAATACTTTCAATAGAACCGCGGTCAATAAGACAGTTAAGGACCACATTATCGGAACAACGAATCTGATCCATAAGTAGCTTAGTTCCATTAGGTGGTCGGACTTTGCCTTTTGATACGTCATACACCTAAGGAAATCCGATTTGAATTAATGTAATAGCTAAAATAACAATTTCTTCAATAATGTACAAACTTTGTTCATAAACTTTGTAGTTATGATGGTTGGATTAAAGTTTGGATAATTCTTTAAAATATTTTCCAAAATTTTGTAATCTTTGTTGTTACTAACAACAAAACTATTTATTAAACCACCTAACTGGTTTTCCACAGCATCGCGAAATCTTGCATCAACAACTTCAATATAACGACCTAGAGGACCACGTGGCTTCTCGGTGAATTGTCTTTCCTGATAAAGTCTATTGATAGTAGACACTATGCAACTAACGTGTTCGCCATAGATCGAGAGAGCATCTTTTGAATTGGCGTTTATGTTGTGTATTTGAGATTGAATGTTTCCTGAAACAAAAAAAATTAAAAATAGAATATGTTCAAGTTGCTTAGTACAAACGTTTTGTTTTAAATACAAGTAATTATTATAGATATAGGAATGCAAGAAAAGCATTTAAATCGCTCTTTTAATGTTGCACAAAAAACTCTTAAAGTAAGATACTTGAAGAAATATGAATATACAAAAAATGAAACTTTGAAGTAGTTGGAGCGGCTTCTAAAATCAAAATTTTGTACATCTGTGGTGTTTGGTAGAAACATGATAACTCCATTATATAATTTGCGTCTTTACGTCCACTTTCTATCGAGTAAGACCCTGGTGAATGAATTTTCTTGTCTCAAATTTGAAGAAAATCAGTTTACCCGTTTAGGCTCCAGCGAATTAGTGCGTAAGACTGCCATGCCGAAAGTCTGGGTTCCATTCCCAGCCACTACCACCTAAAAACAGAAATGTTTTTTTCCCAGGTACTGCCTCTTGCGAGAAACCAACAAAAAGTATCTCTTGTCACAAAAAAATGTTTCTCATTTGGCCGTTCAATGGCAATGTTAAGTGTGCTCAAGTAATCAAAACCAAACAATCACGTTCGCGGTTACAATCAGACTCGCCTCTGGTTCTGGCGACCTACCTGGAACTTCTTGGTTTAACTTCCAAAATGCATTACTCAGCTTTGACCTACTGAGTTGCATTCTGGAAGTTGACTTGTCCCACTAAGCCATTGCGTCACAATAAGTGTGAAACCAAAACTGTCACTATGCATAATATTTAATTGTTATGCATTCTGACTCAGTGGGTTAGGAGGTGAGACATTTAAAGTTAATAAATATACGTATGTATAACATCCCTCCCCCCTTAGGGAGTTCAAGCCAGGTCTCCAGAAATAGGTTCGTCTTTCTTTATTAAATAAATACTAAATGTTAATACTAAATTATACATAGGTACATATATTTGAATTAATTAAATTTGTATCATATTTTCATAAGTTTATTTTTTTTTATATAATACCTTTTAACCTTTTTTACAGTTACAATTCTTAATTTACAAATGTTTTTATTTCAAGTTGTTTTTTTTCTTTTATATCGCTTACATTTGATTTATTTTTTTTTTGTGTTTTATTTATTTGACTTTTATTCATTTCTTTTAACTACAAACTTTATTTTCAAAAATATTTTCTACGTAATTATAGTAAAATAAATTTGCTATTACAATTTTAAAGTTTCAATATTTTCTTTTTTTTATTATTATATAAATGCCAATTTGTTAATTTACAATATACTTGTTTACACCCGGGCAGAGGTGACGCTGAAACTCGCTATGTCTGCTTTAGGCTGTGGCGTTGATGGTGCACGTTTCCTTGGCGTTCGGTTGACTGTCAGCTCACGGAGTGGTAGAATAGTTGATGGAGCTTTGGCTCGGATGGAGCGAATGGTTTGTGCTCTGGATCGGAGACATCGGACTAGACAAATGACAATAACCGCTACCGCTGCTAAGGTGACTAAGGTCAACATGGAGTAGCGATGTAGTGACAACTCCCATTCATGATCTGTCACTTTTCGCTCTGCGTTCAGAAGGTTCCATCTTTGTTCAAGCTCTTCCATACTCTTTTTCCCAAAATTAAGTTCGTTGGCAAAATGCTTGTGGTTGCCAATAAGAATGGGAAGAAGTTTTGGTGTGGTTGCTTGTTTAACTGGAATGGAATTGGCTTGAAATGCTTTCACAAGTTCTGAGTGGTCCACCATTGGTTGTTTGTATTCAGTAGAAACCTCAGAGTGAAATTCGTACAGTAGCTTAAATCCTTTGGCACTGGCTTCGCAGGGCTGCTCCATCTTAAGGATTCCTGAACCGTTGAGGGTGGCTGTATATTGTTGGTCAGCACACTTCAAGTTCAAAACGAAGGAATCCTTTACTTTGAAAAGCCACTCGTTCGGTGCCGTCATCTTCAGGAATATTCCTTTGCTTGCTGGAACCGCAGTGTATTTACACGAATCTTTTGATGAAGCTGCGTGTTGTAAGAGTTCTACTAAGCATTCATTTGATCCAGATGTGAATACCGGGGTCTCGTATCGGCATACCGCAATGTCTTTTTTAGCATCTCTTATTGCAATATGTGATCATCGGGAATACTGTTCCTCATTCAGCATTACGAAAAGGTCGTGGTTATCAGATTCTGCGATGTATTTATACTTTGTATCGATAACCAGATCCCATCGTTCCTCTAAGACTGTTGGTAAGGCGTACACTTTATGGATGTCAAAATGCAAGGAGTCTGGAAGTGGAAGCGTTACCTTAACAAACAGGTTTCCCTCATTTGCAAAGACTGCTGTTCTGGCCGCTGAATTAATGATTCCAAGGTTCTCGAATGAGAATCCTCCTTTGACCGATTTCTTAAGCAGGTCAGTAATGTTTCCTACGTCCAGGATGAAAGGGTGGAGTTTATTTTGGTTAAGGTCATCAAGTATAGAAAGCTCCAGGGATTGCCGGTTTTGGACCTCCATTATTTTTGCGGTGATCACTGATATCATTGCACTCGCTTCGCTCCTCATCTTAAGCATCGAAACTTCCTTGTTTGTGAATTGGCTGTAATTTAGGAAAGATTCACTTAGATTTCTCACACCTGCAGTCACGTTTTCCATTTCCTCCGCTAGTTGTGAAATTGGCTTAGTCAATGTATCGAAATTTGATTTCATGACGGATAGTTGTCGGTGCATTAATTGGAACGAATCCTCATTTCGTTTATGGAGGAATTCCAACTGATGGTAGACCTTTCTAGCATCTTCGCTGTCCATCGTTCCGAAGGCCCATTTTGAAAATCCTCCGATAAACTCTAGTGCACGCTTTTGACGCCTCGAGTGTATCAATTGCCTCATACGATTTGCTGTTTGTCGTAAGTTTACGATGTTTGTCTCTGTCTCATGGGCGACCAAATGGCAATGGCGTTGAAAGTCATCGTCCGCAATGCTTCTGCACATCGTTTCTAGCCTATTGTCACATTTTTGCACCATCTGAATTACCATTTCGTAGTCCATTGGTGTGAACTTCGTCAAAATTGTCCACGTATCACTGTAGAATACGGCTTGTTCTACCGTTTCGAACACTACTGGTGATGTTTTTTGTAATGACTGGATCTTGTATGGTTTCTCATTCTGTGTCTGCCCGGGATAGAAGTTAATAACTATTTGTACAGTTAATGCAAAACACCGTAGGTTGAACATTTTCTTTTCAACTCGATAATTAACTATGTATGTGTTTAAGAAGTATTTTTAAACAAAAAAAAAAAAAATTAAATAGAAAAATTACTTATAGTCAAAGACTGTATGTATTCTTAAAAATTTTATATAAACTAGATTGATTGTATATATGATGTGAATAATATAAATGTAATGTTTTGTTTTTCCTTTGTAAATACTGAAAAGAGAAAAAAAAATATTAGTTAGGTGAACTAAATTAAGCATATTAGAACTTTTCCGTTCCCTTTTAAATTTCCTATATTTAAGGCAGTGGGTAAAGTTTAAGTAGTTTTACTTAATTGATATAAAAAAAATTTCCGGTCCTATCTATACCTGTTAGCGTCGAATGTTAGTGAGTGTAATTATTAGTGGTGAAAAAGTTTTAGTTTAGGATATTATTAGTATGTGTTCAAATTTAACTACCATTAACTTGATTGTGGTAAGCCTTAAGTTGGTTGTTGTGTACTCGTTTGGTTTTTCTACCTACTCGGATATTAGTATTTACAGAACCATTCACGGACACCACCTCATAGGGTCCCAACCAAATAGGTGAAAACTTATTCTTTCTAGTAGGATTTTTAAGCAAGACTTTTTCCCCGACCGCAAACGAGGCAGGATTGGTATGATGGTCGTATAGTTGTTTTGATTTTTGTTTTGCCAGTTCCAAATTTTTCCTCGCTAGTTCTTGCGTCTTCTGTAGTTGATGCTGAAGGATTTTTGGATAATCTTCCGAATTATACAGAGGTGTAGCTGTTCCTTTTAAATTTGTTGGCATTTCGAATTCAAAACCATACAAACTCTTCGTTGGTGTCAGTTTAGTAGCTGTATGCACGGTGTTATTGTGGACATGCATCGCCTGTCTCAACCATTGGTCCCAGCACCGATCGTCATTGTCAACAAAACTCCTTAGATATTCCGCTAAGGGTCTGTGACTGCGTTCGAGTGAACCATTAGCTTGTGGATGATATGCGGTAGTGTGAACTTTTTTAACTCCTAGAAGCTTACAAGTTTCTGAAAAAAGTTTCGAAGTAAAATTAGTTCCATTATCTGTGACGAGTGTTTTAGGTATGCAGAACCTTGTAACAATCTCCTCGTAAAAGGCTCTTGCTACCGTAGATGCTTCAGCATCTGGAATGGCCACACAAGTCATATACTTTGTCAGGTCGTCCTGGAATGTTAAAATATACCGGTTACCGGAATACGTCAAAGGAAGAACACCGACCATGTCCATGTATACCTTATCGAAAGGGAGGCATGGGGTGTCTGTCAAAACCATTGGCATTTTGGTTAGTTTGCCTGACTTATTCTTTTGACATTTTTCACAGTTCCTGATATAATTTGCAATGTCCTTTTGCATATTTTTCCATCTAAACTGACGACGAATTCGTGCATAAGTCTTCGCCATTCCCTGATGTCCTCCAAGTACGGATTTGTGGAAATCACGAAGAACTGTTTGTATGTCTTCTGGATTTTTTAGAACCTGAAAATCATCTCTACTTGCTTGCTTGTTGCTATCTTTTTCAGTAGTTTGTTTATTATTCTTTTCAGTATCCAGATTTTGCTTATTTGTTTGGGTCTTACTTCTTGTCTGTACAATTTTAATATTATCATTTTCCTTATAAATCCTACTTAACGCATCTGCATTGCAATTTGTTTTACCGGGCTTATAAATAATTTTATAATCGTATTCAGACAACTTGAGATGGAATCTAATAAGTCGTGTGGTTGGGTCCTTAACATTAAATACTCCTATGAGAGGACGGTGGTCCGTGTAGACTGAAAACGGTCGACCTAAAAGATATGTTCGGAAGTGCTTGCATGCCCAAACTATGGCAAGCAATTCCTTTTCTATAGTCGAGTAATTTTTTTCTGATTTATTTAGTGAACGGCTAGCATAAGCTATAGGCTTGTCTTCACCCACATTACCCTGGGATAAAACAGCTCCTAAAGCTTCGTTGCTGGCATCGGTTGTTAAAATAAATTGTTTTGTAAAGTCTGGATAAATAAGTATAGGTGGTGAAGAAATCGCTTCCTTAAGGAGCTTAAATGCTATTTCACAATCTGGGGACCATTTGAAACTATTCTCTTTTCTCAATAGCTTTGTTATTGGGACAGCTATTTTAGAAAATTGTGGAATAAATTTCCTATAATAATTCGTAAGTCCCAAAAATGATTGCACTTGTTTTATTGTTTTAGGTATGGGAAAATCTGAAACACATTTGGTTTTGGCTGGGTCAGGCGAAGCTCCGGCTTCAGAGCATATATGTCCCAAATATGATACTTCACGGCATAGAAAATTACATTTCTCGGTATTTAATTTGAGATTATGCTGCCTAAATTTAGCCAAAACCTTTGAAAGCTTTTCGTTGTGTTGCTCTAGATTTTTACCATAGATAACAATATCATCCAAATATACAAAACAATCAATGCCATGCAACCCAGTCAGGATGTGATTCATTATCCTTTGAAAAGTTGCTGGAGCACCGGTCAGACCAAAAGGCATTCTATTGAATTCGTAATGTCCTGTGCTGGTACTAAACGCAGTTTTCGCTCTATCAGCTGGATCGATCAACACTTGATGGTAGCCACTTGCTAAATAAAAGGTGGTGAAAAATTGGCAGTGTCCCAACTGATCAAGAATTTCTTCGATTCTTGGTAGGGGGAATGCGTCTTTAATTGTTACTTCATTCAGTTTTCTAAAATCTACAACCACCCTCCACCGTTTTTTACCTTCAACCGATTTTTTGGGTACAATAAGCAAAGGCGAATTCCAAGGAGATTTGCTTTCCGAAATTATGTTTTGATCAAGCATCTCTTTCACTTGCTTCTCAATTTCTTTTTTATGGATCTCTGGCGTTCTATATTGCTTTGTGTTGATCGGTCCTTGGTCAGATTTGGTGGGAATGTTGTGGGACAAAACGGGTGTATAACTTAAATTATCACCTTCTAATAGAAAGACATCAGAAAACTGAATGCATAACTCCTCTATCGATTTTTTTTCCTCCTTGGTTAGGTTTTTATCTATTTTAATGGAGCTTAGAAGGCTATTTATCCGTTCATTACTGGATTCCTTTTTAAAATTTGTTAATATTTTACCTCCGTTTTTATTGTTTTCAATAATTTTGTAGTTTTTGAAATTTGAATAGGTAGGCATGAAATTTGTGTCCATTACATAGTCCTCTGTTGTGCAGTTTAAAACAGGGACATGGACGTAATCGTTATTTGCCTTAACAATTGTGTTTCCCAAATAAATTCCATTATCAATTTCCTGCGAATGTATAAGCAGTTCATTTGATTTTGAATTTGGGATTTGGATCTTCACAACTGTCCGTGTCCGAGCTCCAATTTTGCACTGCACAACTTTTTCGTTCAGTGAAGACATGGTAGCTAGACTCGAAGGCAAACATTTGAGAGGTAAATCAATTAAGACTTCCCTTTTCCCATCTAAAAACGTTATTCGTTTGGAAACTGCGTCGATGATCGTGTGATTCCATAGGATGTCACGACCTAATATACCATCCGCAGGTATATCATCGTCATCGACTATGTTCCATTTAGTCGAAAATTTTTTTGGGAAAAGTAAATTAGTCTTAATTGTACCCAATGTTGTGCCTACACCACCAAAAACACCACCCAGTTGCTTTGTTTCTCGGGTGTTTATATTGCTAGCATTTTCTAGAGAACTTCGTTTAAGTAAGCTCGAGTCTGCCCCTGTATCAACAAGAACAAGTACTTTTCCGTACTTAGCTAATGATGTGGGCAGCTCGACGAACACATCGTGCTTACGAATGTTCTTAAATGTATACAATATTTTCTTCTGTTTAGTTTTTTTTTTCGTCATAGCGAACTGGTTCAAATACTTACAACAAAAACTAAAAATAAAGTTCTTAAACGTATCCGCCAAAAAGATAAAACATTTATTAAACATTACGCGACACTTACTCACAACCAAGCAAATATTCGCAATCAATAACCATAAATTTACTTGACCTAGGACAACTTTTGCCCCAGATACAGGTTCCATAGTTTTTTGCTTCGTTTTGCTTACCGACTGAAAAGTAAGGAAATTTAACTCTTTTGAGTATTATTTTTTGTTGTTTTTTGTGCTGTAATGACTTCTTTTTTTTTTCTTTTATTTTTAAAGTGTCTTCAAATTGCCTTTTTGATGTCATAGGTGGTATTTTGCTGCCTAGCTCTGATGTCATCATTTTTTTATTTGAAGAGGGATTTTTTGGCGGTGTTTTGTTTGTGGAGAGTAAATTTGGTGGGGCACAGTTTATTGAATTAAACTGGCCCCCGGGCCGTTTCCCGATTGTTCCTTCAGATAATTCCTTTTGGAGAAACAATCCTCCTCCACATGCCCCGTCCTAGAACACCACTTGCATTTTATTCTGGGCTTTTGTGATGTTACTCGTGTAACACGTATTTGTGAACGTTGGCAACTGTTTTGATTATGCCCATAATCTTCGCAAGAATCACAGTATGGTGTTCTTTTGCGAATTTGACACTCGGCATAAGTGTGATTTTGTTTTCCACAAAATCCACATTTTGTAACAGAATTTGCCGTTCTATTTACGTGTCTAGTACTTGGATGGGGGGAGTCTAGATTTACCTGATTATTTGATTGATGTAATGGAATGTTGGATGGTTGGAAGTGATTATGATATTGTGGTGTGTATGAGTTTTGAAGACTATGTATATTTGTATGTGGGTATGTTGGCTGCGGTGGAAGTTGTTGAGGCCAGGTGGGTGGGTACGCACATGGTGAGATAGCACTGAACACATTTGATTGAACTCCCCAGTTGTTTTGAGTTCCCATTTAAAGGGATATTCTCTTCGCTAAATCAGCCAACTTTGACAAGTCAGTTTCAGCGGTGGTCAGCATAAACTGACGCAAAGCAGGATCATACAATCCCATTTTGAAAACCTTAACTAAACTATTATTGAGTTCAGCCACCAACGCTATTGATTGCGCTTCACTGTAACGTGAATCAATAATCTCTTTCGATTTCATTTTCAGCGTGAGTAAGCGTCGAGCGAATGACTGGAAATCTTCATTCATCATTTGGTGTGATTGATTAATTTCAAGCATCACACTGTCGAGAGTTATAATTGCCAGATACGCTGTTTTTATAACTGACTCCAGTTCTGCTAAGGTTTTGGGAGGATAGGATGATTAATTTTGCGTCACCTTGTATATAGATATTTGTTTGTCAAATAGTTCAATCAACTTTTTTAAATATTTAAACAAAACTCATCATTTTTATTCCTGAGGAGTGGCCACTGCTGCTGGACAAAAAAGTCGAAGATGATACACTTTATGTATATACTAATATGGATAACACTTCCGCGAATTAAACGTTTTTGTCTCTATTGGTTCGCGTAGCGATACTTTTAACTATATACACAACAATGAATTTAATTTACGTTAGTAAAGAAAATAATTTAACTACAAAAAGAGTTAACAACAAAATTCCGATTGAATTTTGGTGGTTTGAACACTGGACCCTTGAGACAAGCAATGAATTTGGTGACGATTTTTTTTTTTTTTTTTATAATTCATTTTTATTTTCCATTTTCTTAAAACTATCTTAAAGCTAGACAAAAATTCATAAAAACTAGCCTACTTATCAATATCTTAAAACTAACTTACTGGCCCCAGTCGGGCGCTCTAAGTTAAACTAACTTAATAATTTAATGCTAATGTTATAATAAGAAGAAGAAAAAAATAAAGAGAAGAATTTACAAAAAAAAACTAGGTATCATTGTCTTTCTTTTTTTTTTTTGGTTTTATATAAAACTTACAAACTACATAAAACTAAATTAAAGCTAACTAAAACTAATCAAAAAAAAATTAAAACTACTTACAACTAATTATAAACTAGTTACAACCTACTTATGAGCTACTATTTTAATTATTTTCCGTTTTTATAATTTTTTTTTTTTTGTATTTTTGTGGTTTTTTTTTTTTTTTTTTTTTGGTGCCACCCTGACTGTCTCTACTTAAAACTTACTGCCTAAACCTATGTAAGTCGGCCATACAAGAGAAAATTGCAAGGTCAACTATTTAATGTCTGAAGGAACTTCATCTTCGTTTTTCAACCACCAGAACTGGTTCTCCTGCTTTACCCTACCTTTTCGGTCCTACTTAACCGAAGGTGCTCAGCTCCGTCTTGGACGAGGACGTCTCGACTGTAAAGGAGCCGCCGATCTACAGTTCTACGGCCGACGTGGTAGATTAGCGGAACCGCCGCTCTATCCTGGATCAGCCCTCGACTGTCTAGGTGGAGGAATCCATCGAGCGGAATAAAGCCGCTTAGACGCACACTCTCGTAGTATTCGTATTTAGGGTAATAAGCCCCGAAAATTAAGCTGTTAGACGAGGAAATCGCTTTTGCAATGTGACCTCGAATAAACTTCAGCAAGAAATTATCTATCCTGTTTATGTTGGCCCCGTTGTATAGAACCAGGTTGGAATAGTAATGTTTGTACTCCGAGTCTGGTGTTCTGAGCAATCCAAGGCAGCGTCGAAGACACTGCCTCTCAAACACTCGAATCTTTTCCATTTGAGATGGGGCAACGTTGAACCGAACCGGGCATCCATAGGCAATCATCGGCCGGATAAGGGACATGTAGCAAATCACCTTCACCCTGCTGTCAAGCCGGCTGCTATAAAATAACCGTTTCGTCAGGGCAAAAGCTCCCCTAGCCCTGGCCAGAGCAGCATTTATATGTCTGTCGAAATACAAATACTGATCCATCCAGATGCCAAGGTACTTTACTACACTTTTACTCGCCAGTCGATGTCCATTTGGCCCTACGATCACCAGCTTGCGCCAGTTCTTTCTCGTATCCCTTGTGGCTCGTGGCTCTAAGCAACGGAGTCCTAAACAAGATAGTTTCTGATTTCTGAAAGTTGATTTTCAACTTCCATGCATCGCAATATCGCTGAATCTTCTTGAAGTCACGCTGCAAAAGAATCCTGATGACCTCGACTTTTGGAGCTGTTCTGTACGCAATTAGATCGTCGGCATACGCAATTGCCTGAGTTAGACTACTTATCAGATCGCTGGTGTAAATGTTGAATAGAATCGGCGAGTTGACCGCTCCCTGCTGAAGACCATTTTTAATATTAAAGGTTGTGGCAGAAGTTACATTGCCACTCTTGACAACAAATTTTCTGCCATTGAGCATATCATAAAGCATATATAATAGTGCTTTACTAATGCAAAATTGGTCAGCTTTAGATAAAGACCCTCTAACCATACGGTGTCGAAGGCCTTCTCCAAATCAACCAGACAGGCACCCGTACACTGCTTCTTAGATTTGTTCCATTGGACATCAGCAACGAGTTTAGACGCTGCATGAATGGTGTCATGTCCCGCTTTAAAACCGAACTGATTGTCCGGTATGATGTTATTGTCCTCTGCCCACTTAGACAGAGCTCTATTGATAACCTTTTTGAATACCTTGCTGATAATCGGAAGAAGACTTATCGACCGGAGATTTGCCGGATTGGAGTTGTCCTTTCCCTTTTTCGGGAGAGGATGCACCACAGCTGTCTTCCACCGCACTGGATAATATGCATTATTCAGAGCGTTGTTAAACAGAGTGGTATAAATGTCTACTGCTTCTTGAGGTAAATGTCGAAGTACAACGTTGAATATGCCATCGACTCCTGCTGACTTCTTCTTCTTTAATGAATCGAAGATGAGCTGGAGCTCCACCTTCGTAATTAACAGGGAACTGGGACCATTTCGCTCGGCGATTATCTCGTTTGCCAAATGATCTTCATTGAACCCGGTGAAACCGAGGTTCTCTGATCGCCATTGCGTGATGTCATTCCGAAGGTAGAAGTGATGGAGCAAGGCTCTGTTTTCAAGGTCGTGAATCGGGCGAATGCACGCATTCACCTTTTACACTTGCTGGAAAGCAGCCCCCACAGCCTCCACTTTCTCCTGCGGATCTTCGACAGTAAAGAGGTCATCGTCCAAGACGGCGTCCTCTGGATCAATTCCTGCTGTCAGAAGTACGTCTCTGTTGTCCGTCGTTCTCTGAAGCTTAAGCAACGGAAGATCGTTCCGATCATTCCTTCTAAATATCTTGTTAATTTGGGGAAACATGCTCGGGTCGCTAGCATTAACGGCCCGAATTTTGTTATCCCAATACAAATTAATTGACAACCGATAGTTTTCTTTAATTAGTTGGTTGATGTTCTTGATCGACGACTTCAGTGTCCCAATCTCCAGATCGTGAGGGTCAGTAAACCGTCGGTACAAGAGTTTGAGTCTTGTCAGCAGTCCGCTTTTTTGTCTGTGTAATGCGTCAGTAGTCGCGTTCCGGTACATGTCGGTTGCGTCCCGTTGTTTGTATTTGGGTATTGTTCTGTTCATTGTTCGTTTGATTGTCTCGTCCATTTGTTCTAAGTATTGGTCTATTTCGTTATTTTTCAGATTCCTATCATTTGGTGGGGATATGTTGTTCGAACTGATTTCGCTCGATAAGGCGTTGGTGAAGCGTGGCCAGCGCACCTTACTGTTATTGTAAGTATGCACAGGTACATACTCTTCCAACTCCACGAGCTCGTTCGGAAGCTATATTACGGCAGCGAGGCACCGCTTCTTGGAAACATTGGCTGATCCGTAGCCAGCAGGTCGACACCATACTCATTGTTGTTTCGACTCATCCAATTAAAAAGATGAATACCTCTTTGATTTTGAATTTGATTTCCTCAATCTTGGTGTTTGGCATTCAAATCAAAGGCCATGAGAGGGGAGAAGCGGTCTCTACCATTCTTCCTGGTTCAACTCTCACCCAGCAGCAGACTGGATAGTCTGAGGACGATCTCCGTCCTCAACTACCAGGTTGTAACATGGGATAAATTAAAGAGACGCGGCGACATGCTTCAATGCATGCGCTGCCAAAGGTTTGGCCACGCTGCAGCAAACTGCGAAATGCAGTCACGCTGCGTGAAGTGCGGTGAGAACCACATTAAGGGAGAGTGTAAGCTCGGTACGGAACGGGTCGATGATATGACCCAGCTTAAATGTGCACTTTGCGGAAAGGAGGGGCATCCTGCTAATTATCGGGGTTGCTCAGCTTTTCAGCAGATAAGAATTAACAAAGCGGCTAAGCAGACAGCGGTAGAGATACGCCCATCAACGCGTGCTCCTACAGCAACGCCCGTCAACCCCCAAATTTCCTACGCTCAAATGGCGGCAGGGAGGGGAAAAACGGTACAGCCTGCAGCTAAGGTAGTCCAACCGGCCCTCGTGCCAAAGGCTCCGGACGCTCAGGCCGAAATAAGAAGCATGTTACTGGCGATTCAAGGCCAGTTAACGGGACTTCACAATCAGATAAAGGAGCAGGCGACTAGGGTAGACTATCTCTACTCTGTTTTGCCTAGCTTAACGCAAATTAGAGATTAAAGGCGCGCTGTCGGAGAGGCCTCTTAGGATCCTTGCTGTGAATGTAAATTCACTGATTAGGACCGAACGAAAAGCTAATCTTTTCCAATTGTTGAAAGACCAAAGTCCAGATGTGTTTATGGCCAGCGAAACTAAGCTGAACCAGAAACATAAATTGACTAACAACAATTACAATATCGTTAGAAGAGATCGACCCAACTCCACTCAAGGGGGGGGCGTCGCAATCTTCATACGAAAAGGCATAAATCATAAAGTTATATATAAGAGTGATCTACGTAGATTTCGGCTGTTAGAGGCGTGTGTCGTATGCATTCCTCTCCAACAGGGGAAGCGAATGTATGTGATCGCGGCTTATGCACCGGAATCACCTCAGCCAACTGATTTTTTGACAGAGCTTGAAAAACTTTTCGAAGGTCTACACTTGAGCCTGGACGAAAATTACTTTCTCATGGCCGGTGATTTGAATGCCAAACACTTACATTGGGGAAATCAAGTACAGAATCCGAGAGGTATTCATCTTTTTAATTGGATGAGTCAGTATAATGCTGAATATCGTATAGAACTGCTGGCTACGGATCGGCCATCGTTTCCAAGAAGCGGTGCCTATCTGGATTTATTGTTATTAGACGCAAGACTGACAATTACTGACACTGTGGGTCAAAGACCAAGGAACTGTTTACGAACGATCGAGTACGATAGTGACCACTGCTGACTCGCTGCCGTCGTACAGCTTCCGAACGAGCTCGTGGAGTTGGTTGAGTATGTACCTGTGCGGACTTACAATTACAGTAAGGTGCGCTGGCCACTCTTTACCTACGCCTTAACGAACGAAATTAGATTGAACAATATATCCCCACCAAATGACAGAAATTTGACAAATAACGAAATAGACCAATACTTAGAACAAATGGATGAGACAATCAAACGAACAATGAACAGAACAATACCGAAATACAAACAACGGGATGCAACCGATGTGTACCGAAATGCGACCATTGACGCATTACACAGACAAAAAAGTGGACTGCTGACAAGACTCAAACTCTTGTACCGACGGTTTACTGACCCTCACGATCTGGAGATTAGGACACTGAAGTCGTCAATCAAGAACATCAACCAACTAATTAAAGAAAACTATCGGTTGTCAATTAATTTGTATTGGGATAACAAAATTCGGGCCATTAATTCTAGCGATCCGAGCATGTTTCCCCAAATTAACAAGATATTTAGAAGGAATGATCAGAACGACCTTCCGTGTCTTAAGCTTCAGAGAACGACAGACAACAGAGACGTACTTCTGACAGCAGGAATTAATCCAGAGGACGCCGTCTTGGACGACGACCTCTTTATTGTCGAAGATCCGCAGGAGAAAGTGGAGGCTGTGGGGCTGCTTTCCAGCAAGTGTACAAGGTGAATCCATGCATTCGCCCCAATCATGACCTGGAAAACAGAACCTTGCTCCATCACTTCTACCTTCGGAATGACATCACGCAATGGCGATCAGAGAACCTCGGTTTCACCGGGTTCAATGAAGATCATTTGGCAAACGAGATAATCGCCGAGCGAAATGGTCCCAGTTCCCTGTTAATTACGAAGGTGGAGCTCCAGCTCATCTTCGATTCATTAAAGAAGAAGTCAGCAGGAGTCGATGGCATATCCAACGTTGTACTTCGACATTTACCTCAAGAAGCAGTAGACATTTATACCACTCTGTTTAACAACGCTCTGGATAATGCATACTATCCAGTGCGGTGGAAGACAGCTGTGGTGCATCCTCTCCCGAAAAAGGGAAAGGACAACTCCAATCCGGCAAATCTACGGTCGATAAGTCTTCTTCCGAATATCAGCAAGGTATTCGAAAAGGTTATCAATAGAGCTCTGTCTAAGTGGGCAGAGGACAATAATATCATACCGGACAATCAGTTCGGTTTTAAGGCAGGACATGACACCATTCATGCAGCGTCTAAACTCGTTGCTGATGTCCAATGGAACAAATCTAAGAAGCAGTGTACGGGTGCCTGTCTGGTTGATTTGGAGAAGGCCTTCGACACCGTATGGTTAGAAGGTCTTTATATAAAGTTGACCACACTTGGCTTTTATAAACCACTATTATATATGCTTTATGATATGCTCAATGGCAGAAAATTTGTTGTCAAGAAAGGCAATGTAACTTCTGCCACAACCTTTAATATTAAAAATGGTCTTCAGCAGAGAGCGGTCAACTCGCCGATTCTATTCAGCATTTACACCAGCGATCTGATAAGTAGTCTAACTCAGGCAATTGCGTATGCCGACGATCTAGTTGCGTACAGAACAGCTCCAAAAGTCGAGGTCATCAGGATTCTTTTGCAGCGTGACTTCGAGAAGATTCAGCGATATTGCGATGACTGGAAGTTGAAAATCAACTTTCAGAAATCAGAAACTATCTTGTTTAGGAGTCCGTTGCTTAGAGCCACAAGGATACGAGAAAGAACTGGCGCAAGCTGGTGATCGTACGGAAAAATGGACATCGACTGGCGAGTAAAAGTGTAGTAAAGTACCTTGGCATCTGGATGGATCAGTATTTGTATTTCGACAAACATATAAATGCTGCTCTGGCCAGGGCTAGGGGAGCCTTTGCCCTGACGAAACGGTTGTTTTATAGCAGCCGGCTTCACAGCAGGGTGAAGGTGATTTGCTACATGGCCCTTATCAGGCCGATGATTGCCTATGGATGCCCGGTTTGGTTCAACGTTGCGTTGGATTGCACAGAACACCAGAGTCGGAGTACAAACACTACTATTCCAACCTGGCTCTATACAACGGGGCCAACATAAACAGGATAGACAATTTCTGGCTGAAGCTTATTCAAGGTCACATTGCAAGAGCGATTTCCTCGAGCAACAGCTTAATACTACGAGAGTGTGCGTCTAAGCGGCTTTATTCCACCCGATGCATTCCTCCACCTAGACAGTCGAGGGCTGATCCAGGATAGAGCGGCGGTTCCGCTAATCTACCACGTCGGCCGTAGAACTGTAGATCGGCGGCTCCTTTACAGTCAAGACGTCCTCGCATAAGTCCGAATGGGACCGAAGAGATAGGATAAAGCAGGAAAACCCGTTCTGGTGGTTGAAAAACGAAGATGAAGTTCCTTCAGACATTTAATAGTTGACCTTGCTATTTTCTATTGTATGGCCGACGTCCATAGGTTAAGGTAGTTAGTTTTAAGTAGGGACAGTCAGGGTGGCACAAAAAAAAAAAAAAAAAAAAAAAAAAAAAAAAAAATCCACAAAAATACAAAAATATTATAAAACCGGAAAATGCTTACTGTGGGGCTGTTCTAGTTTGTAGGTAGTCTGTAAGTACCTTATAAGTACATTGTAAGTTGTTTATAATTAGTTGTAAATAGTTTTAAGTAGCCTTAAGTAGTTTAAATTAGTTTTAATTTGTTTTAATTAGCTTTAATTTATTTTTACGTAGTTTGTAAGTTTTATATAAAACCAAAAAAAATTAAGACATAGATACCGAGTTTTTTTTGTAAATTCTTCTCGGTAAAAAATAAAACCGACCTGGATTTAGTATTAAGATAGTTCTTAGGCCGAAAGGCATTAGCATTAAGTTATTATAGTTCAACTTAGAGTGCCCGACTGGGGCCAGTAAGTTAGTTTTAAGATATTGATAAGTAGACTAGTTTTCATAAATTTTTGTCTAGCTTTAAGATAGTTTTAAGAAAATTGGAAAAATAAAAATGAATTTATAAAAAAAAAAAAAAAAAATGGCTGACTGACAACCTGAGGATCACAGGTTCGAGTCCCAGTCGGGCAAAAATTATTTGGCTGCTTTTTTCACAATCGTGAAATAGAAAACTTCATCGAGTGGAAAAAGCAGCAAATGCAAACCAACAACACCGCGGGGACATCGTAAGGTGCCCCAGCAACAACAACAATAAATCCAGCTATGGCTCGCTACGGTCAGTGCCGTAGCAACAACAACAACCAAGCAAGCGATGGCACCACCAGCCATACCATCAACCAGTGCCGTTCAAGCAACGACAAAAACAGCAACGGCACCAACAGCCGATGTGAAAAACAAGAGGAAGAGGATTAGCTGTGCGCCGAACCTCGTCAAGCACCGCTCCACCACCACCTCAGCCCAGCTGCCAGCCGGGGTGAAGGAGACGGCGCGCACAGCCAAAACAACAGCAGCAGCAAAAATACATCAGCAACTTGAAACCTCGCCATCCGATGACGACATCGAATACATGTCCGAAGGTGGCGAGGGTTTATACACTACAGAGGAATCCAACAGCAATGTTCTTGTTGATTTAACCTCACCAGAGGCGTCCTCCGAAGAGGAAAATAATGCGCAAGAAGAATTGGATGAGCCATCAGCCAAAAAATAAAAGTCATTCGGGGGGAGATGGAACGTCTCAATGCCATCGTGACCCCACTGATAGAAGCTCTCAGACACAAGCAAGAAGCTCGACGCGAAAGAGAAAAACAGGAGCGCGAGCAGAAAAAAGTGGTACAGGCACCAAAAAAGGCAGCGCCACAGCAAGAGCAGCCACATCTAAATGCACAACAACAGCAGCAACAACAACAACAACTGCCAACTAAACAACAACAGCAGCAGCCGAAGGAGCAACGTCCAAGAAAATCAATGCAACAGCAGCAGCAGCAGCAACAACTACAGGAGCGCAGTCAGCAGAAGCGGATCGAGCAGCAGCGAGGAGAACACCAGCAGCAGCCACAGCCGCCCCAAAATAAAAAAAAAAGGTGCCACCAATAAACACCTATAAAATAGAGCTACAAGAAACCATAGACCTGTGTAAGTCGGCCATAGGCCAAAACTTTTTATTAAAAGATTAAGTAAGGATAGACATGCTATCCACTGCTCCACAGTGGAGCAGCACAAAATTATAAAAGAAAAGTGGATAAATTCCAGACGGTCCTCTTGAAGGGCATAGATTCCTGCACGGAACCACAGGTGCTCTTAAATGAGCTCCGTCAAAAAGCGAGTGACGATCTCGACTTTATCGGGGTCAAGCCGTTCTCTACAGTCAGAGCCAGACGGGAGAAGCCGTCTTTGCCGTTCTTCCTAGTTCAGCTATCGCCCAGCAGCAAACTGGATAGGTTGAGGAGTATCTCCGTCCTCAACTACCAGGTTGTAACTTGGGATAAACTAAAGAGACGCGGTGACATGCTTCAATGCATGCGCTGCCAAAGGTTTGGCCACGCTGCAGCAAACTGCGAAATGCAGTCACGCTGCGTTAAGTGTGGTGAGGACCACATTAAGGGGGAGTGTAAGCTCGGTGAAGAACGGGTCGAAGACATTACCCAGCTCTGCGGAAAAGAGGGGCACCCTGCCAATTATCGGGGTTGCTCAGTTTTTCAGCAAATTAGACTTGATAAAGCGGTTAAGCAGACAGCGGTAGAGATACGTCCATTAACGCGTGCTCCTACAGCAACGCCCGTTAATCTTCAAATTTCCTACGCCCAAATGGCGGCAGGGAGGGGAAAAACGGTACAGTCTGCAGCTAAGGTAGCCAAACCGGCCCTAGTGCCAAAGGCGCCGGACGCTCAGGCCGAAATAAGAAGCATGTTGCTGGCCATTCAAGGCCAGTTAACAGGACTTCAGACTCAGATAAAGGAGCAGGCGACTAGGGTAGAATATCTCTACTCTGTTTTGCCTAGCCTAACGCAAATTAAAGGTTAAAGGCGCGCTGTCGGAGAGGCCTCTTAGGATCCTTGCTGTGAATGTAAATTCACTGATTAGGACCGAACGTAGAGCTGATCTTTTCCAATTGTTGAAAGACCAAAGTCCAGATGTGTTTATGGCCAGCGAAACTAAGCTGAACCAGCAACATAACTTGACTAACAACAATTACATATATCGTTAGAAGAGATCGACCCAAATCCGTCGCAATCTTTATACGAAAAGGAATAAATCATAAAGTTATATACAACAGGGGAAGCGAATGTATGTGATCGCGTCTTATGCACCGGCATCACCTTAGCCAACTGATTTTATAACAGAGCTTGAAAAACTTTTCGAATGTCTACGCTTGAGCTTGGAGGAAAATTATTTTCTCATGGCCGCTGATTTGAATGCCAAACACCAAGATTGGGGAAATCAAATTCAAAATCAAAGAGGTATTCATCTTTTCAATTGGATGAGTCGATACAACACTGAGTATGGTGTCGACCTGCTGGCTACGAATCGGCATTATCATTTCCAAGGAGCGGTGCCTATCTGGATTTATTGCTAATAGACGCAAGACTGACAATTACTGATACTGTGGGTCAAAGACCAAGAAACTGTTTACGAACGATCGAGAACGCCAGTGATCACTGCGGACTCGCCGCCATAATACAGCTTCCGAATGAGCTCGTGGAGTTGGATGATTATGTACCTGTGCATACTTACAATTACAGTAAGGTGCGCTGGCCACGCTTTACCAACGCCTTATCGAGCGAAATCAGTTCGAATAACATATCCCCACCAAATGATTGGAATTTGACAAATAACGAAATAGACCAATACCTAGAACAAATGGACGAGACAATGAACAGAACCGAAATACAAACAACGAGACGCAACCGACATGTACCGGAACGCAACCATTGACGCACTACACAGACAAAAAAGTGGACTGCTGACAAGGCTCAAGCTCTTGTACCGACGGTTTACTGACCCTCACGATCTGGAGATTAGGACGCTGAGGTCGTCGATCAAAAACATCAACCAACTTATAAAGGAAAACTATCGGTTGTCTATTAATTTGTATTGGGATAGCAAAATTCGGGCCGTTAATTCTAGCGATCCGAGCATGTTTCCGCAAATTAACAAGAAAGAATGATCACAACGACCATCCGTGTCTTAAGCTTAAGAGAACGACAGACAACAGAGACGTACTTCTGACAGCAGGAATTAATCCAGAGGACGCCGTCTTGGACGACGACCTCTTTATTGTCGAAGATCCGCAGGAGAAAGTGGAGGCTGTGGGGCTGCTTTCCAGCAAGTGTACAAGGTGAATGCATGCATTCGCCCCAATCATGACCTGGAAAACAGAACCTTGCTCCATCACTTCTACCTTCGGAATGACATCACGCAATGGCGATCAGAGAACCTCGGTTTCACCGGGTTCAATGAAGATCATTTGGCAAACGAGATAATCGCCGAGCGAAATGGTCCCAGTTCCCTGTTAATTACGAAGGTGGAGCTCCAGCTCATCTTCGATTCATTAAAGAAGAAGTCAGCAGGAGTCGATGGCATATCCAACGTTGTACTTCGACATTTACCTCAAGAAGCAGTAGACATTTATACCACTCTGTTTAACAACGCTCTGGATAATGCATACTATCCAGTGCGGTGGAAGACAGCTGTGGTGCATCCTCTCCCGAAAAAGGGAAAGGACAACTCCAATCCGGCAAATCTACGGTCGATAAGTCTTCTTCCGAATATCAGCAAGGTATTCGAAAAGGTTATCAATAGAGCTCTGTCTAAGTGGGCAGAGGACAATAATATCATACCGGACAATCAGTTCGGTTTTAAGGCAGGACATGACACCATTCATGCAGCGTCTAAACTCGTTGCTGATGTCCAATGGAACAAATCTAAGAAGCAGTGTACGGGTGCCTGTCTGGTTGATTTGGAGAAGGCCTTCGACACCGTATGGTTAGAAGGTCTTTATATAAAGTTGACCACACTTGGCTTTTATAAACCACTATTATATATGCTTTATGATATGCTCAATGGCAGAAAATTTGTTGTCAAGAAAGGCAATGTAACTTCTGCCACAACCTTTAATATTAAAAATGGTCTTCAGCAGAGAGCGGTCAACTCGCCGATTCTATTCAGCATTTACACCAGCGATCTGATAAGTAGTCTAACTCAGGCAATTGCGTATGCCGACGATCTAGTTGCGTACAGAACAGCTCCAAAAGTCGAGGTCATCAGGATTCTTTTGCAGCGTGACTTCGAGAAGATTCAGCGATATTGCGATGACTGGAAGTTGAAAATCAACTTTCAGAAATCAGAAACTATCTTGTTTAGGAGTCCGTTGCTTAGAGCCACAAGGATACGAGAAAGAACTGGCGCAAGCTGGTGATCGTAGGGCCAAATGGACATCCACTGGCGAGTAAAAGTGTAGTAAAGTACCTTGGCATCTGGATGGATCAGTATTTGTATTTCGACAGACATAAATGCTGCTCTGGCCAGGGCTAGGGGAGCCTTTGCCCTGACGAAACGGTTGTTTTATAGCAGCCGGCTTGACAGCAGGGTGAAGGTGATTTGCTACATGGCCCTTATCCGGCCGATGATTGCCTATGGATGCCCGGTTTGGTTCAACGTTGCCCCATCTCAAATGGAAAAGATTCGGGTGTTTGAGAGGCAGTGTCTTTGACGCTGCCTTGGATTGCACAGAACACCAGAGTCGGAGTACAAACATTACTATTCCAACCTGGTCCTATACAACGGTGCCAACATAAACAGGATAGATAATTTCTTCCTCGTCTAACAGCTTAATTTTCGGGGCTATTACCCCAACAACGAATACTACGGGAGTGTGCGTCTAAGCGGCTTTATTCCGCCCGATGCATTCCTCCACCTAGACAGTCGAGGGCTGATTTGATTGGATTGACATCTGTCAGCTAGCTAAGGTTGGTGTTTTTAAAGTTATCTCCGAGAAAAAAGTGGAAAAAATAAATAAATGAAATTTTGTAAAGTGTTTGACATTGTACGAAGACGAAGAAATTAAATATTTACAAATAGTCAATATATCGTCAAAGTTAAAGTGAGTTTTTATTTAATATTGCTATTAAATTTATTTTTGCTCTGTGGATATCGTACATAACCTTGTTTCAAATGCCCATGAATAAGCGCAAAGTAGATGAAATATCACCCAAAACCTTCAACAGGGAAAAAAAAGTGCAAGGTTGTGATAAAATGTCTGAATCCGAAGAATTTGTAGGAAGAATGACAAAAGCAGATTTGGCTGATATGATTGCTGGACTGCTCGACACAAAGTTTCAAGATTCGGCAAAAAAAATTGACATAGAAGCAATCATCATTGCGAACAATCAAATGCTTAAACAAAACATCAAGTTAACAAACAAAGTCGCTGTCCTAGAAGAAAAATACGAGCTTTTGGAATGCCGAATGGATGAAATTGAGAAAAAAAATACGGAAAACAATCTTATGATGAATGTCGACATAGAAGATGGAGGGAACGAGAAAGAATGGGTTAAAAACCTATGTTGATCAATAATTCAACCGCCACCATGTATAGATAACCTACAAATTCTCGAATTACGATCCTTTAACACAAACAAAAAAAAAATCGTTGTTAAATTAGAGTCAAAACAACATGTCATCACTGCTTTGAGATCGTCGAATGCCTTGAAAAACAACGGAATCATAATGTTTAAAGACTTTCCTTATTCTTTAAGGCAAAAGCGCAACCAGCTTCTGAAGATAAGAAAAAGACTAATCGAAGTAAATCCAGAAATAAAAGTTGCTATGGAGACTATAAAATGTATATAAATAACAAAATATTTCGATGGAACCAAACTTTGGGACTTTTGTGCAACAATAAAATCAATGGTCTGTCAGAATTAAATCTTATTTACGAAAGAGATCTATGCAAGCAGCTGGATAGCTTAAATGAGTCTGATAGACGCCAAAACACAGATGGGAACAAAGCAGAGCGAGCGACCTCTAGCAGTCAAATAAAAAGCAACTTAGCGAGGACACCATCTATTAATACGATTGCAAGCTTGAATTTAGCATAGGGTTGAGCTGCCGTCTGCCAAAATAAAGAATTAAATGTAGAATTATTAAATATTAAAATACTAAGTTATAACATAGCAGGCCTTAGTAATAAGTCATTATTTGAAAATTTTTATGAATTATTAAATAAGTATGAAATAGTTTTTTTATATGAAACATTTGTTGTGGAAGATGAAATTAATTTATATATCGATCGTTTTAAGAGTTTCAATTTTCGTTGGATACCTGCCATTAAGTCAAGAACGAGAGGAAGGCCGAGTGGCGGATGTTTCTTCGGGTACAAAAAGACAATAAGACACGTTTTTTGTGAATTTATTACGGAAGAAGAAGTAACTTTTTTAAAGATTACCATAAATAATAAAAACTTTATTATAATACTATCGTACGTGAACTGTAACCATTGGGAGAGAGATTTCGGGGTATTGAATGATTTTCTAGAAAGCTATAGTGGTGAGAATATAATGATTATCGGTTATATAAATGCAAGGATAGGGAAGGAACCTGGAAGAGAAAACATGTATGCAGGTAAAGCAAGAAATTCAAAAGACTCAACACTTAATGCAAGAGGAGTTAAGTTTTTGGAACTTTGCAATTCATTTGGGTTTTGCGTATTGAATGGTGTAAGTGTGTCGGATAAAAATGGAGAATTTACCTTCGTAGGGCAGCAAGGCTCTTCTGTTATAGATTATTGCCTAGCAAAAGGAGAATGGAATTCGATGATTCACGAGTTAAAAATTTTGAGTATGCCCTTTTCGGACCATATGCCACTCTCAGTGAAACTTATACCATCCGCTGTATCTGTTGAGAATTTGAGGAAGCTCATTCTGCCACCGAAAATGGTTTGGAAAGAAAATAAGGCTGCTGATCATCGGCAAAATATTAACCGCGATCTTCAAATCGAAGGAGTGCTTAGTATAGGAGACATTGAAAGAGTAATAAAATCTTCGTATCCGCTATATAGGCAAACATCTACTGCTAAGTCCAAAAACACCGAAAAATGGTTTGACGATGAATGCGAAGCTGTTAGAACCAGATCTTTTGGATGGCTTAGAGCTTTTCGGAAACATAACAATCTGTATTTTAAATTGCTATATCTTGAAGCTAATAGAAAATTCAAACTAATCTGCCAAAGAAAAAAAACTATGTTCTATACATCTCAAGCTTTACAACTGACACATTGCAAGGACTCTAAAGAATTTTGGAAGAACGTGAGAACCTTAAATGGAAAATCCCTTCAAATTAGTGACAAACTCTCTGCTGTTATGTTGGAAGATCACTTTGAAAAGCTTCTAAACCCTATGAATGTTGCACCGATGGTGCTGTATGCGAAACCCTTTGTAACAAATGACATTTTGGATGCTGTTTTAACAGAAGAAGAAGTATGTGTGACAGTCCATAAGCTTAAAGATGGAAAAGCACCCGGAGCGGATAGAATCACAGTTGAGTTTCTGAAATATGGAACAGTGGATTTACTAAAGAAACTTATGGAGACCTGTAATTGCATCTTGGATACTGGAATTATACCACATCAATTTAGGGAAGCGATAATATTTCCAATCCATAAAAAAGGAGATATCACCGACCCAGAAAACTATCGTGGAATATCCTTTCTTAATGCGTCTTATAAAGTGTTTGTATCAATCCTTAGTAATCGAATAGCTGCCTGGATGAACAATAATCAAATTCTGACGGAATTTCAGGCGGGTTTTCGAAGTGGGTATTGCACGAACGACAACATCTTTGTGCTCAAAAGCATCGCAGAAACACTCTTGCAGAGGAAAAAGAAATTATATGTTCTATTCGTCGATTTTAAAGCCGCCTTCGATACTATCGATAGAAGAGCCTTATTCTTCAAATTATACAACAAAGGAATGTCAACCAAGTTTGGAAGAGTCCTAGAAAACCTATATGACGGAAATATAGCGGCAGTATGGAATGGAGAAGAAAGGTCAGATTGGTTTGAAACAACAATGGGAGTAAAACAGGGATGCCCATTGAGCCCGTATCTGTTTTCCCTCTTTATCGACGACCTAATTGATGCTCTACCCGGTGGAATTGAGTTTGCTGGAATTCTAATAAAAGCTCTTCTGTTTGCCGACGATGTTGTTCTTTTTGCATATGGACCAGAAACGCTGCAACTGATGATCAACCGTCTTGAAGATTATTGCAAAGAGTGGAATTTAACGGTTAACTTAAGTAATTCGAAGGCGATGGTTTTAAAAATGGTGGCGGTAGACTGGCCAGAAATGAAAAATGGCATTTCAATGCAGAACCTATTGAAGTTGTGAGGTCATATAAATATCTTGGTGTAACGATTACAAGCAACTTAAACATGGAAACTAATTTGAAAGAGAAACTTGTAAAAGCAAAGAGCGCAATAAGCGCTACATGGAAAAAATGCTTTGCAAACATTCTTATTTAGCGTGAAATACCAAGTTTTCACTGCAGTAGCAGAATCCATAATGATGTATGCAGCGCAAACATGGGGCTATGAAAAGTATGAAACTGTTGAAAAACTGTTACGATTTTATATTAAAAAATGCTTTCAACTACCGAAAAATACACCTAATTACATGGTCATCATTGAAACGGGACTGTCGCCACTCTTTATAAAATCGCTAAAGCTACATATTGATTATCTTCTGCGAGTTTTCAACATGCCGAATGAAAGACTGCCAAAAATTATTGCCATGTATATTATTCAAAGGAAGAGTCTCTGGTTTGAACAATTAAATGAACTTGCTGGGTACTGCGGTTGCAATTTCAATCTCAACGCGCAGTCTTATAATGGAAGAGATGGCAAAAATGAACTTTACGATCTCATCGCAAAAGTAGACGAAAAATATAGGCTTGAATGTATTTCTCAGGCAACTTCTTCTGTCCATAGAGCCACATATAGCATTCTTCAACACAATCTCCGTGAAAAAAAAACTATTTTCGGATTGATTTTGAACAAAAATTAATTTCAGCTGTATTTAAGATGAAGGGAGAGTTGGTAAGATTGAACTTCATGCCACACCGAGACGATCTACCAGTAATATGCTCGCTTTGCAACATGTCGGTGAGAGAAGACATTTTACATTTCATCGGAAAATGTCCGATCCTGAAAGAAGTGAGAAGAATCTTTCTTGGCAGCGACGAAATGAGGGATGAAGAGGTACTGGCGCTCCTTAACTGCAAAGGCGATACAACCAAACTTTACTTATATTACAGAAAAGCAATGTCTTATCGAATACAAATCCAAAATGAAGCCTTTTAAATAACAGCTTTGTAGATAACATTTGTACCAAACAAACACACTATTTTATATCTACTTTTCATTTTCTTAGTAGAAGGATTAATATTTTATTTAACTTTTAAAATACCATTAATTATTTGAAAATATGTCAATCGGGCAGACGGCAAAGCCATGCTTTTAAAATTTTTTTGCATCTAAATTTATGTAAAATGATATTTTTAAAACTGAATAAAAATCATCTAAAATCTAATAATCTGATCCAGGATAGAGCAGCGGTTCCGCTAATCTACCACGTCGGCCACAGAACTGTGGATCGGCGGCTCCTTTACAGTCGAGACGTCCTCGCACAAGACGGAGCTGAGCACCTTTGGTTCAGTAGGACTGTGTCCGAACGGAACCGAAGAGATAGGGTAAAGCAGGAGAACCAGTTCTGGTGGTTGAGAAACGAAGATGAAGTTCCTTCAGACATTTAATAGTTGACCTTGCTATTTTCTCTTGTATGGCCGACTTACATAGGTTAAGGCAGTTAGTTTTAAACAGAGACCATCATGGTGGCACCAAAAAAAAAAAATAATAAAATCCACAAAAATACAAAAAAAAATTATAAAAACGGAAAATACTTGCTGTGGCTGTTCTAGTTTGTAAGTAGACTGTAGGTTGTAACTAGTTTATAACTAGTTGTAAGTAGTTTTAAGTAGTTTTAATTTTTTTTAATTAGTTTTAATTAGCTTTAATTTAGTTTTACGTAGTTTGTAAGTTTTATATAACACCAAAAAAAAAAAAAGACAATGATACCGAGTTTTTTTTTGTAAATTCTTCTCGGTAAAAAATAAAACCGACCTGGATTTAGTATTAAGATAGTTCTTAGGCCGAAAGTCATTAGCATTAAGTTATTATAGGGTAAGTTAGTTTTAAGATATTGATAAGTAGGCTAGTTTTTAGGAATTTTTGTCTAGCTTTAAGATAGTTTTAAGAAAATTGAAAAATAAAAATGAATTAAAAAAAAAAAAAAAAAAAAAAAAAACGTGGCCTCCCACTATTCATACATTCGTTCGATAAGACTGAAAAACCAGATGAAAGTTATAAAATAAAGCAATTCTAAACATCGTAGTTAGGATTGAACCTCTGAGAAAGAGCACAAGGTTAATCCCTCAGTTTAAACGGTACCAAGAATTCAATCACACCCAAACCTATTGCAAAAAAGAGCCAAGGTGTGTTAAATGCCCTGGAAAACATCTAACCATTGACTGCAACGGAAAAAGTGAAAGTCCACCGACGTGCATTAATTGTAATGGAAATCACACTGCAAGCTATAGGGGCTGTGAAGTAGCAAAAGAATTACAAAAGCGACGATCAAAATCTGCCCAAACACAAAGAAACCCACCAAGGCAATTAGAAACCGTAATTCCCAAGAGTGCCAAATCTACGAAAGGTCCAAAATTTAGTATCCGTAAGGAAAAGAAAACAGTGTCAGTACCTTCGGAGAAAATAACGAAGCAGGGAAATGCAGAAACATATACCCAAATAGCGGCATGAAATATACCCGTAAATAACGACACTGAAACAGACCCGGTTTCGAAAGTCTTTTCAATAATTTTGTCAAAACTTGAAGAACAATGCGAAACAAATAAACTTATCTTTGATAGGTTAAGTAAGCTGGAAAATTGTTTTCGACCCAAACTTCTTTCAAAAAATATATGATGGAAAAGCTTAAAATTCTTACGTGGAATGCAACGGATTATGGCAAAAACTTGGAGAATTGGAGATGTATATGCGAGAAAATGATACTGACATATGTTTGATATCAGAAACGATGTTGACATATGTTTGATATCAGAAACGCATGCCAAAAATGAATCAAATCTTAAAATCCACGGGTTTCATGACTACCACGCTATTCATCCGTCAAATAAAGCAAGATGTGGATCATCATTACATATAAAAGAATGCATTGAACACTCGATAGGCCTCAAAATAGAGGCGGAATCAATGCAATTGAGTAGTGTACAGGTTTAAACTAAAAATATTCCTCTCAATGTATCTTCCATATATTGCCCTCAGCGTTGCAAAATTGATAATTTACGACATTGATAAAGTCGTTAAGGCCAAATTTAATTGTTGGTGGTGACTATAATGCAAAGCACACCTTCTGGGCCTCACGATCCATATCTCAAAAGGGTCGCATGCTATATGAAGCAGGAATAGAAAATAATTGTGACTTTCATTCGACTGGCAAGCCAACTTACTGGCCAACTGATCCGTCGAAAATGCCTGATCTAATCGATTTATTCATGGTAAAAGAAATACCCTTTAACCGTGTAGAAATTTCAGAGGACCTCTTCTCAGATCATTCTGCCGTCGTACTTACTATGAGCGAAAGCTTTGTTAAAATTGAAAAGCCACCCAGGTTAACAAACAGTAAAACCAACTGGGATGGATTTAAAAAAGATATCGAGGACATGATTGAGTTAAGGGTAACATTACAAACGCCTCTTGAGCTTGAAGACGCAGTATATACATTTGTTGATACAATACAAAAAGCTACTTGGGATAACACACCTTATCAAAAGCTAATGCCTCGCTATAAAGACATAAAATATCCGGAAGAAATAAGAGATTTAGTGAAAGAGAAACGAAAAGTACGTAAAAAATGGCAGCGAACCCGTGCTCCTCAACACAAAGCTTATTTAATTCGCTTTTAAGCCGTTCGATGGGCAAGAACTCAACGAAAATATTTATATGAATTTTACCTCAAATGAAGGCTACATAACGAGAAATGCTACACTTGCCAAATTAAAAAGAGAAATAAGGAAGCTTAAGTCCAAAAAAGCTCCAGGATATGACTTAATTACGACAGAACTTTTAAAAATGCTATTACGAGTATTAACCTCCTTTACACAATAAATGCCGCTCTAAGGTTAGAATATGATCCAAGCCAATGGAAAGTTGCGGAAGTCATAATGGTTTTGAAACCTGGCAAACCATCTCACGAAAAGAAGTCTTACAGGCCGATTTCGCTTCTTCCAATAATATCAAAAGTTTTTGAAAGAATACTACTCCTGCACCAGCAACCGATAATAGAAGAGAAACAATTAATACCGGAACATCAGTTCGGATATAGAAACAAGCATTCGACAATTGATCAAGTGCATAGAATTACTGACGTAATTGAGAGAGCGCTTGAAGAAAAGAAAATCTGTTCGACTGTCTTTTTGGACGTGTTGCAGACGTTTGACAAGGTGTTGCACGATTTTATAACATTCTAAACGGATATCTAGATAACAGACTTTTTCGTGCAGGACACGGATATGACTTTTCTAATTTCAAAGAAATAGTGGCTGATGTACCACAAGGAAGTGTATTAGGTCCAGTTCTGTACCTTTTAAATTACAAAATGCTCTTAGTAATGTTAATGAGTGGACAAAAACATGGCGAATAGCGCTCATTGAACAAAAGTCAGTCCACGTGGACTTTACGTATAAAAAAATAAATAGATTACCCGTCTTTCTTAATACCGCTCGTGTTCCATTTGCAAATGAGGCAAAGTATCTGGGAATGACTCTGGACGCGAAATTAAAATAGAGGCCGCAAGGAAATGGAAATGCGAAACACTAAAAAGTAAATTAAGAGATATGAACTGGTTACTCAGTAAATATTCAAAGCTAAGTATTGAAAATAAATTGATTTTATACCGACAGGTTCATAAACCTGTTTGGACTTATGGTATACAACTTTGGGGTTGTAACTGCGAGTCAAACTTAAATCACTTACAAAAGTTTGAAAATAAATTGCTTATGTCATTTGTAAATGCTCCGTGGTATATACAAAACGAAGATCTTCACAGGGATCTCGGGATTCCTACGGTCCGGGACGAAATAATAGAAATTAGAACACGCTAATTCAACGATTATTGACAGTCGAATTTGGTACGCCGCACAGTGGTTCGGTTTGTATGGGAGAGCGGAAAAAAAGTCTGTTTTATCTGAACGGTTCAACGGATTTAAATGAAATTTGGCAAACATGTTAAGATTAGTCTTATACATATTTGGTCAACATTTGGTTGAAAAAAAAATAATTAGAAACAAGTTATTGACATTTTTCTAAAATTTGAGGGTTTTGATGTTTGTATGGGAGAGCGGAAAAAAGTCTGTAAAATCTGAACTATTAAACGAATTTTAATGAAATTCGACACACATGTTAAGATTAGTCTTATACATGCTTGGTCAAAATTTGGTACATTATTAGAAAAAAAGTTATTGACATTTTTATAAAATTTGAGGGTTTTGATGTTATATTTATATAAAATTTTTTTTTTAGTAAAATCTTAACTTTTTATTTTAAATAAAATGTTATTATTAACTATGTATATTATAAAAGTGAATAAATAAATAGATAAATACATTAAAAAAATAAATTAAAAACAATTATGAAGTAGTAATTTTATAATGCTAAAATGAGGTTTTTAGCGTCTGCGCTGATTGGAAGTATTTTCTTTTTTGCCTGTGGCCTTGAACCTGTTATTATTGGATCTGTGGATATGAGTATATGATGCATCACATCTTCATTCGTCGCAATTCGGCTGCATTTTCTCGAATGAAACCTGCGATAGGTTTTATAATCCTTATTTCGGCATTCTTGGGCTTCTTCGGAGAGCGATCGAACAGGAAATGCACAGCTTTTAATTATTTCTTCTCCATGGATCAAAACCTTATGTACGGTTGCTGGCATATTGTACCATTTATATTTCTCAACAAACAGTTCAGCAGTTTCCCACGTGTGAGCTGCATATTTTTAGAAATCTAATTTTTCATTCGATGTTATTACTTCAAGGATAACAGCAAACCGCCGAATTAGGGATTCACTAACTCCAGTGATTTCTGAAGTCATGGTTGGATTTGCAAAAAAATCTTCTGGAGGTGTTGCCGTCATTACTTGTCCCCGTATCTTGTTTTACAAGATCGACAGTGATGCTCAGTTTTTCACGAAACTCCTGCTAAATTTTCTTCTTGTGAGCATCTCTAATATGGCAGGTCTCATTGTTGGTTCTCCATGCTTTAAATGGTAAATTGTAGGCAACAGGGAGGATACACTCCATATATTTTATCCGAGCGTGAAGAGGAGATATTCCCATTTTCAAAGCTTCCCTGTTTACAGCTTTGGTTCTTGTATTTGTCAGGTTATTCATTCCAGAAGTTGTAGTTTAACATATGAAACAGGAAGAAGCTGCAGGAGTTTCTGTTACAGATTGGGCTGTCTTCCCGTCCAGCATTGTGAACATGAGTTGGTGTTTGATAGTAAACTGACGTTCGCCTATTTGAATTATCGTCTGAGTTAAATTACTGATTTCCGTATCTATTATTTGTTTCTCGTTTCGTATGATTTCTGCCGTTTCTTTAACAAAAGAAAATTGGATGGCTCTGCAGTATCTTGTAGAGGATGGTCGATCGTTGTTCCACACAATAATATCCCTGTGATCCTCCATAGTCATTTGAATTGGTACCAAAGATGACATAAACATATTAGCGTCCGAAGATTTTTCAGTGTCAAATGTTTGACTGTATAGTGGTTTTCCAGAGGCACCATCACATCCCCATTTAGTGTACAGTGTTAAAGACTGTCCTTCAATTCTGGTTATCTCCTCTGATGTCTATCCTTCTAATAACCTTGTTACAGTGTGGTCTAGAACTTTTGTAGTGGCACACTTGCTGAGTTTTCCGTAATGTTTATATCTAAAGGATTGACCTTTTTCTTTGCTTCCAGTAATTTAATATAAGGTGGAAAAACATCATGTCCTTCGTCTTTAAAGACATGTCTCAATACTTCATATTGGCGTTTCGACAATTCTGCTTGTATAAATAATGCAAGAGCCTTATCCGGATCAAATTGTGAGCAGGAAAAGCTGTCTGATGTTGCTGCATAGTTTATCTCTTCTTGAGGAAATATATTTCTAATTTCGTCCCTCTTATACCTTTTAGCTCGATCACAGCATTCGTCAAAACTCTTTCGTGGTCTTCCCACATAAGTTGACGTTTCGGGCAATACACTTTGGGTTCGTTCTACTTCAAAAATTCCTTCGAGCCATTGAGTGTATTTTTTTTCAAAATGACTTTTTTTCTATGAACTGCGTTCTATCGACTTAATAAATGAAACATAAAACGTTTATTTAAATCTGACAGCACAGTTTCTATTTGCTCAGAAATTAAGATGGGGTATTCCCTTACAAAATATAGTCGAAGATTTTGAACATTCTGACCATTAGTAATAAGTTCACTACACAACACCGAATAAGGAATTTCGATTGAATCCATTTTAATGTATTGAATTCACTATATATGTTTGTTATTATATTTCACTTCACTTTCACTTATTGGTTGATCTAAGAGGAAACATTTTTCTTACACACCTTGCACAAATGCTCAATAACTCAATGCTGACTTTTTTTCATAGATCCTTTATATATATAGATTAAAGTAAGAGATTTTATTCTAATAACACAGATAATAAAAAATTACGCAATACACAACAAAAACAAAGCAATAAAACTTTAAAAATACCATCTCTTTTATTTTTACCTGCCCTACTTTTAGCAAAAAATAAAAAAAATAAAGGATTATCCCTAATCTTTTTATTTATTTTGTATTAAGCTCTATCATATAATTCAAAATATCATACAACTATATTATTCTTAGTGTGTTGTTTTCAAGAAAATTGAGTTGAAAGTTGAAAAATTTTCCAGGCAAAAATAAATGGTTTCGCAAAAATCGAAATTCTCAGACCTGGGTTAGTGTATTAATTTTGTTTTATTTTTAAAATAAAGTTTGACATTTTTTCTTAAAATAATGGGTTTAACCAGTTCATTCTGACAATTAATACCGAAGAAATCAAACTTTTTGGAAAACAACACCGTTTTTTGAAATTCGATTCAGTGAAACATTTTTGAGCATAACTTACACATCTGCACGCATCTGCAGCTGATTTTTTTCTATGCTTGAACATGAATGTATGGAGCATATGCTGGCATACTTACTTTCTTGGTATCTTTTGGCGCTTTTTTTTTAATCAAAAAAGTTTAAAAACAAAAGCATTTTTTCTTAGTACTAAAGCTTCAGGCTACTTATAGAACGTATTTTTTATAAATAATCAATATTTTTTTTAGATAATCGAAAATAGACCAGTTAAATTATTTAAGAAGCTAGAGAATTTATTTAAAGGAACTTCGGAAAAAAACATCTCAAAATTTGTTGAAAATACGGTTCGCGATTTGAGTAAAATTATTTTTCAGTTTTCAGGGCTTGTATATCAGAATATACAATATATATGTCAAAAAATACTTTTAAATCATACGCTCGGGTTATCTAACAGTACTTAAAAATAAAGTTTAAATGATAGATATGAGTTTTTCAAAAGACTTTTTTCCGCTCTCGCACCACTGTCGCCGTCTGCGAAGAACAAAACCTTCCGACTTGGTGCGGTGAACAGAAAACCGCTTTAAAATCGCGGATTAAGCAGGAACTTTCACCGGAAAGTAACCTGCAACACGTTACTTAACTTCGTTAAAAATAAATTGCTAGATAAGTTTCAACTTAGTTGCAATCGGGAAGAGGAGGTGGTTTTAGTGTAGTAAGAATCTCACACTTTTTACGCGTTTTTCGCTCCTTATAGAGGCTGATATGTAGGTTTTGCACCTACCCACGGGATAATAAATAAATAAAAAAAAAATATATATATTAATTTTAGCCGCACAGAAAGCCTACTTCGAGGCCCACAACTATTAATTTAATTTACGTTAATAAAAAAAATTACCTTACTACAAAAAGAATTAATAAAAAAAATTCCGATTGAATTTTGGCAATTTTTGGTGGTATGAACCCTGGACCCTTGAGTCAAGCGATGAATTTGGTGACGGTTTTACCCTCAGCGCTATTGCGGATAAGTACAAGTTCGTGTCCCAACTGTATTGTCATGTGACCTGGGTTGCCAACGCAAATCCTATGGTATGAAGTGTTGGATTTTCCTGCCCACTACTTTTGAGTTGCCTGCAATTTTGTATGGTTGTCTTGTACTTGGTACTTTTTTAAGGGTGCCTTTTCTCCGACTTTTGTTGAATTTTGCCTTTACCGGGAAACTTGGAAAATGGAATTTCCTTTTTTTGCTCGAATTTGAAGGCGGTTGCGTTATTCAACCGCCTTGAGACTTCTAATCAACTGATGAGAACGATGATAAGTCAACCACCACATCCGAAACCAAGGTACCTAGGAGCTAAGGAAATCCTGGATATAGCTACAACAATCAACGATGATGCAGGACACTTCTACACTGATCCAGGGTCAGCCCATTATCGTGGCTAAACGCCAATCCTATCCCAACTTTAAACCAACACAGCCACTTGATAACCGGGACTGAACAACCCGAGGACGACAAAGTCAACCCGACTTTTATATTAAGTTTTCAATTTTCAATTATAAATCTTATTTGGATTTAAACTTTTTTTGTCAATGTATAACGTGAGGCCCCTTATGTGCTAACAAAATCCTTTTATTTGTCAATGTATCTCATAGTTATTAATTATTTTTAGACCAATTGTGAATATAATCAATAAAGCAGAATTGAAATTGATTGCCTTCAGATTTCTATAAGAAAAAAAAATTCTTCTTTATAAAAGAAATAAAAAAAATCACTTTCACTGTGAAAATTACCTTAATTGGTGCATTTAGGGTATATATTATACGAGTATTATGATAGAGGTCCCGTCGTGCTTTTCTATCACCATCCGTCCACCTCCTTAGAGCTTCTTCTGAGGCTACGTTTCCTGCGAGAAAAAATATCAAGTAGAAAACAACCAAAAGCCTGCTTGTTGAAGAAAGCTCTTTACGGACTACGGTAATCTGGACGTGAATGGTATAATAAATTAGATATAACGGGTGATTTTTTAATGATGAATGCATGGATGTTGGCTTCCAGTGCGTCAATCGAAGCGGGCTTGTCCCTATAGACATTAGCCTTGACATACCCCCACAAAAAATAATCTAATGGTGTCAAATCGCACGATCTAGGCGGCCAATTGACCGGCCCGAAACGTGAAATTAACTGCTCACCAAACTCGCCTCGCAATCGCGCCATTGTTTCGCGTGCTGTGTGGCATGTGGCACCGTCTTGTTGAAACCACATATCATGCAAGTCAAGAACTTCCATTTCGGGCAAAAAAAAGTTTGTTATCATCGCTCGGTACCGTTCACCATTGACAGTAACGCTGCGATTCGCATCATCTTTGAATAAATATGGCCCAATAATGCCGCCGGCCCATAAACCGCACCAAACAGTGGCTTTTTCGGGATGCATTGGTAGCTGTTGCAATGCTTCTGGCTGATCTTCACTCCAAATGCGGCAATTATGCTTATTTACGTACCCATTCAACCAAAAATGAGCCTCATCGCTGAACACAATTTCCAACATTTTGAACATTTCGAACCGAGCACGAATTTTGATAGTAAAATTCAATAATTTGCAAGCGTTGGTTAAATTGCAAACCAAACTGAAGCTGTTTGACAGTGACACAAGGTACTAAACACACGTCAGCTGTCAAAACCAGTGTTGCCAAAACCAAACCAGCTAAAAAATCACCCTTTAGAACTAATCAATTTACAATTACAGAGAAGCAATTATGATCCATGTCTCTATGTACAACGATCAGAGAAGAACACACTTGTTATAGCCATATATGTATATGACTTGATTATCACATTTAACAATCGCCGTCAGATCAATGATATCAAACAGAAACTAATGCTACTATTTGAAAGGAAAGACCTTGGAAAAATACACTACTGTCTGGGATTAGAATTTAAACAAAGCGATGACACAACACAAATTTCAATATCACAACCAAGATAGGCTAAGGAAATATTGAAACATTTTGGGATGGAAAACTGCAAGCCACATGCAACACCTCTTGATGCAAATATTAAGCTACAGCGTTCATCAATTGAAAAAAATAAAGTAGGTAAGCAACCTTATCAAAATCTAATTGGTTCTTTTATGTACTTGGCAGTTTCCACCCGCCCGGACCTCGAATATACGGTCAGTATGCTGAGTCAATTTAATACATGCTACTCAACCGAACATTGGAATGCAGCCAAACGAGTCCTGCGGTATCTCCGAGGAACATTTAATTTTGGGCTCATTTTTCGAAAGTCTGGACGAAAACCAGTTTGTTTTACGGATGCAGATTGGGGTGCATCCTTAGATGACCGAAAATCCAACACAGGATTTGCTTTTAAGATAGCTGGATCTGTTTTTAGTTGGGAGGCACCAAAGCAAAAAGCAGTCGCTCTTTGAAGCACAGAAGCGTAGTATGTTGCGCTAGCAGAAGCAACAAAAGAAGCCTTACAATTGCAGAAACTTATGTCAGAGCTTGGACCACCTCTGGACTCAATTACAATTTATAATGATAACCAAGGAGCCCAGAAACTAGCCAAGAACCCAGCTTTTCACAAAAGGACTAAGCACATCGACATTTGATTTCACTTTAATCGTGATGTTTTTCAACAACGGCTTGTCAATTGGAGTATAAGTCGACCAGCAAAATGCCAGCTTACATATTAACAAAAGCACTGCCTCGGGTTAAACAGGCTACATGCAGCTCATCTCTCGGAATGGATTTCATTGATAATGATAACTAAATAACACTTTGAGAGGGAGTGTTGAACATACCAAAGTTTTGTGTTTATATCGCTGCGCCATCTTACAAATCAACTTAATATTATTATAATCTTATCGATAGAAAACAAGAGTGGCAAAAATTGACGACACTTCCTATCATTTTATAATAATTCTCTTTCTTTTCATTTTCTATTCTTGAATTCCTTTCAATAAAGTTGAGTACTTGAACTACACAAAAATAATCCTCTTTTAGTCTGACCATCCTTATAAAGAGCATAAATTCCAACACTTACCGACATTGGAAATTCTGCAAAGCAAAGAACTTTATACATTTTCCAGGAGCATTGAACTAATTAACTGAAGACTTTCACTCTCGAGTCAAAGTTTTCAAAATTTTCCGCAGACCTAACCTTCTCTTAAAAGTTGCATGGAGAAAATCGGCAAAAGTTTACCCCAGTGGTGCAACCATAGAGTACCTATATTATCTAGAGTCGCGACTCGTACCCCTCTTGCCTAAGACACCCGCATATTTTATTTGAGCACATTAAGAGAAAACTCTCTTAAATTCCCTGTCCGTGAATACGTGTGATAGCTCTAAATGTGACGTTTTCAATTTTTCGATTCAATTTTTTGTTGTTTTCAGTCTAATGAGCGAAAATCCATTAAGTTATCATTGTATTGGTGAGGTTCCATTTAAAATGCATTGGGCAGCTAACACATGCGTCGATACAACACTGAGCATGGTGTCGATCTGCTGGCTACGGATCGGCCATCGTTTCCAAGAAGCGGTGCATATCTGGATTTATTGCTAATAGACGCAAGACTGACAACTACTGACACTGTGGGTCAAAGACCAAGAAACTGTTTACGAACGATCGAGTACGGCAGTGATCACTGCGGACTCGCCCCCGTGAGTATGTACCTGTGCATACTTACAATTACAGTAAGGTGCACTGGCCACGCTTTATCAACGCCTTATCGAGCGAAATCAGTTCGAATAACATATCCCCACCAAATGACAGGAATTTGACAAATAACGAAATAGACCAATACTTAGAACAAATGGATGAGACAATCAAACGAACAATGAACAGAACAATACCGAAATACAAGCAACGGGACGCAACCGACATGTATCGAAACGCAACCATTGACGCAGTACACAGGCAAAAAAGTGGACTGCTGACAAGACTAAAACTCTTGTACCGACGATTAACTAACCCTCACGATCTGGAGATTAGGACACTGAAGTCGTCGATCAAGAACATCAACCAACTAATTAAAGAGAACTATCGGTTGTCAATTAATTTGTATTGGGATAACAAAATTCGGGCCGTTAATTCTAGCGACCCGAGCATGTTTCCCCAAATTAACAAGATATTTAGAAGGAATGATCAGAACGACCTTCCTTACCTTAAGCTCCAGAGAACGACAGACAACAGAGACGTACTTCTGACAGCAGGAATTAATCCAGAGGACGCCGTCTTGGACGATGACCTCTTTACTGTCGAAGATCCGCAGGAGAAAGTGGAGGCTGTGGGGGCTGCTTTCCAGCAAGTGTACAAGGTGAATGCGTGCATTCGCCCCAATCATGACCTGGAAAACAGAGCCTTGCTCCATCACTTCTACCTTCGGAATGACATCACGCAATGGCGATCAGAGAACCTTGGTTTCACCATGTTCAATGAAGACCATTGAGATATTTCAATTTTAGTCAGACACGAAAATGTCTTTTTGGTAGTTTTTTTTATGATTTTAATATATAGTTCAAAAAAGTGGCGGGTAGGGAAATTTAAAATTTTAATATGCAAATTATCATTGGGTGCATATTGAATTCATAAATGGACAATTTTTCGAAATTTAATTTAATTTACCTATTACAAACACATATATTACATACTTTGTATGTATTGTACCTTGAACGGAATAATAATCATTTATCTGCTTTTTTATTGAAAAATGCAACATAACAATGAGTTGATGCAAAAAAAAAAAAGGTGTATGCCCCACCAGGACTCGAACCCATGACAATCGGCTGCCGGCCGGATCCTTTTTTTTTATTATAAATTCATTTTTATTTTTCAATTTTCTTAAAACTATCTTAAAGCTAGACAAAAATTCATAAGAACTAGCCTACTTATCAATTTCTCTTTACTGTCGAAGATCCGCAGGAGAAAGTGGAGGCTGTGGGGGCTGCTTTCCAGCAAGTGTACAAGGTGAATGCGTGCATTCGCCCCAATCATGACCTGGAAAACAGAGCCTTGCTCCATCACTTCTACCTTCGGAATGACATCACGCAATGGCGATCAGAGAACCTTGGTTTCACCATGTTCAATGAAGACCATTGAGATATTTCAATTTTAGTCAGACACGAAAATGTCTTTTTGGTAGTTTTTTTTATGATTTTAATATATAGTTCAAAAAAGTGGCGGGTAGGGAAATTTAAAATTTTAATATGCAAATTATCATTGGGTGCATATTGAATTCATAAATGGACAATTTTTCGAAATTTAATTTAATTTACCTATTACAAACACATATATTACATACTTTGTATGTATTGTACCTTGAACGGAATAATAATCATTTATCTGCTTTTTTATTGAAAAATGCAACATAACAATGAGTTGATGCAAAAAAAAAAAAGGTGTATGCCCCACCAGGACTCGAACCCATGACAATCGGCTGCCGGCCGGATACTTTTTTTTTATTATAAATTCATTTTTATTTTTCAATTTTCTTAAAACTATCTTAAAGCTAGACAAAAATTCATAAGAACTAGCCTACTTATCAATTTCCAGGTCGGTTTTATTTTTTACCGAGAAGAATTTACAAAAAACTCGGTATCATTGTCTTTATTTTTTTAGTTTATATAAAACTTACAAACTACATATAACTAACTTAAAGCTAATTAAAACTAATTAAAACTAAAACTATTTAAAGCTACTTAAAACTAATTATAAACTAATTACAAGCTACTTACAAACTAGAACAGCCACAGCAAGCATTTTCCGGTTTTATATTTTTTTTTTTTTGAATTTTTGTGGATTTTATATTTCTTTTGTGTTTTTGTATGTTTTATAATTTTTTTTTTTTTTTTTGGTGCCAACCTGACTGTCCCTACTTAAAACTAACTACCTAAACCTATGTTAGTCGGCCATGACAGAGAAAAACCAAGGACAACTTTTAAATATCTGAAGGAACTTCATTCTTCATATTTTAACCACCAGAACTAGTTCTCCTGCCTTACCCTATCTCCTTAAGGTGCTCAGCTCCGTCTTGTGCGAGGACGTCTCGACTTTAAAGGAGCCGCCGATCCACAGTTCTACGGCCGACGTCATAGATTAGCGGAACCGCCGCTCTATCCTGGATCAGCCCTCGACTATCTAGGTGGAGGAATGCATCGGACGAAATAAAGCCGCTTAGACGCACACTCTCGTAGTATTCATTGTTGGGGTAATAAGCCCCGAAAATTAAGCTGTTAATCGAGGACATCGCTCTTGCAATGTGACCTCGAATAAGCTTCAGCAAGAAATTATCTGTCCCGGTGAAACCAAGGTTCTCTGATCGCCATTGCGTGATGTCATTCCGAAGGTAGAAGTGATGGAGCAAGGCTCTGTTTTCCAGGTCATGATTGGGGCGAATGCACGCATTCACCTTGTGCACTTGCTGGAAAGCATAGCCCCCACAGCCTCCACTTTCTCCTGCGGATCTTCGACAGTAAAGAGGTCATTGTCCAAGACGGCGTCCTCTGGATTAATTCCTGCTGTCAGAAGTACGTCTCTGTTGTCCGTCGTTCTCTGGAGCTTAAGGTAAGGAGGGTCGTTCTGATCATTCCTTCTAAATATCTTGTTAATTTGGGGAAACATGCTCGGGTCGCTAGAATTAACGGCCCGAATTTAGTTATCCCAATACAAATTAATTGACAACCGATAGTTCTCTTTAATTAGTTGGTTGATGTTCTTGATCGACGACTTCAGTGTCCTAATCCCCAGATGGTGAGGGTCAGTAAACCGTCAGTACAACAGTTTTAGTCTTGTCAGCAGTCCACTTTTTTGTCTATGTAGTGCGTCAATGGTTGCGTTTCGATACATGTCGGTTGCGTCCCGTTGCTTGTATTTCGGTATTGTTCTGTTCATTGTTCGTTTGATTGTCTCATCCATTTGTTCTAAGTATTGGTCTATTTCGTTATTTGTCAAATTCCTGTCATTTGGTGGGGATATGTTATTCGAACTGTTTTCGCTCGATAAGGCGTTGGTAAAGCGTGGCCAGCGCACCTTACTGTAATTGAAAGTATGCACAGGTACATACTCATCCAACTCCACGAGCTCGTTCGGAAGCTGTATTACGGCGGCGAGTCCGCAGTGGTCACTGTCGTACTCGATCGTTCGTAAACAGTTTCTTGGTCTTTGACCCACAGTGTCAGTAATTGTCAGTCTTGCGTCTATTAGCAATAGATCCAGATAGGCACCGCTTCTTGGAAACGATGGCCGATCCGTAGCCAATGGTCAGCCACCTCTACCTCTGTGCTATTGCACTATTGAAAATAGCTGGGTAAAATTAAAACTATGAAAAAGTCACTCCGATTTTAGTTAAAGAGAACTGTGAAAGCCGATAACGTGCACACACTTCCACAGATCGAGATCGACCGAGAGTCCACCGCACTAACCATCATGCCGCGAGGTACTACTCCTTGGAGCTTAATTTTTAGTAATTATCAACTATCAGATGATTACAATCTTTTAAACGATTCCATAATTGAGGCAATTGATATATATATATTTATATACCTAAATCTGTCATTCGCAATAACTCAAAACCAGTTTGGTTTAATAAACGATTATGCAACTTGAACAATAGAAAAAATAAATCATATAAAATGTCCCGGAAATCCAACAACAATAATACCTTGCTCAGTAATTATTTAAGGCTTCAAAAAGCATTGGATGTTCTTTATAAGTTTTTGTATAAAGATTATCTGTACCGCACTGAATCTAATTTGAAGCAAAATAATTGTAAGGGTTTTTGGAATTTTGTTAAAACTAAAAATATTCTAGTGGCATTCCAAATTCAGAAACCATATCAAATGATTTAACAACGATTTGCAATATGTTTGCGCATTTTTTCCATCTGTTTACACTCCTTTTAACTTATCAGCAAATTTTTCAATAAACCCTAATGTGAAACACATCAATATAGGTTCCTTGAATCTGAGTAACAGTGACGTTGAAAAAGCTTTATGTGAACTAAACCAGGATAAACAATCTGGCCCTGATAATATTCCTCCAGTAGTCTTAAGAACCTGTATAGCTTCCCTCTTAAATTCACTAACTCAGCTTTTCAATGCATCTTTAAATGCAGGCATTTTCTTAGATAATTGGAAAGTTTCGTACATTCATAAATCAGGTCCAAAGCAAGTTATTACTAATTATCGTCCCATAAGTAAACTTTCTTCGATCCCTAAATTATTATTTTGGTCAACAAGACATCAATTTACTGAATTAGTATAGATCATTATACTCGTACATTGGTGACGTGTTCAAATTCTGGTTTGGGCAAGTGGTGTATGCTTCGATGTTAGGAAATTGGAATAAGCAAAGCGATGGATGTTTCTCTTTTCGTAGCAACCACCAACGCAGACGGTCGAACCATAGAGTTATTTTGTCTTGATTAAAGAATTTAATTGTTCAATAAATTTAATTTTTTCATATTGAAAGGTTGTTTGAGTTTTTTTATTCTTTAGCAGATATCTAAATTTGATTACTTTTTTTTGTCTTGGCCGATTGTAAAGTTTCAACTTTCAAGTGAAAAAAAATACAATAAGCTGAAAATGCTAAAACTGTTGAAAATGCTTTCTGTGGCTCTTCTAACTGTTCTTCTACTTCTAGTTGTAAGTAGTTTTAAGTAGCTTTACGTAGTTTCAGTTAGTTTTGTATGTAAAAAAATCAAGTTTTTTTTAATCCTCCTAGGTAAAAATAAAACAAATAATATTTTAAAGCACCCGTATGGCGTCATTAAGTCAGTGGTAAGATATTTATAAGTAGGCTAGTTTTTATGAATTTTTTGTCTAGCTTTAAGTTATATGAGGCAGTGAGTGCAAAAGTGTTATTACCACTTTTTCTAAATCATATTTTTCATCTTTAGTCGCTCTAAAATATTATTTTATTTGAGATTTAAAGAGGATAAGTCATATATTTGGAAAGCTTAGATAACTGTGGCATTATCTTAAGCTTAGAATTTTAAGTTTTGGCTTTGATCACTTTTGATGCCAAAATATAAAAATACGAGATTAAAATATCCGAAATGCCAAAAACTGACATACATACAGACATTTTCACATTAGTATCTATTCAATTTAATCCACTGCTCTTCCATAAACTAAATTGTTAATTATTATTAATGCTCGTTTCCAAGCTATGTAAATAATTTGTTTTCAATTAATTTTTCCATTTTTCCATTTTCTTAAAACTATACATATTAAAGCTAGACAAAAATTAAAAAAAAAATTGCCTAATTTCAATATCTTATAACCATAACTTACTTATCGGCCTTATTTGTGCACTCTTAGTTAAACTATAATAACTTCACGCAAGAAACTTTCGGCTATACAACTATTTTGATAGTAAAATTCAGATCGGTTTTATTTTTTACAGAGAAGAATTTCTTATCATATTTTTTATATTCTTATAAGACTTAAATTAAAGCTAATTAAAACTACTTAATACTACTCACATATTAGAACAGCCAGAGCAAGCACTTTCGGTTTTATTAATTCTTATTGTGTTTTTGTCGGTTTTTATCATTTGTGTTTTTGTTGGTTTTATATTTTTTGATGAAATATATTCATGCTATGGGAAAGGGCATCGCCATACATAAGTACTAAAAGGGGTGAGGCAAGGATTCAGAGACACACACAACTTAAAAATCATTGATTGTTGGACAATATTTGGAACAAATTCAATTTAAAGTAAGATCGATTTGGTGATCTGTATGTGCACAGTTTTACATATCATCCCCTGATTGTAAGAACGTAAAATTCGTGTAAATTCATAAACGTCAAATGTTTCCGCATTACTGCTTTTTTGAGATGCTGATGCGTGACGCAGCTGATGCTGATACAATTGCATCAGCAACAATTTAGCTACAAGAGAACGAGGGATAGTTTAATTTTTATGTTTCTTATCCTATCCTATATTTGGCTATAATAGAAAAATATTGGACGAAAAATCTTGAAAACTGTAATAATAAATACCGTTTTTGCCAAGATTTATAAAAATTGAAACTTGAGATACCAAGTTCTTTCAATCAGGGGACGATATGTATATCAATTTTTTTGAACCTACCTGCTTCTTTTTGTAAAAGACATTTGTTCTTTTTGAGTTCATCGATTTTCTGTTCAATCTGTCCCTTATTTCCAATTAAAATTTGACCATCATGCTTAGTTCTTTCTAGCATAGCTGCGACTTCTCCCCTTTGATGTCTAAGTGTTCTGAGCTCTTTTTCATGTTTTCCACGGAGATCTTGTACGCTCATTAGATTACTGCAAAGGATTTTTAATAATTTAACCTTTAACAGTTGTTACACTATATCATTATTTGTAACTTACTTTAAAGCCTTTTGTGCAATATATTCTTGTAATTTGTCAATTTGTGTTTTGACATATGTATGCTTCTTAGTAAAACTTCCGATAAAAGCATGGATTTCACCGAGGAGATCGTTCATTTGGACCATAGCAGTTTTTAAGGAATTGAGCTTTAGGTTTTCTTGGCTGTATAAACATCTTTTCTCCTCCAACTGTGTTTGGATTTCACTAAGATATAAATTTAGGCCGAGTTTGATTCACACAATATAAATAAAAGATAAATGATATCCTTTTTTCGTGACCTTTTTAAATATAAATTAAGTTCCTATCGTGGGGTTTAGGTCTTTTTTGCTTTTATTTAATTTTTTTTTTTAATTGTTACGTTTCGGGCGTAGTTACACCCTTCTTCAGACCTATATATAAGGAAATTAATTAAAAATAGATACTTAAAAATAAAAAGAAGATACTTACAATTTTATAAAAAAATTTATATGCACAAATTAATCTTTTTGTTTTTGTTTGTATCTGTTATAATTTTTTTTGAAAATCTTTAAAAAGACAGTTCAAAAATAAGTTTTGTTTATTCGAATAATTAAATTCAAATGTATTTGTTTGAAAAACTATGCCAAAAAATGTATGTATATAACTTAATACTTCAGTATAATCTGTGTAGTAGATATATATGTATATAGATATTAATGCCTATTTATGAATTGACCATAAGTGTCACTGAGTCTATCACAATCAGAACGTCTATAAACACTATTTTCTGTATTTTTAATATGCAACATTTCAAGTGCATTCTTTTATAACTTTTCTCGGTTTGCATTATTTTAACATTTTGAAAATCTGGTTGATGTCCCTCTTCTATGCAGTTTTTTGTGAACTATTACTTTTTATATCTGATCTATGACCAGCTATTCTATTCCGAAGTTTTTGTTTAGATGTACCTACATAAACTGATGAACATGATGTCAATCCATCACCTAAACATTTAATTTTGTACACAATATCTGATTTTTCTTCTATAGATATTCTGTCTTTTAATCTTGAAAAAATGGAATAATGAAGGGTATATAAGTTGGTTTAAAAGCTATTCGAGTTATATCTTTATTTCTTATTGGTGCGTTTAACAAACGGTTTGAAAAGTTAGGTACATATAAGGCACTTTTATATATTATTTGTGGGGTGTTTATAACTAAGTTCGGATTATTAACATTATTAAAATAATTATTAATTAGTGATTTAATTATTTATTAGCTAATAGTGTTAATAGACGTTCTGATTGTGATAGACTTAGTGACACTTATGGTCAATTCATAAACAGGCATTAATATCTATATACATATATATCTACTACATAGATTATAATGAAGTATTAAGTTATATACATACATTTTTTGGCAAAGTTTTTCAAACAAATACATTTGAATTTAATTATTCGAATAAACAAAACTTCTTTTTGAACTGTCTTTTTAAAGATTTTCAAAAAAAATTGTAACAGATACAAACAAAAACAAAAAGATTAATTTGTGCATATAAAATTTTCTATAAAATTGTAAGTATCTTCTTTTTATTTTTCGGTATCTATTTTTAATTAATTTCCTTATATATAGGTCTGAAGAAGGGTGTAACCACGCCCGAAACGTTACAATTAAAAAAAAAGACCTAAAGCCCACGATAGGAACTTAATTTAAATAAAAAAAATTAATTTAAACACTTATTTTATTTATTTATTTACTTATTATTTATAAATAAATAAAAAAGTGTTTTCAGTTATTTAAATAAATATATTTTATTTATTTTTTTTATTTATATAAAGCTTACTGACGATGGAAGCATAGCTTCCGAAATGCATATAAGTAAATAAATAAATAAAAGAAGTGTTTTCAGTTATTTAAATTAATATTTTTTATTTATTATATGAAAAAACACTTTGAAAATCTCCAAATCAAATCAATTCACACAATATGTTTAAAAGCTCACCTTAATGCATTGCCAGAATCTCTTTCAAATGTTTCTTTATTCTGTAACACGTTTTCAAATTCTATTTTTTGTGTTATTAAATTCTCCATTGAAATATTAACTGCTTGTATGGCTTTCTCTTGCTCTATAACAAATATCCAAAGTCTTTCTAGTTCACATTTGTTGATAAGTTTCTAAAATAAATAAAAGAATGTAGATCTTTAGATAAATTTAAGTATATTAAAAAATTATTATAAATTAAGTTATTATACTTTGAAATGTAACTGTAACTTTGAAATGAAACTGTAAGGTGACAGTAATCACATGCAAATATTTGGGCACGTTCAGACGACCCAAGGGACTAGATATTCAGCCAACTGCATTCCTTGAACGCAAAATTTGACAAAGGAAACTAGTAATTTTTTGAGATGTCATTAGTGTCAAACTAAGGACTTTCTTCAAATACTTACCTTCAGTTGATCGTGCAGAAAGTTCTTTTATAAAATAATCGCAAGAATTTGTCAATAAAAACTATGTGTGATCCAATATATGATGCAATGTGTAAGAAATTATAACTATACTTAATCAAGAGTAATTATAAACAAAATTTTTCAAGGTGAAATAGGTTCTTCTACAGGGTGGCGCACGAATCTTGCTACAAAAATAAAACGTAATAACTTTTTTTCTGTGTGAGTAATCGGCTTATTTTTTTTTTTTTTATTTTGTAAGTTACTATTTAGATTTATAAAAATGGATGCTTGGGATACGGAGAAAAGAATTTGGATAGTGCAACGGTACCATGCTTTGCAGTCCGTCATTTCCGTCCAAAGGGAATTTAGGCGGGAGTTTGGCGGTAATCCCCCGAGTAGATGGACCATTATGAGGTTTGTAAACATGTTTGCCGAATCTGGAAGTATCGAACGAAGGCCGTACCATCGAGATGCCAATGTTCGGGTTCAGGATACAATCGCAGCAGTAGCATCTGCAATACAGGCCAATCCGAGCGTTTCGACCCGAAACTTATCGGGGCAAATTGGAGTTAGTAGACGGTCATTACAACGGATACTTCATGACGATTTAAACTTGTTTCCGTACAAAGTCTAAATTACTAGCAAGTTAAACCCTCAGGATTTGCCTGTTCGCCTGGAATTTTGCCAAAAAATGACATCAATGGCCGAGGAAGGCAACACATTGATCAATTGTTTGTTCATGTCTGATGAGGCCCATTTTGATCTTAACGGCAATGTAAACAAGCAAAATTGCCGTATATAGAATGAGTCTAACCCAGAAATGCTCCATGAGACGGAACTGCACCCAGAACGAGTCACTGTGTGGTGCGCAGTTTCATCAAGGTGTATTGTCGGGCCGTACTTCTTTGAAGAAAACGGTGTAACCGTTACTGTCAATGGGGACCGTTATTTAAAGATGTTGAAGGAGTTTTTTTTACCCAGAACTGCGCCGAAGACGTATACCATTCAACAGCGTTTGGTTTCAGCAAGATGGAGCAACTGCACATATAGCCAGACCAGTTATGGCGGAGCTAAACAAAAAACAAATTAATTTCTAGGAACTCCACTCTTCGCTGGCCCCCAAGGTCACCTGACCTGACTGCACCAGACTTCTTTTTATGGGGTTATGTCAAGCAAGAGGTGTATAAAACGAAGCCCAGGAATTTAACTGAATTAAAGCAGTCCATAACGACAATAATTGAGGCGATTCCAACTTCAACTCTTCAGGCCGCAATGAATAATTTTTTGATCAGGTGCCGCATATGCGTGGGAGAGCGTGGAGGTCATTTGCGGTCTATAATCTTAAAAAAAAAAAAAAACAATTTAAGCTAAAATTTAATTTTCTAACCAATAAAAAAAAATAAATGAAATACATCGATTAAAAAAAAAGTTATTTGAATTTCATATTGTAGCACAATTGGTGCGCCACCCTGTTTTGTGAAAGACCTGATGAGTCCTTCGGTTTTGTTGGAAAATCCAACAAAATATGGTTTGCAAGATGACGAAGTAGCAACAAGAAACGTAAACTATTTCGAGGAAATAGTACCAAATTATTCGGAAGGAGAGTCTCGTGGTCACACTAGGATGAATCGTGTTTGTTTTGACGTATGATAAGTGAAATATTAAAAAAGAAAACTTATGCTTAACTAATTGAGAATCATTTGATAGGAACTGTTACTTAAGGAAGAAAGCTCATCCCAAATCCAAAATGTTGACAAAAAACTTATGTTCACGATATGAATGTTGAGTAAACAAGAAAGTTTCTTGTCGGCAGGGGATCGTTTTAACTTCTCAAAAAGCTCAGCACATTCAGCCTTTTGTCAAGTCATAGACATTTTATGCAGCTTGGCAAAAGAATACATCAAATGGCCATCAAGAAACAAATACCAGGATATTTCTGAAGTAACTTAACATTTGTGAAAACTTTATCATTAAAAACTAAAATATTTTATTTTTGTAAAAAGGCTTTCAGTCAAAAATCTGGTGGGTTACTGCCTGGAACAATATTGATGGTTGCCACATCAAAATCAAGCAACCTGTTCATAAACCAATTGATTATTATAATCGTAATAATGTTCATTCGATAATAATACAGGGTAGTAACTACAATTTTATTTTACACTAGCTGGCCCGCCCCGGCTTCGCTCGGGTAGAGAAAAAAATTTCTTTAAAAAAAGTAACGGCTTGGCTCAGTCCAAAAAAGTATCTGAAATGTAATAATTACGTAAAAACATTTCAAAATGTGTTTAAAATTTGAAACTGTATTTCACTCAATAATATATATAAAAAATATTTTGCGGTTGGTAACCCATCATATAAAAATAACCTTTATAATACAAAAGGAAATCGAAATCTGATACTTTTTAGTTTTTACCCCATTTCACTCTATAGTTTTGAAGGTAAACCTAGGAAAACATCTAGCCCTTAACCCATCTTCTAAATAAAACCCTTTCAAACATTAAAAAAAAAGGGAAAAAATCCGACATACTTTAGGTCTGTTTCTTTACTCGCCCGCGGGTTCCCAAAGTAACCAAAATCTACCCAAAACGTGTTTCTTTACTATTTTCTGACACAAAAATGCCAGAGCTTTTGACTTTTTTTCATTTCCCCTCCAGCAAGAATCTACCCGAACATTTTAGTTCCGGCACTTTCTTGCTTGTCAAACAAGAAATCAGCTGATCAAAAAATTTGAAATTAAATTTGTCTAGTAGCGTATATAAAACGGTTTAATTTAATTAAATTAAATGAAAATGATACAATGGAGACAAATATAAATTAAAATATTTCTTCTGGTATCTTTTAATAGAGCCCAACATGATAATTGCAAATGTTAATAGAATTGAAATTGCATAATTTTGTATGCATTGAGCCTACAAGCAATGACGTCGAATGGGTAATTTACACCGCAACGAACCAGAAACATCCCAAATGCGTTTCTTTACTTTTCATTTCTGGTTAAACATTACAACAACAACATCAAAAAGGTCATCCCCAAACTTTTTCCCGAACTTTTTCCCAAACTTTATCCCAAAAGTAAAGAAACAGACCTTTTATTTTGCAATTGCAATTTTTTTTACAAAATTGTATGCCTTAAACGATCCTCTTAATTATCTTTCAAACACCAAAAGAATTTTTGAAATTGGATATATAGTTTCTGAGAATAGTCATCACAAACAAACAAAGCAAGATTGGAGCTTTATTTATATAGAAGCTATAATTATAGATTGGGGTTTATAGAATTAACAAAATCTACTAAAATGTTTTAGAATTTAGACCAAGAGCCGACTGAAAATCTGTGCATGAAATACCAAAGTCTGGCAGGTTTCTTTTTCAGCCTTTGGGAAGGGTGGGAGGTCAAACCCGCTTGATAATCCATCTACGTATTAGGGTCATAAACACTTCAATTCAAAAGGAAATGGTAGTTGTTAGATCGTGATTTTTGGTTCTCTGTCATTCTCCGAAGTTTAAAGACTTTTAATTTAATGATACGATCAAAAGAATCCATGATTTCAGCTCTTTAAGGAAATCTTATCGGACTTCTTTTGGAGACTTTATTTAAAAGGTGATTTTGTTTTTGTTTCAAATCTCCAAAATAGCCATGATAAGGTTCGTATAAAATGGCTATCTGGTGTTTATTGCTAGGAAAAATGACAGAGCATCATAAACAATATTTTTCAAATACCCCTGATAATTAAATAGAGAAACTAGCTCTTTTTTTACCCCTAGACCCTCCCAAAGGCTGAAAAGAAAACCGGCCAGACTTTTATATTTGATAATTTCACAGATAACAATCTTATTCCAATTAAATTAAATCAGTTTAAGTTAAACAAATTATAATTACAGGAAGAAAACTTGTTGTGTTTGTTAATTGCTTGATAAAAAAGAATGACGTTACCACTTTACCGAAACCTTCGTAGGCATCATCATGACAAACAAAAAATGCACTTAAAATGCATTGATGGCAAACCGCTTTAGAGAATTTTAACCGAACTTCACAGAAACCCTATCAAAAGATTTGTTAGTAATTTGACAAAATGCACTTAAAATGCATTTTGCGGTTTTCCCTTTACCGAATTTTGACCAAACTTCACAAAAAGACCATCCTCAAAAAGGAAGATAACTTTATAAAAAATCAAAAAATTCGGCCCAGCCATTCTCGAGTTTATCGAGCCCGAACATAAGGCAACTTATTTTTATATACCGGCTTCGCTCGGGTATAGACATATATACAGTATAAATTATCAGCCTTATTTTGAGTCTCGCCCGGAAAGTATTTCATACGAAAAAAAATTGTGTTCCCCTGTTATTTCAAAAACTGTTATGAATTTCGCTCGAAGTTCTTTTGCCTAAAAGCTGGCCAAACACGACCGAGCCATCCGATCCGTTTGGCTCGGTTTGAACGCAACCAGTGCGCATTAAATAAAAAGATGATATCTACATATAACTTTATCTGCGCTTGACTAATTGCAACAAAGAATGTGAAATGAAATAAATACGTTTAGCCATTCGAACTTGATAGATTATAACGCACACAAAGAAATTTAAAAATTGGATCCCATTGTTTTATTAATCAGTCATTCCCCCTAAAAAGGCATAAGGCTAGTGGTTCTCAAAGTCCATTCCCTAAATTTAACCTTTTAAACACAAAAAGAATGTTTCAAATAGGTCCTGTCCTTTGAGCATAACCTTTCCAACATTAAAGGGATTTCAAATCGTAGTTTAATTTTGTCTGTACATATAACTTTCAGTAGATAAAGAATTTTTAAATAAAAAAATCTGGTCCTTAATCCTAAGAATAACTTTTTAAACAAAGGGATATTTGTTTGAATTGGAATAACTTAATTTTTAAAAATATTAAGCCAGTGATATCGAAACCTATACTATATATAAAATTCCATGCACAAAAAGTGCGTTTTAAATTTGAAACCGTATTTCACCAAATAAAATACAAAAAATATTTTGCAGTTAATATATTAATTCTTTAAGTATAACTTTTCAAAATTGGATTCCCTTTATGTTTTTACCCATTTCACCCTTTAAGGAAAACTTGATTTGAAAAATGTGCAGCAATAAGCACATCCTAGAAAAAATAACTTCTATAACACAAAAAAAAATCGAAATCGAATACTGTTTTGTTTCCTATAGATATGAATTTAAATATCGGAAAACATTTAGCCTTGAACCCATCCTCTAAGTAAACCTTTTCAAACATAAAAAGAAAAATTAAAAATCTGACACCATTTTCTTGGCTTGCCCCCTTTTCACCCTACAAACACATTTTTTTTTACAAAATTGTATACCTAAGACTTATTCTTTTAAAATAATCTTACAACAGCAAAAGAATGTTTTAAATTGGATATGTAGTTTCTAAAATCAGCCATCACAAGAAACAAATAAAGCAAGATAAGAGCTTTATTAATATAGACGGATAATGCCGTTAAATGCAGGAAGGACTTAAAAAAAATTAAGAGGTTTTTTCACTACAGAAATTTTAAAAGAATGTTTTAATTTCACTCGAAACAAAGGACGTAATCGACTTCGGATTAGTTCTGTTCTACGAATATTGATTTTTAAAAAATTACTAAAAATATAAAAATACACAAATCAATTTAAAAACATTGCTGGAGATTTGTTGAAAAAAAGTTTTTCGGCTTCCGAGTCATTTTATTCTATACAGGATATAACCGCAGAAGTTTTTCCCAAGAACTGAAATGGACAAATTCAAGTAGATATTGCTATTGGTTTAATATTGATGTCATTGCCATTTTCCAATTCATTTCAACGAAAGATGAACTTATCACTAATTTTTTAATTCAGCTAACTTCGTCAGCTATATGTTCCCGAGTTTATAAACCATCCTCACTCTACATTCGCACTCCAAAGCAGAAAATAAAAAAAGAATTATCATCAAATTAAATACAATAAAATCAAATTTAATACAATCTATTCCATTATATTTATCGGCTTCTTCACTGTTTCTCGATAAACCAATAATAATAATTAATAATAAAAATATATAGCTATGTTTTTATTTAACCAATATCCTGGATTCTATCTTTACATATTTCATTGCACTTCTTCAACTCTTCTTTTTTTAAATAATTGCTGGGCCAATCTGATGAACTGAATTTAATAATAAAAAACTAATGAATCGACCCGAGTTAATGTCACAGATAACAAACTTATTGCAACTAAATTAAATCATTTTAAATTAAATTGACAAATTAAGAAATTTTAAATACAGGAACAAAACTTGTTATGTTTGTTAATTGCTTGATAAAAACGAATGACATTACCGCTTTATCGAAACCTTCGTAGGCATCATCAGAAGTTCCTACAAAAATATTTTTTAGAAATTTGACAAACAAAAAATGCACTAAAAATGCATTGATGGCAAACCGCTTTAGAGAATTTTAACCAAACTTCACAGAAACCCTATCAAAAGATTTGTTAGTAATTTGACAAAATGCACTTAAAATGCATTTTGCGGTTTTCCTTTTACCGAATTTTGACCAAACTTCACAAAAAGACCATCCTCAATAGATAACTTTATAAAAAAAATCAAAAAATTCGGCCCAGCCATTCTCAAGTTTATCGGGCCCGAACATAAGGCAACTTATTTTTATATATTAGATAGCCATTTTAGATACTAACTACTTATGTTAATAAATTTTCTCAGCGGTTTGTGACCACAGAAATGTCTTCACTGACATCTATGTTGGAGCACCAGGTCGAATGCACGATGCTAGGGTTTTCCGGAACAGTTCCTTATAGGGCAAAATTAATGAACTCATACCATCGGAGTTTCATCTTTTGGGTGATGCCGCATATCCGTTATTAGAAAACTTAATAACTCCTTTTTGGGGACAATGGGCATCTGAGCGCTACCCAAACTCGTTTCAACGAAAGGCTTAGTAGCTTAAGCTCCGTCATTGAAAGGGCATTCGGCTTCTTAAAAGCACTATTCAGAAGACTATAATATGTAGATGTGTTGCATCCTGAAATGGATGCAAAAATAGTAGTAGCCAGTGTTGTATTACACAATCATATTCAACTTTTTAACGAAGATGACAATGCTGAGGACTTCGTGGAAGAAGAAATTTCAGAAAATACAAGAAATCCCGAAAGTATCGCAACCACTGAGGATGAACGACAGCGAAGTAATCTTGGCAACAGAAAGCGGAATCATCTTTTTTTTTTTTTTTTTTTTTTTAATATCTGAGACCGAACAAAAAAACTTTTGATGTTTATATAAGCTCACATAACAATGTAGTATACTTTATATTTTATTTAATATTTATTTAAACATGAACACAAACAATAATTAAAAAATGAAGACATAAACTAAATAAAGAAAAACAAAAAAAAAGAATTACATTGACATTAAAAAATAAATTAGCACAAAAACTTAATGTAATACAAATAATAATAAAAACAAAACTAAAAATATGAAAAAAATCAGACTTCATTGTTTTATATCGCTCCAAAAGTTGTTCTGGAAATTAAAAAAAGAATAAAAAGTTAATATGTATGTTAATCTTTTACAAAGCACAACAAGTATACCTACATAATAAGGGTATTCATGCAACGTCGTAAGTTTACAAATTGTGTTAAATGATTAGTTTACGCAAAGTTTGCAAGAACGACCTTATTTAAACATATGATAAAATGCTACGTAATTCAATCAGAGTAAGAGTCACAATGACGTTTGGATAAGTTTAACCAGTTTTTTAATTTTACGCAACAAAATCCTTCGATAAGTTTAACCAAATTGTGTAAATCATTTTTCATACAAAATTTTACAGTTCATTAACCAAAAGATAAACTCACCCAATTTGTAAACTTATCTAGGGTTTTACGAAGTTCCTTGAATACCCTTAATGTTTTTGATTTTCCTTTATTCTTTAGAGGATTTTCTTTGAATTGCTTCAACTTCCTTCTCTTTAAGCTCCATCTCCAAGTTTATTATTTTTTTTTTTTTCAAGCAACTCCATCTCCTTTTCTTTCAAAGCCAAAAGCTTTAACATTGCCTCGAGGTGGGCTTGCCCAAGCGCAATTTTTTCTTTTTCGAGATTGATGTCTTCCTGTCTAGCGTATTCAGCTTTTGTGTCCCGGACTCTTGGTGTATTTTTTGTACTTTTGGAAGAAGATGGAGAGGTTGTTGGTCCTTTTTGTAGACGACTGAGACTCTGTGGTATCCATTGTCTACGACGAGTCACTCGCTTGGGTTGCACAACCATCAGGTGAGTTTTCATTCCCGGAAGGAACACTTAGGTTTGATTCCTGTAAATTAAAAGGCCCTGATGAATTGAAAGTAGGACAGTCCAGAATTCGTACTTCCTCTGTATAAATTTGGCACATTAGGTCAAAATATGGCCAAAAAATGCGTCCTCGACCGGTAGACTTTTTGTTTTTGCTGTCAAGGTTGGTATTATAATGTGTCTTCATATTTTGAAATTTTTTGTCCAGCGCACGATCTGAGAAATGATACCCTTTTAAAATCATGTCCTTTTGTATTTCGAGAAATACAGTTCGCCGTCTTATTTTAACATTCCGCAGATCAGATTTTCTTTTAATGCACTCTTTTAAAAAAAAGAAGCGAAGATTTATGGTCCCATGTAGATTCTGGTTCTGAAACGAAAACATACTTTGTTACAGCTACTTATATGTCGGCTTACTGGAAATGAATGATGTCAAACATGAGAACCGCAATTCAATCAATAATCTGATTCTATGTTACTCCAGGGGGATGCAATTTTGTGTCTCGATTTGTGGATTAATAACCCGAGCATGGTTCATGAGATTAAGGTGACGTCCAGTAAAGGTGGGTACTGTAGACAACAATTCTACCTAGAGTGGTGCTCGAACCCACACTATAAGTAAATAGTAAATCACTACATCCACTGCAGCAATGCCACCCGCTAATGTGAAGATATGTTTGCAATCTAAATAGTTAACTGTAACTTTGCACACTGCACAATCAACGCTGGCGATTTGTATTTCATTTGCTATTCCTTGAAGATTTGTTACTTTTGAATTTAATTTTTCTCAAAATAAATTTAGAACAGCTTACTAGAACAGTTTTCGGTGTCTACAAAAAGCCTACCCTCAAAGTAATTCTTTGCAAAATTCTGGATCTGTGAAAAAAAAATATGTGAGTGAATTTTAAAAACTTTTTTTACTAAGATTTTTCTTACCACTTGTTATACGCTCCTCGATCTCATAAAGAAACCCGCCGTGGTTAATGGAAAACAACACTTTATATTAAATTCACCTCGCAAACAGTTTATAAAAAGTTGAACTGATAACTTGTGAACAGCTGATAATTTTGACATATGTAAATGACTTGACTTGATATTTAAGGGAGATATTTCTTGACTTACATTCCAGTCAACTTTCCAATAAATTTGCTTAATTGGAAAGCAATATTTTGACAGCTGACCAATCAGAGACTAGAAACTTGCCTTAATAGGCGTTTTTCTTTTTTAATTCAGAATAGAGCTCTGAGCAGAGTCCGATCATGTCGAGCATGTTCTGAACATCTTCTGGTCTGATTATTTTGGAAACAGATGTCAAATGCTTGTGTTCAGTAATTAATCTGTCTGCTCAGTTATTCCCTGCGTTCAAGGATCTAGAAATCTGAATTTTTGGGGCTTCTGATTGGTCAGCTGTCAGAAAAAATCTGAAAATTCAGATGACTTTTCGTTACGTTTGCTTACGTTTTTCAGATAAAAATTTTCATCTAAAAATTCAGATGACAGCTAATAAACAAGACAAAAAATAAAAATCTGCACATTAGAAGCTGAACTTAATAGAAGATGCAGCTATTTTGTGTTCTGTTGTCGGTTTGGTACGACTTGTTGGTTTTTGTAAGTTTTTTTTTTTTTTTTGTAAGTGAATAAAATAAAAAAATAAGATTGAGAAGTAGTTTTTCCATGGCATTTTGGCTTTAGTTTTTCCTTAACAAGAAGTGAAAGTTATCCCCATTTTATTTATTTTAATTACATTTGGTGGAAAAAAGCGAATAAGACGTGCATTTGGGAGTAATAACTGTTAAGATTTTTTGGTTGCCAGTGAAAAGTGTGGCTTCAACTATTTTCTTAAGTATTATAATTCAAGTAAAAACAAGGAACAAGCTTTTTCCAGTCAACTTACATAGTAACTTCCTCGTCAGAGTTACTTATTATGCGTCAAAAAAAGTTCTTCCTTATATTACTTTCAGTAAAATCAGCAGGTTAACACAAGATTATGGCAAAAAAAAAATATATGACATTTGGCCGAAATTTCAGATTTTTTGTGCGTTCAACGTTACGTTTCAGTACTGAATTTTCAGATTTCTGCCGATGAACGCATCCATTTTATTCTGAGCTCATAGAGCGCACTCTGAACAAACTCAGAACGAAAAAAGAAACACGAATTTTAAGCTCTAAACGCTCAGAGCTAAAAAAGAAACACAATTTTTTGTTTGACAGTTCGGGCTCTACTCTGAACTAAAAAAGAAAAACGCCTAATATCTAGTCCCTTGGGTCGTCTGAACTGGGTACGTTCATAAAAATAATAATAATATTTAAAAAATATCCTTATTCTTATAACCACTTAAAATTTTATGACTTTAAATAAAATTTTAAGCACTAAGCAATTAAACAAACTGGACATAACTACTCTTAAATATTGTTTTCTATTCAGATTAAAGTCAAAAAAGTGTGAAAAAGTGGTATTTAAAAAACATTAAACTAAGCTACTAAAAATATAAATATATTTTTTTAAATATATGAATAAAAGTAAAAGGGTGGAAAAAAACTGTTTAGGAAGGGAAAATGCAAAGCCAAAAAAAGTAAGAAAAATATTGATGTTATTAAAATTAAAAGACTGGTGTCGACGCAGAATCTCACAATCTACTACGGGGAACCTGTTCCGATTTCGATGATTTTTTTTGAATGTAGGAAATTGAAATTAGAAAAGTCTACAATTCAAAATCGACGCACTCAACAGAAAAATAAAAAAAATGTTTTAAAAAAAAATTATTCATTTTTATTTTGTTTTAATATTGTTAACTTACTGAAACACTTCAAAAGTTTATAAACAGATTTTTCATTGTGATGCCAAATATAAAGTCCTATCCCAGTATAGCAAAATCCCGCTTATAGTCAAAAGGAAATAACAAAGGTAAGCGCTTTCAGGCGGCAACTACTACCTTGGTACTAAATGACTTGTCTTTATGCGGTTTTGATTATAAATAGGTCTTACTGTGTTTTTTTTTTTTGTTAAAACTATACACTCCGCCTTAACTTTATCAATTTTGTTCCCTACATTAAGCATTAATGTTTAATTTGATAATGCTTATTGTTTCTTTATGATGTTGCGAAAATAAATTTAAAAAAAAAAAATTATTTAAGAAGCACCGCTGATTTTTCTTGGACTCTCTTGCAAGTACTTCACATCGAAAAAGCAGTTTTTTTTACGTCAGTTGAATAGAAACAAATATTATTATTATTATTTAATACTACATAAGTTAATGGAAGAAAGTAAAGCAAGTATTCCTTGGTTAAGTACTATTTTATTGGTTGAAAACTTCGTTTTTATTGGATTTTTTTTTTTGTAGTACCGAGGAAAAATGCATTTCAACTACAGGAAAATTCCATATTACAATTTTTAAACGCTATTGTCTTTATTTTATTATAACCAATACTAGTGCCAAAGTCTACAGATGAATCTGGCTTGCGCTTAAAGTTATTTAGTGTCAATTTCTAACTTTCTTTAAAAGTAAGCAACTTCAATAATGTTTTACGCTGCGCAAGTTTGGGGATTTTCCAAGTATGACGAAGTTGAAAACTTCTTCGGTTTTTTCATAAAACGATGTTTTCATCTGCCACAAAACAGTCCCTTTGTAAAGGGTGATTTTTTAGCTGGTTTGGTTTTGGCAACACTGGTTTTGACAGCTGACGTGTCACTGTCAAACAGCTTCAGTTTGGCTTACAATTTAACCATGGATCGTCTTACAAATGAACAACGCTTGCAAATTATTGAATTTTACTATCAAAATTCGTGCTCGGTTCGAAATGTTCATCGCGCGAAAAATTGTGTTCAGCGATGAGGCTCATTTTTGGTTGAATGGGTACGTAAATAAGCATAATTGCCGCATTTGGAGTGAAGATCAGCCAGAAGCATTGCAACAGCTACCAATGCATCCCGAAAAAGCCATTGTTTGGTGCGGTTTATGGGCCGGCGGCATTATTGGGCCATATTTCTTCAAAGATGATGCGAATCGCAGCGTTACTGTCAATGGTGAACGCTACCGAGCGATGATAACAAACTTTTTTTTGCCCGAAATGGAAGTTCTTGACTTGCATGATATGTGGTTTCAACAAGACGGTGCCACATGCCACACAGCACGCGAAACAATGGCGCAATTGCGAGGCGAGTTTGGTGAACAGTTAATTTCACGTTTCGGGCCGGTCAATTGGCCGCCTAGATCGTGCGATTTGACACCATTAGATTATTTTTTGTGGGGGTATGTCAAGGCTAATGTCTATAGGGACAAGCCCGCTTCGATTGACGCACTGGAAGCCAACATCCATGCATTCATTCGTGAGATACCGGCCGATATGTGTGAAAGAGTATGCCAAAATTGGACTCAGCGGATGGGCTACCTGAGACGCAGCCGCGGTCAACATTTGCATGAAATTATCTTTAAACATTAAATTGCAAGGTTCAAAATATCGATTCAAATAAATATTTCATTCATTTTTTCGAATTTTTTGTGTTTTTTTTTTTAAAGTTCTAAACCTCTTAAAAAATCACCCGTTATATATCAGAGCGAGGATAACATCGACGTCGGCATCATTCAGGAACCGTGGATTAGCGGTCTTAGAGTATGAGGCCTCCAAGACAACCAGTACGATCTTTTCTACAAAACAGAAAACCAAGACCAAGGTTAGCATAGAACATGCATTTTAGCTAAAAAAACACTTCAAAGCTTTTTTGTGTCCTAACCTTAGCACCTCCGATCTGACAGTAGTCAGGTTGGACAACCGAAATGCAGATGTCTTACTGGTTGCCTCCGCGTACTCGGCGTGTTATGATGATGCTATATCTTCTTATTTCAATGTTTGGTTGATCTAAGATCGTGGTATCTGTATTCAGAAAAAGTGCCTAGTTACCACTTTGCGTGAAGTGATATTTATTTAACAATAAATTATCCACTTCTGCTGAAACAGATATTTAAAACTACATCGGGTAGTTTATGTAAACATCCGCATAGCCTGTGGTTTCACGACATGCATAGATCGACAATACCAATGAACCGGGAACCTGTCTAAGTTTGGAAAACAAAAGTTCCGAACGGCTAAGTTATTCATGAATAAGTTCTGAAAAGACTTACAGACCTATTATTGACACGATTCAAAACTAGTTTTAACGTAAAACTAGTTCTATGCGGGTTTCGAGTTTCAAGTTTTGAACAAATCGGTATTATTCAAACAAAAATTGACATCTAAAACTCAAAATCACAGAACTAGTTTTGGATATAACTAGAAATTCGTAAAACCACAAATATCTAGTTCTAAACTAGTTTTGAAGCCTTTTTCTATTATTTATCAGAAAATTTAATTGGAAAAGTCAACAAAAATAAATTAATTACGAAACGTCATCAAATAATTCAGCTTATTAAATAAGATTAACGATGGCGCGTAAAAGAATATTCCGGGAGTTGGGTCTCAAGGAAGATGAAGACGATTGGATTTTCGACGATTTTAGTGATAATGAAGAGATAAAAAGCAGGCGCCCATACACATTGCAAAACTATGCAGAGGTCGATGAGTGGGACGATTTGGCGTTTTATCAGCGCTTCAGAATGACAAAGCTCACTTTTCAACGTGTTGTTGATTTGGTGGAACCAAATATGGCAACCACACAAAGAAGGTAAGACACAAATTAGCATATTGGTATTTAATTGGAAAAACTGTCTCCCAATTACAGATTTCGCTATGTTAACCCTGCGCAGATGGTAATGATTTTGATTCGGTTCCTAGCTTCGGGAAGCTTTGAACAAAATGTTGGTGATGAAGTGCGAGTATCACAACCAACTGTAAGCAATTGTTTGCCTAAAGTTTGCGATGCGTTGTTGAAGTATGTTTCAACATTTATTCGAATGCCGCAGACTCAAGCGGAACGACAAGCGGCCGCATTAGCATTTCATAATCTGGCTGGTTTTCCGCGCACTATTGGTGCTATAGACTGCACGCAGGTCAAAATATTGTCACCAGGAGGTTCACAGGTACCCAATTCTTTTTCACTACTATACGTGAATTGAAGAGCTTTTGATCATATGGCAATAATTTTTTTTCTAAATAGGCCGAATCGTTTCGCAACCGGAAGGGATACTTTTCGTTAAATGTGCAGACAGTCTCTTCTACCACTTTAAAAGTTTTGGATGTTGTTGAAAGATGGCCCGGTGCAAATCATGATTCGACAATATTTTCTGCATCCAATTTGAAATTAGGTTTTGACACCGGCCATTTATTTTATTTTTATTTTTATTTATTTATTATTATAAAGGTAAAAGCATTACACATTAAGATACATTATCTTATAAGATAGCGCAAGCTTCAATATAAATTTTTACAAGTTGATATTTTAGTTTAAGGTATATACAAAAACATGTTAAGTGATTATTCAGTTACATAAGTAATTATAAGGATTTCATCAAAATTCAAGAGAAAATTCTAAATTTATACATGTTTATATTATAAAATAAAAGTAAAAGAAAAAGGGGCACATATATTACACAAATCCTATCATCATCAAAGACTCTCCAAGTACTGCTTAAGTCTCAACCTAAACAGCTTAATACAACCTATCATTCGAAGTGCAAGGGGAAGAGAATTCCACAATCGGACCGAAAACACAAAGAATTGTCGATTTGATACTAAGTATACATACCGTATTGGTACCAGATTAAACGTTCTTATGGATCGCGACATACAAATCTTATTATAAAGGTAAATCGGCTGATGTGTTTGCATTACATTATGAAGCAGCACTAATGTTTTAAACTTAAAGAGATTTTCTAGTGTAACCCCATTAATGAGTTTAGTGAAACGAGAAACATGGTCATATTTTTTTAACCCATAGATATACCGCGCAATGCAATTATAAGCAACATTTAATTTCCTTTTATGAATAGAGTCACAATTACTAAATATTTCGCAACCAAATAACAATATTGGTAGAACAAGTGTTTTTGCGAGAATGATTCTTGTTTTAAGTGGTGTAATTTGTTGACTAGCCCATAGTAAGCGTAAGCATCCATAAACCCTTCCTACTGTCAGTCTTATGTGATCATTCCATGAGAGTGTCGTGTTGAATGTTAAGCCAAGGTTTTTTGCCGATTTAACAAACTCAATTGGTGAGTCGTTTAAGTATAAGCTAGGGAAATATGAAGTATCAGTACTCGTTCTTGAGATAACTAAACACTTTGATTTGGAGGGATTCAAATATAAGCCATTAGATCGAGACCAGCATAAGATTCTGTTTAGGTCCTCGTTAACTTCATGGGCTGCATTTTCCATAAGGCCTAAAGGAAAGCTTTTACGAACTTGAACATCATCGGCATACATGTCCACCAAACAGTTTGAAATACTCAAAGGGAGGTCATTTATGAACATTGTAAAGAAGAGTGGGCCTAATATTGAGCCTTGTGGGACACCACTAGTTAGTGGAAGGAATTCAGATACACTGTTGTTTGACACAACTGCTTGAGATCTGTTGTTCAGGTAAGATGAAACCAGATTAAGGGAAGATCTTGAGAAATTAAATTGATTCTTCAGCTTCATACATAAAACATGTTGGTTCACTGTGTCGAACGCTTTCGAGAAATCTAAAAGAACAAGAAAAGTTACATTGTTACAGTCTACAGCTTGCCTTAAGTCTTCAACAACATTTATCAAAGCGGTAGTGCAGCTGTGTTTTGGGCGAAAACCCGACTGGTTGTCGCAAAGCAGATTATTACGCGTCAGATGTTCTTGTATCTGGGAATTTAAAAGTTTTTCGAGCACCTTGGAAAAGAATGGTAAGATAGCAATCGGCCGGAACTCATTCTGATTCTTAGGAATAGGCATAATTTTCGCACGTTTCCAAGTAGATGGAAATACCCCAGTCATGATAATGGTATTGAAAAGGTGAGTTATTGATTTAAGGATGTAGGGGAGGATAGCTTTAGCAAAGATTGGATGAATTTCATCGAACCCCACTGAGTTGGATCTGATTGAGATACAACTTTCTAATACGTCAGCCACATCAACAGCTTTGAAGCTAAAACCATTTGTAGGATCTGCACTTTGAAGACCATCATGAAACATTGAAGATAATTCTGGTTGATTTGGGATAGGAGAGGGGAGAGAGATAAATGTTCTATTGAGTTCATTGGGATCTATGTTATTGAGACGAGTATATTTATTTTTACCTATACCAATGCTTTTCAAGTTTTTCCAGAGCTTATGTTTGGCTTGAGAGGGATCGAGTCTTGGCGCAAAGAAACGACGTTTTGCTTCACGTATTTCAAAAGTAACTCTGTTACGCAAAGCTCGATAAGTGTTATGGAAAATATCTAAACGGAAACGCTTCCAACGGTGATAAGCCTGGTCACGTTCCATAATTAATCTTTTTACTTTACTTGTAAACCACGCTGGATTACTTCTAAATTCCGATTTGGTTTTAAGTGGTACATGAATATTGAAAAGGTTCCGAATGTTATCTTCAATAAAAAATAATTGTTCATCAACTGATGTCATAGCATATACCCGGAACCATTCGATAGAGCTAAGATCCATCTCCAATTGAGATTGATTGACACTTTTGAAATCACGAAAACTAAAAGAATTGTTAAAATTGGCATGTTCAAATTCAAAAGTCAAGTGTATGAGATCATGATGGGAAAAACATGGAGCTGAGAGTTGATTAAAATGAAGAGCTTTATATAAATGACTAACGAAAAATACATCTAGTAGGCTACTATTAGACTTTGTAAAGTGGGTGGGTAAAGATATATTTACGGGAAACAAACTAAGCGATTGCATACAATGAACCAAACTAGTATCTTGAAGAATATTGCAGTTAAAATCTCCCACCATAACAACCAAAGGAGATACATAGGATAACTCGTCAATAACACAAGTTATGGGTGAGATATCAATATTCCTATTCGGCCTATATATAGATCCCAGTAGAAGTTTATTAATCCCACACGTGATTGAGATGAAAACATAATCAATTTCACTACCCCCCGGAGCCTTACGTATGAGATTACATTGTAAATGCTTACTAACAAAAATCGCTGCACCACCTCCAACCCTTCCAACTCTATCAGACCGAAAAGGCCTATGAAAACCGCTCAAACTGCAAAAATCATCACTTAATTCTCTATATAGCCAAGATTCAGAAATGCATACCACATCAACTTTTGAACCTTCAAATAAGTTTCGAAACTCGTCAAACTTGGGTAGTAAACTCTGAGCATTTATGTGACATATTTGCAAACCAGAACGCTGAGTGCAAATTATGTTTAACATTGTACGTGTATGGTTCCAATCGTTAGCAGAATCTCTGTAATTTAACTCATTGGCACCAACCATTGATGAGAAACAAAAATGGATGGTGTCCAATAAGACACCCATTATTTGATTCGATAATAAGCCGCAGAAACCGAATAAGGAGGAAAAACAACAGCACACTGGATATATCTATGATGATGGTAGGATGCGTGGGACATGTTAAATTATTCATTTTGAAAAAGTAAGAATAAGGAGAATTCATAGCAATCAAAAAATTATTTTGAAATAAAATAAGAGAAAAGTTAAAGTTAAGGAAAAAGAAAAAGTTTAATAATAATAATAAGAAAGAAAAATGAAAAGAAGAAATAAATACAAATATAATAAAAAATATGTAAAAAGAAGAAATAATAATATGAAAAGAAATAATATGAAAACAAAAAAAAAAATAAAATAAAATAAAAGTAATGATAATGTAGAATATTCAGCAATCAATCATTCATGGGGGCTGGCAATTCCTTCAGTTTTTCGATGTTTTCAATTCGGACTGCTTCGACATCAGATAGACATTTGACATACACAAGACCGCGCAACGTAAACACTGAGGACAGCTTGTTTTGTTTTTTTAATTGTAGTGCCGCACGCAGTAAATTATTGTTGTTTTTTGTTAGGCATTCGCGCACAAAAATCGGTGAATTAGAACTTAACCCAAGATCCTTTAAGCATAATTGTTTATTGTTTATCTTTCTATATTTGGAAATCGAAGTTAAAACGAAATTACGCTCGTACGGTGATTTAAATTTGATGACGATGGTTGAGTTGTCATCGGGCTTTGGACGAGTGCGGAAAATGTCATATACAACAGGTGGTTTAATGTTAACAGTGTGGCATAGGTGATTGAAGTATGTCTTGAGATTTTCTTCGGGTGTGCGGGGGATGCCAAATATTAACATATCACGTGCAACACTTTTATTGTCGTAGTCGTCTTGATTCATTTTAATGTTTTTTAATTGATCTTTTAAATCGGAAAGCCCACTTATGCAAGTTTGCAGTGAATTTTTAGTGTCAACAAGATCTTTATTTGTAGTTGCGAGTGTGGTTTTTAGAAGTGAGACGTCGGATGTAAGGGTGGTAATGTTGCTATTTATTGTGGTTTGTGTTTCTTCTAGTTGTGTAACTCTGTTGTTGATGTCAGTGATATTTTTTTGAAATTCGGCAAATTGATTTTCCATTTTATTAAAAAGAGTGTCATTATTTTCTTTCATTTTGGATGAAAGAAGTGATATTATTTGTTCACTTTGGTTTTTAAGCATTTGATCCATTTTGTTTAACAACATAGTGTCATCATAAGCCATTTTTTTTACGTTTTGCGGTGGTGTACTGAGCGAGGGTCGAGGTGAGTTTGGTTTTAAAGAGTCAAGATCAGAAATTACTCTATTTCGTTTGTTATTAGACATAAATGTAGTTGTATTTTTTGTTGTGAAGAAAAAAAAAAAAAGATTCTTATATATTGTTGGAAACTGTTAGAGGTTTGGTGTTGTATTAGGGAGTATGACACTGTTTGATATTAGACACAGGAGTTTTATATAAAAATGAAAACTTTAAATAATTTTTACTTTGATTTTAAAACACTAACGATGGATACAAAATCGTTATTATCAACAATCAACAATGTAAGAATTATTCCGCAGAATGAGATTTAATATGATTATTTTTTAATTGGGTACAACTTAATGAAATTTGCCCGCCGAAAAATAAAACACGTCTACTCTTGTTGAGATTGCATACTTATTAAAATTAAATTAATTATTTGGACAGTACATTATGGTGAGAGATACAGGTTATTCAAATACACCGTATTTGGCTACCCCATACACACTGAATCATCCCGGATTGGCTACGGACCCTATCAAGCGTCGGTATCAAGCTTCGCTTATACGCACACGCAATGTTGTGGAACGGCAGTATGGTGTACTGAAACGTCGCTTTCCGGCCTTGCGACACGGATTGAACGTGGCACTGCCCACTGGTCAGAAATTAATCGTTGTTGCTTGCATTTTGCACAACATTTGTTTAGAAGGAGAGATTGATGTTAACGCAGAGTTGGAACTTCCTATCCTATAGGAAGGGAACCTGGAATCTGAGGAGTGCAGTGCAACGAAAGAACACAGAAGCATTAAATTAGCAAGAGATGAAGTGCTGCAGCACTTTCGTATTGAAGCGGCTTTAAATAAACGCTAAATAACGTTTATAATAAACGCATTAGTAGTTGGATTCTAATAAACAAATTCATTAATGAAGAACTAAACATTCAAATTGAATTTTTATTTTTTTACTATGCAACGGAAAAACTTACAAACAATATATAATATGTACACACATTATACTATATGTATGTTCATATGTAGTTTAATACATATTTACAGGTTTAAAGGTACCCATATACCCCTTATCAGAAAATTGTGTTTGGGATTTAAACTCCTCGACACAAGTTGATACAATTTTTGATTCATCCGCCAAATGCCCAACCACCGACTTACAACTTGCGTTGTCTATTACCAATGACATGACAGACCCAAGCGCAACCTCACGTGAAGAGCAGCTGCACGCCAATGCATTGCGTGCAGCGACCAAGAACAGCATTTGATTATTAAAAAGAGCTTCTGTGTGGCGTACTTCCATCGCATGTAGTTCAGCACGACGTTCGCTCTCGGACTGTCGATCGGAAGCAATTTGGCACATTTCTGCTAACTTCGCTTCCAACACAGCGTGTTCGAAATGCATCTCGGTAGCATGCTTTTCTTTCGTCGATCCTTTTCAGCTAGGTATTCTTTTCGAATTTTTTCGCATGAATTCTTTACATTGGCTGACGAAACCTTTCGTTTTGTTGGACGCCTTTGGGAAGATGTAGTGAAAAACTGCATCTGACCAGGAAATGCAGTCGCGGGTAAGTCCACGTTGTTTGGACTTATTGTTTCGTTTTCGGTGCCAGGCGTTTCTACTTGTAACATAGATTCTTCAGTTTGGTTCACAGCTTCAGTGTTTTGGATTTCGATACCATCATTTAGAAGATTTTTCCAATCGTCGTTCATGATTTGTTGAAGAGAATAAATGACATCTGACGGTGGATTTTCGTCTGCCCCAGTCGAAAAATTTGCTGGGTGTCTTTGGCAGCCAATGAAATTGGTGCATCTGACCCAAAGCCATCCAAACCGGAAACGGAAACTCCTAAAATATCCGCCAATTCCAACATTGGCCCTGTCACTTCAAATGGTATTTTATAATTGTTGGCGGGACGTGGTCCACCCCCAGTTGTTATATTATTATGGCGTTCCCGTGCTTTATCCTTCCGCAAATACATCAAAATGTATTTGAAACGTGCTAGAAGAGCGGATTTGTCACGTGGTGGATGCATCTAATATGGGATCAAAATAAGTGCTATACTGCTGCTAGATCAGATAAATGTACTGCGTACTTAGCGAATCATATAGATTGCACAGTAATCCATTGAATGTCCTTTTTTGTGGTGGTCGCTTTGTTTGTCTCCATTTCCGTTTGGGTCCATTTCCGTTTGGGTTCATTTTTCACCTTTAATTTTTTTGCCTTTAAATTCAATGGTGATTTGTTTTCGTGGACGACCCATATTTTGATCTTCACAAAAAAAGATTTAAATGTTAAAAAAGAATGTGCACCAAAACTACTGGTAAATACAATACCTGTATTTTATTTTTATATATTAAGCGGTCAAGATCAACAATATGAACAAAATAACAATTTGAAAATAACCACAATTTTTCGAGTTTACAATTTTGCTGTCAAAATAAAAACAGGTAATTCGATAAAACTAGTTTTATTTATAGTAAAAACGAGAAACTCATTTCAAAACCTAAACTAGTTTTATCTCCAAAAATGAATAATGCCGATTCTTTTTTGAAACTAGTTTTGGTTAATTTTTATAGAACTTGAAACAAAACTAGTTTTACCTAAAACTAGTTTCATTTCTAGTTTTACAAATTCTCAATAATAGGGGTGTTAGTTTTGAAAAGACTAAGTTCGGAAAAGTCTAAGTTCTAAAAAGAATAAGTTCTGAAAAGACTAGGTTCTGAAAAGTCTAAGTTCTAAAAAGAAATAGTTCTGTATGGAAATAGTTCTGCTGGGACTAAGTTACGAAAACCAAAATTATTTGGGTTTTGAGTTGGCAACAATAGGAGGAATAATATGGAATAAGAGCACTATAAGCAAAGGAGATAATAGTTTTTGATTGGTCAAACCAAAATAAATATAGGAAGGGTGGGGGATATATCTAATTTGTCAATGGGGTCGCAGTCGCAGGTAAAGAATCGCACCAAAGAACTCATAGATTTGTTTGATGATGTTTATGATGGATTTTGATCTTACGGAGGATGTTCTGGAAGTGGATCTGGAACTGGGACAAAGGATCAAATTTTTTTTTCATAACTTTTGTTAGTGGTCTGTATGATAGTATTGGCTCTGACGGAGCAGGTTCTGGAGGTGGGTGTGGAACTGGGACAAAGGATCAAATTTTTTTTCATAGCTTTTTCATAGATTTTGTTAGTGGTCTGTATGATGGAGTTGGCTCTGACGGAGCAGGTTCTGGAGGTGGGTCTGGAACTGGGACAAAGGATCAAATTTTTTTTCATAGCTTTTTCATAGATTTTGTTAGTGGTCTGTATGATGGAGTTGGCTCTGACGGAGCAGGTTCTGGAACTGGGACAACAGATCAAATTTTTTTTCATATCTTTTTCATAGATTTTGATAGTGGTCTGTATGATGGAGTTGACTCTGACGGAGCAGGTTCTGGGTCTGGAACTGAGACAAAGGATCAAATTTTTTTTTTCATAGCTTTTTCATAGATTTTGATAGTGGTCTGTATGATGGAGTTGGCTATGAAGGAGCAGGTTCTGGAGGAGAGTCTGGAACTGGGTCATAACTTTTTTATAGATTTTGTTAGTGGTCTATGTGATGAAATTGGCCCATGATTTTGAACTAGCACTTCCTAGATCACGAATATGCATCTATAATTCGTCAAACTAAACGTTGTTTAACCACAAAACATGTTTAGTGGTGTCAAGATATTTGCGTCTAGGACGTTTAGTTTGGCCACAAATCGTGTTTTAAGATAAAAGTCGGTTTTTCATATCATGCGATACACCGATTGAAAGGTTGCACTCCCTAGATTACGAATATGAATTTTATAAGTCACTAGGATGCTTAGTTAATCCGCAAAACCTGTTTCAAGGTGTAAACTTTGAAGACAATAGAACGTTTAGTTTGGCCGCAAATCGCGTTTAAAGACAAAAGTCAATAGCAAAGGCCACATCTTTTGACAAAAAGTACAAATCTTTTCGTGAATGAAACTTGCTATTAGTTTAGCTGAAAATGTTTTTTTTTGATTTTAGAATAAAGCCTCAACTACATTGGGCACTTTTTGCAAAATAACAAAGATTAAATAATAGTGTTTGCTTCGTGGAAATTTTTTTTAAACCAAAATTTAAGCTTTCTGAACCACTTTTATAAGTTTTGCAATGAGAAACACAATCCAAAAATGAGTTTTACAATGCTCACTTTTGTCCCTTTTTATTCTGTTGGCCAAATTAAGTTAGGCTTGACGTGAAATTCGCCTCAATATACCCAACGGAGTTACTTGAGGAGAAAGAGTTTATATACATCAAATTTAAAGGGGAGGGAGGGCGAGCAAAGCCGCGGTTTAAAGCTAGAAAATATATATCATTCAATGTTGATAATCCATTACAGAATAAATTACAAATTAAATTATGTACATATATAGTACAAAGTAATGATTGACTGATTGGCATTAGTAAACCACTATTATATGTATATGCTTTATGATATGCTCAATGGCAGAAAATTTGTTGTCAAGAGGGGCAATGTAACTTCTGGCACAACCTTTAATATTAAAAATGGTCTTCAGCAGGGAGCGGTCAACTCGCCAAATTATATTTATCACTCCAGGTTCGGTCTTTTAAAAAACTTTATTTAAATTACAAATTATTAAAGATAACTTAAAACTAGCTTCGTTGCTACACGGACCAAGAGAGATTGATGCTAACGGAAGCTCCACTCATATATATTGTCCACAGATGATGTGATCGATAGCCAATAGTAATATCAATCCATTTAGTGATGATGTGATAATACTTCGTAGGCAAATTCCTCAATTTGGTTTTTATTTAATAAAACATCCGAAGGGATGTTTTTGTTTATGTCTACTTGAAAATTTCAGATAGTATCTGAAATGGCTTGCTTTGATGATTAGTCATCAAATGCGGGTGTTAAATCTCCCCTTACTTCGATAGTGATCGCCCCGATCGCTCTTCTATAGCGTTTTTGGTATCTTGTAAACATTTAATTGTTGCCATTTCATTTATTAGCTTACAAATTGTCAATAATTTAATTATTATTACAACACTAAGTAAAATTACAATGTTGAAAGTAATTCCCCATAATATTGGGTGGTCTTTTATATCTTGAATATATGGCTTAACAGGATCTACATTAGTGAACTTTAATTGTTCATTATTTGATTCTAAATATTTTAAAATATTAATTTCTAGTGGTACATTCTGTTTAATATGTTTTACAATTTTTGTTTTTTTATTTTCGTATTATTTAAAAATTATAGTTACATTGTTTTGAAAATGAACTAGATATGTACCCTTATATAATTTCTAATTTATTGTGGTTTCTCCACTTACAAAAATTATTCCATCTTTAATTATTTTTACGTCCGGATTATTCTCTTTTATTTTGTGGCAGTTTGCTATATTATTATTCAATAAATCCGTTAAACAATTTGTTTCATTATTAACGCTACAATATATATTATTTAATTCTTTCTTACAATTTGCCATTTTATATTTTTGATCGCATAATACGACTTGATTTTGTAATTGTAGTTTTCCATCGCCTACATTAATACTTTCTACAATAAACTTATTGTTTATTTCTTTTACCAAAGGATATTCTATATAAATCATTATTATTTCTTTTTGCTGTATAATTTGGAAACTTGATGCATCTAAAACGTCTGTTATTGAAATTGGCATTGTTTCTGTTCTTATAATTTTATCTAGATCTTCCATATTTAAAATTACTGTGTTTAGAATGTCGTTTTTACTTAAATTAATAGTATTAATAATTTCCCTTAAATCTTCAATTATGAACCTTAAAATGAGTGCGTCCTCTTTGTCAATACTGTGGTCTTCATTAGTAAGTTTTTGTATTGCGTTTAATATTTGTGAGTTTGTTTGATATTGTTTGTTGTTAGAATCTATAAGTTCTTGTAATTTTGTTTCAATTCTTATTTTATCATCATGGTCTGGACTTCCTGATATCCATTTCCATAATGTGCCGATTTCATTAATTCCTCGTCTAAATCTATCTCTGATTATTAACTGGTTGAGCAGTCTATTTGCTGTTTCTATATTGGTTAAAGATTCCTTGGTCAATCTTATACCTTTGACTTTTATTCCTTCTAGTATATCTTTATAATATGTTAAATTTATAACATGATAAATCTCTCCTCTCTTGTCATATAGTGCAGCAGGTCCGTCCTCTATAAGGATGTATTCCTCCGTACTATAATTTGTTATTTGCACCTGAGCAAATGTTGTGGCTAGTAATGCCAAAAATATTAGAATGACACTTTTAGCCATCTGGAATTAGATATTTGTCATCTTTAAATACTTTATTTTTTTAAATTGTCTTTATGTTGTCTTTCTTTAGTGTCTACTATAACTCTTCCCCTATCTTCTTTTACAATTCTTTTTTTATATAAAGGTTTTACTTTACCTTGCCTGCGTGTTGACTTTTCGTGAACTTTTTGCCCTGGCTTGAATTCTATTTTCGTTCTGTTCCTGTTAAAATATGTGAGCGTTTTGTCTTGTTTTTCTTTTAATATATCTGTCAAATTAATATGCTTTTCAAAATTATGGAACACATCTATTGGTTGAAAGTTAGTTACCGTATGTATAGATTCATTTTATTTTTTTACAACGTATGGCATTATTTCCTTTGTTTCGCCGTGAATCTCTTTTAGTAATTCGTATTAGTTCGGTCAATGTGCTATGTACTCTTTCAATCATGCCATTAGTTTTACTATGATTTGGAGCTACTTTTTCGTGTTTAATTCCAAATCTTCTTAGTTCCAATTCTGCTGTTGGTGTGCAGAATGTCATTCATTGTCTGTAACTAAAACTTCAACTTTCCCAAATACTGGTATCGATTCGATTAATTTTTCCTTTGCATCTATTTTACTATCAACATGCCTCACTATTAAAATTTTGAAAATGAGTCTATCATGGTTAAGAATTGGTCATTATCTATATAGTAAATATCAGCGTATACGCGCTCCCCCCCCCTTTCTTCGGAATTGGAGCCTCTCCAATCATATTAATTAATTAATTGGATGTCTATCGTATTTGTTTTCCTTACATACTGTACATTCTTTCGTATAAGATATTAATTGCTTATAACACTCTGGCCAATACCATTTATTTGAAATTTGTTTAAAATTTTCCCCTGCGTCACGATGTGCACTATCATGTTCTTCTGTTATTATCGATGTTTGAACATTTCTGTCCGTAACGTCTTCTACTAAATTTGGTATATAAGCAAAGTTGGTTGTTGGGTATTCATTAAGTAGTTTTTCCTTTATCTTAAACAATATTTCCTCCGTTAAGTGTATTTCATTTAAGCCATTCCTTATAACCTCTTTTAATTTGTTAAATATACAATTATCTTTGTAAATACGAGGGCGGGTCAATAAGTCCGTGACTTTTGGAATAAAACACAGATTTTTTGATAAAAAAAATAATTTTATTTTTCAACGTAGTCTCCCTAGAGCTCTATACACTTTGTCCAACGCTTCTCCAATTTTGTATCCCTTCCAAAAAAAATGATTTGTCGAGGTCCTCAAAATAGGCCTTTGTTTGCGAGATGACTTCATCATTGGAGTCAAATCTTTTTCCACCAAGCCTTTTCTTCAGGTTTGGGAACAAGAAGTAGTCGCTCGGAGCCAAATCTGGAGAATAGGGTGGATGAGGGAGCAATTCATAGCCCAATTCATGGATTTTTGCCATGGCAACTGCACATGTGTGCACCCTTGCATTGTCTTGGTGGAAAAGAACTTTTTTCTTTGCCAAATGAGGTCGGTTTTTTTTCAAATCGTCATTGAATCGGTCCAATAAGTTGGCATAATATTCCCCATTGATTGTTCTTCCCTTTTGAAGGTAGTCAATGTGGATTATCCCGCGTGCATCCCAAAAAACAGTCGCCATAACTTTATTGGCTGACAAACCCACCTTGGCCTTCTTTGGACCCGATTCACCCTTAGAAACCCATAGTTTTGACTGTTGTTTGGTCTCTGGTGTGTTGTGATGGATCCATGTTTCGTCCACGGTCACAAAACGGCGCAAAAACTCCTCCATATTGCGATTTAGCAACGCCAAACCTTCCTGTGAAGTTGTTACACGATTGCGTTTGTGGTCGACTGTGAGCAAACGCGGCACCCATCTTGCGGAAAGCTTTCACATGTCCAAGTGATCATTCAAAATTGAAACCACTGAGCCATGCGAGATCCCTACGGCTTCCACAATCTCTCGCACTTTCAATCTTCGGTCGGCCAACACCATATCGTGAATTTTTTCGATTGTTTCGGGTGTAGAGACCTCAACTGGGCGTCTAGGACGTTCGGCATCTTCAGTGCTTGTACGGCCACAACGAAATTCAGTAAACCACTTTTTTACCATTGAAATCGATGGTGCAGAGTCCCCATAGTATTTATCAAGCCTAGCCTTGGTCTCGGTAATGGTTTTTTTTTTGCAAGAAATAATGCTTAATAAGCACACGAAATTCACTTTTTTCCATTTTCTCCTCAAATTAGTGAGTAGTCTGATAAAAATAGCTGTCAAACACAAACTAACTGACGCAGCAAGTTTAAATTTTGACAGGAGCTTGACAGGAGCAGTGTTGCTGTTTCAGTAAAGAGGTCAGAAATTCAAAAAGTCACGGACTTATTGACCCACCCTCGTAACTGTATGTCGCCAATATCCTCCAATATCCTTTGTATACCTCCTTACTTATTATGTTGTTTTTATTTCCTGCCTGAAATATTAGTTGATTCTTAAATCTATTTACATTTCCTCCTAATCTTTTTATTTCTTTGGCTGGACTACTTTCAGTACTATGTACAGTTCCGACGTCCAAACTCATCATATTAAGTTCCTGTCTACTGAGAGCATCTGCAACTGTATTTTCTTTGCCAGGCTTATATGTAATCACCGGGGCGTATCCTTCTATGAACGCTTTCCGTCGCTTCATTTTTGCATTCGGGTTTTTGTCTGACATGGCAAATGTCAATGGTTGGTGATCCGTATATATATGGATTCCACTTGTTCCATAGAGGTAGTTCCTCAAATTTTTCAAACTCCAGACAATTGCTAATAACTCCTTCTCGTTAGTTGCATAGTTTTCCTCGGTTTTACTCAATGTTCTACTGATAAATGTAATAGGTTTGTTATTCTGGCTAAGTACTGCACCTATGGCTGAGTTACTAGCATCAGTTGTTAATTCAAATCCTATATTGAAATCTGGTCGATTCAACACAATATTTTCTTCTAACTTATCTTTTAATATCTGGAATGCTTTCTTTCCCTCTTTGTGTAACTCTATCGCTACTAATTTGCTCTTTGAGTTATTATCCTGTTCTCTTAAATATTTAGTCAATGGTTTGCTGATCATAGCGTAATTCCTTATGAATTTACGATAATAACCGCTTAGGCCTAAAAATGATCGTAGCTGTCTCAATGTTTTTGACTCTGGATATTCTTTAATTGTTTTTACCTTCCTTGGATCTGTTTTGATATTATTGTAAGATATTACGTATCCCAAAAATTCAACCTCTTGCATGAAATAATCGCTTTTTTCACTGCTTATTTTCATGTTGGCCTCACTTAGTGCTTTTATAATGATCTCAATATGTTCTAAGTGTTTTTCCTCTGATTCAGAGAATATAATGTCATCATTAATATATATGTGACAGAACTTCCCTATGTATGTTCTGAGAATGTCATCCATTGCTCTTTGGAATAAAGAGGGTGCATTCTTCAAACCGAATGGCATACGAAGGAATTCGTATTTTTAACACTAAAAGCCGTCTTTTCCGTATCTTTTCCTTTCATCATTATTTGATGGAAACCACTTTGTAAATCTAATGTCGTAAAGAATTTAGATTTTCCTAAGTTGAATAAAATAACAGAAGTATCAGCCATTGGATACTTATCTGTTTTCGTAAAAGCGTTGAGCTTCTTGTAGTCTATGACTAATCTATGTCTTTTGGATCCATCTTCATTAAGACCTTTCTTATCTACGACCCACACTGGTGCATTATATGCTGATCTGCTGGGTGTTATAATATTATTGGCTAATAAATTGCTTACTTCATTATTTACGAAGTCACTGACTGCTTGAGGATAAGGATATGATTTTGACCATATCGGTTCATCCGTAGTTGTTTCTATTGTTGCTACAATATTTGTATTATATGGTAAATAACTTGGTTTATCTGTAAAAATTCCTTGAAACTTCATTATATTTCCTTTAGTCGTTCAATATAAGTTTCCTCTGTACTCATGCAGATGGTTAAACTGTTTATTAGATCATCATTGAATAGTAAAGGTACTATGCCTTTCTCGTATTCTAATGCACTATCAAGTATATTTATTTTTCCTTTTATATTTTTTAGTGTCCTCATTCCTATTATTATATTGTCATAGTCTCTTAGTTCATTTAATTCATAAAATGAATCTTTTATCCCTAATAAATTAATGTCTTGATACTTTGTTATTATGCTCGTACCATGTACGCTCCTAACTCTACTGTTAATTTTTAAATTTTTGTTCTGAAATAGTCCTGGTTTGACATAACTATGAGTCGCTCCAGTGTCAATTAAAATGTTGAAAGTACGACCTGTCCTTGAATCCGTTCGTTTAATAAAGGGCAAGTCGTTTCTTACTCTTTAATTCTCTAAATTATCTTCTTCATTGAGATTATTTAATCTTGGACTTTTGTTTAAGGGTTGTTGCTCGCTGTCTGGCCTGCCTCTTTTAAATGGATTGTTATTGTTTCTTATTTCATTATTGAATCGTTGATCCCTATATTGGTTATAATTATTATTTCTATTATGATTATAATTATTACTATTAGATTGTGGCTTAGGATTGTAGTTTCCACTCCTTAAGGCCATTCGTTGTTGAGGTGGTGTATTGTAAGTGTTTTGCCGTGGTGCGTAATTTTGCTGATATCTTGGGGTAAACGGAATCACTGGTCGTTGTACCTGAACTTGTGGTAAAACTCTATTGTAATCGATTCTATGTAGATTAAGGTTTGTATCCCTAAATCTTTGGGACTGGTTTACCTCTATTTCCTGAGCTCTTGCTAAAGCATTAGGAAGATCACCTGGATTTAGTGAAAACACGATGCTACGAATGGGTTGGTTGGTTGGTTGGTTACAAAAATTCTTAATGCATTTTCTCTTGCTACTGTTATGAGAACATTTGTCTCAGCCGTTCTAGGGCCGTAGCTCATGATTGTCTTGTTTGTTATTAATGTAAGAAGTTTACTGATCTGGTCGTAGAATTGTTGCAGAGTCTGCTTACCCTGTCTTGCATTTGATAATTCGGTCTGTAACATATGGACTGGCCTTTTGTCTTCATATGTTAGATCTAGTCTGCCTAAAATTGCGTTTACATGTAATGGTGTGCCGTGTGATGTCAGGACATCATTGGCTTTCCCTATAATTTTATTCCTAAGTATATTTACTGCTGTAAAATAGCTAGAACCACCCTTGCAGTGTTCATATGTTTTCATACAATGTATAATTGACGTTCGCCAACTAATGTAGTTTTCACCATCAAATTGTTGCAAACTTTTAACTAATTCCAAGCTTTCCCTTGTAGTATTTGAAGGATCGATTGTAACATCTGTATACGGTTCTATGCTATCTGACGGAGCTAAAGTTTCTGTCAGTTCTTCTATTCTCTTAGTCAATGTTAGTGTACTTTCTGCTACTGTATGTGCAATCATCGTGTGCATTTGCTCTATTGTCATTGCCATTTTGTCTTTTTTCTTTTATTTTTTTTTAAATATAAAATAAATTTATATATTTCTTAATCGCTATGAATATTTTTAAATCTTCTTACTTAAATAATATCTGCAACCAGCTTGCTTGTTTGTTGTTTTTTTTTTCTCTGCTACCTGCTTTCAAATGTTTTTCCTCTGCTTCTCTCGTTCCACTTTTATCTTTGCTATTGTCCTTTTTGTATATTTGTGTCCACTAGTTATTGTTATTAATTATGTCCTCTTGGCATTCAATTAGCACTTTTTTTATTTTTTTTGCCTTTTCCAAAAGATATTTTCTTTTATCACTATCTTTAATCTGCTCGTTCACTTTATTTTTGGTATTTTTTATTTCACTTGGGTCCTCACTCGACCTCATAATATTCTAATTATCTCTCTTAATTTTTATTATTTTTTTCATAAAATTTATTCATTTATTCTTATTTTCACTTGACTTTGTAATTTTTTTCTTTCCTTTTTTCCTTATGGATTTTCCGGATTTTATAACCGTACTTCTCTTGATCTTTTGGAAATTATACACTTCTTTCCTTTTGCCTCTCAGTGTTTTACGTTGAGTAGGTCTACTGTTGGGTTTCAGTATTATAAAAAACTTTTATTATATTTTTTTTTAAACTTCCCAATTTGTTGCAGTACCGGTTAGTTTAACCTTATGGCCTTGTACTATTTAATAATTTGGTCTGGTTTCTGGTGCTAGTAGTTACTTTCCATGTTCACCACTTTGGATGCACATTTTTATTTGAACGACTTTGATTCTCGCGGTTGGGTTTAATTTTACCCTTTTTTTTAATTAATTTAACCGTATCAAAGCACTCGGTATAAAATAAAATTACAAGTCCCTGCTCGGGCGCCAATTATATTTATCACTCCAGGTTCGGTCTTTTAAAAAACTTTATTTAAATTACAAATTATTAAAGATAACTTAAAACTAGCTTCGTTGCTACACGGACCAAGAGAGATTGATGCTAACGGAAGCTCCACTCATATATATTGTCTACAGATGATGTGATCGATAGCCAATAGTAATATCAATCCATTCTGTGATGATGTGATAATACTTCGTAGGCAAATTCCTCAATTTGGTTTTTAATTAATAAAACATCCGAAGGGATGTTTTTGTTTATGTCTACTTGAAAATTTCAGATAGTATCTGAAATGGCTTGCTTTATTGATTAGTCATCAAATGCGGGTGTTAACTCGACGATTCTATTCAGCATTTACACCAGCAATCTGATAAGTAGTCTAACTCAGGCAATTGCGTATGCCAACGATCTAATTGCGTACAGAACAGCTCCAAGAGTCGAGGTCTTCAGGATTCTTTTGCAGCGTGACTTCGAGAAGATTCAGTAATATTGCGATGACTGGAAGTTGAAAATTAACTTTCAGAAATCAAAAAACTATCTTGTTTAGGACTCCGTTGCTTAGAGCCACAAGGGATACGAGAAAGAACTGGCGCAAGCTGGTGATCATAGGGCCACATGGACATCCACTGGCGAGTAAAAGTGTAGTAAAGTACCTTGGCATCTAGATGGATCAGTATTTGTATTTCGACAGACATATAAATGCTGCTCTTGCCAGGGCTAGGGGAGCCTTTGCCCTGACAAAACGGTTGTTTTATAGCAGCCGGCTTGATAGCAGGGTGAAGGTGATTTGCTACATGGCCCTTATCCGGCCGATGATTGCCTATGGATGCCCGGTTTGGTTCAATGTTGCCCCATCTCAAATGGAAAAGATGTGGGTGTTTGAGAGGCAGTGTCTTCGACGCTAACATAAACAGGATAGATAATTTCTTGCTGAAGCTTATTCGAGGTCACATTGCAAGAGCAATGTCCTCGAGCAACAGCTTAATCTTTGGGGCTTATTACCCCAAAAACGAATACTACGAGAGTGTGCGTCTATCAGGCACTGATCCAGGATAGAGCGGCGGTTCCGCTAATCTACCACGTCGGCCGTAGAACTGTAGATCGGCGGCTCCTTTACAGTCGGGACGTCCTTGCACAAGACGGAGCTGAGCACCTTCGGTTCAGTAGGACTGTGTCCGAACGGGACCGAAGAGATAGGATGAAGCAGGAGAATCAGTTCTGGTGGTTGAAAAACGAAGATGAAATTCCTTCAGACATTTAATGGTTGACCTTGCTATTTTCTTTTGTATGGCCGACTTGCATAGGTTTAGGTAGTTAGTTTTAAGTAGGGACAGTCAGGGTGACACCAAAAAAAAAAAATCCACAAAAATACAAAAAAAATTATAAAACCGGAAAATGCTTTCTGTGGCTGTTCTAGTTTGTAAGTAGCTTATAAGTAGGTTGTAACTAGTTGTAAATAGTTTTAAGTAGCTTTAAGTAGTTTTAATAAGTTTTAATTGTATTTAATTAGTTTTAATTAGCTTTAATTCAGTTTTATGTAGTTTGTAAGTTTTATATAAAACCAAAAAAAAATAAAGACAATGATACCGAGTTTTTTGTAAATTCTTCTCAGCAAAAAATAAGACCGACCTGGATTTAGTATTAAGATAGTTCTTAGGTTGAAAGGCATTAGCATTAAGTTATTATAGTTTAGCTAAGAGTGCCCGATTGGGGCCAGTAAGTTAGTTTTAAGATATTGATAAGTAGGCAAGTTTTTATAAATTTTTGTCTAGCTTAAAGATAGTTTTAAGAAAATGAAAAAAAAAAAGTAATGATTGACTTCTGTGATATCATTTTATAAAGTATTACTATTACTTTATAAAATGAAGTCAATCATTACTTTTTTTTTTTCATTAGTATTACTATTACTTTATAAAATGATATCACAGAAGTCTATCATTACTTTTTTTTTTTAGTAGTATATATAGGTAAGACGTGCGACGTCGTGCATTTTATTTATTGTAGTTTTGGGCTTACTTTCCACATAGAAGAGATACAAGTTAGCAAAAGTTGGTGTTTTGACTCAGTTTGTCAGTGAGTTTCGGTTTTTAAAATTATTTGAAGTATGATGACTTGAAGAAGCCACTGTGGGTGGTATTTTTAGGACACAGTGGATGGATATTGTGTTCATAAATATATTCGGAGCATATTTTAGACAGGACGAGGGCATGGGCAATATATAGCTTGAAATTACGAGCTTAGCCTTTCTTATGCTCATTTTGGAAAACTAACGAAGAACTCCAAAACAAAAAAAAGCGATTAAGATAAAACAAAAAAATGAATCGAAAGGGAATCTAATATGTAGGTAGCAAAAATGAAACAACTTTCTTAAAAAGTTATCTCCGGGACTGGCTATGACGATAAAAAAAAAATTATTTAATAGTTCCCCCGCATGTAAAGTAATTATCAAACATGAAGATAATTTCTCACGAATCAAGTGTCACCGGTTACGAAATAATTTTAGTAGTTATAAAAAGGATATACCTAATAAGAGTAAATTGGTCATGTAGTGAATACTCACAATTCACATATTAAAAGTATAAGCGTTTTAATTTTTATTCAAATCGGTTTAAATGGTAGATCCAGAGGTCCGTTTATACTCTCTCTAAGCAAAAAGCAATTTTAATTACTGACACTTTCAATTTTGACAACATGCCCCATACTTATATTATAAGATTTGTATACTGTGGCGAATACATACTTTTTATAACAGGCACTTATTCGATTTTTGTTTAGGTTTTTGTTTTATTATCTTTTTCAAAACTTTGTGCCAGTTTGTTTTCATTCGATTAAATCTGTAATAAGCTGTTCACAGGCTCTAATTAAATGGAGCTAATCAACCAATATTGGCTGATTAGCGATTTCTATAATTAACAACTCAAACTATGGATTCATCGATTAAAATTTTAGTTAAACAGCACATTCGAAGATTTACCATCAGTCACCATAATCATAGATAAAAGATGACTAGCTGGTTAACAAACTGGCCCTTAGATTTACCATCAGTCACCATAATCATAGATAAAAGATGACTAGCTGGTTAACAAACTGGTCCTTAGTGTGACAGTGTGACTGATAACCACTATTTTTTTGATTATGATAGTTCACCTAGAACTAAGAGACAGCTTCATGTTGTTCCTGCAGATTTGTAAGTGACTTACCAAAACTTTATGGAGTATCTTAATTAATAAATTAGAAAGAGGTATGTGTCACTTGTTTCACGCGTTTAATCTTAGATAATGTAAAAAAGTTAATCGCCATGAATGGATGTCGGATTTTGCACTCGTTTTTATTGGTTACAGATAGCTTTTAATGATAATGCCATCCATCCATCCAAGAATCCATTATATAATACTGTGTAATTCTTTAATGCGACAAGTCCCAAAACATCAATAGAAATTGTTTTCTGGATTTTGATCATGAAAGCTTAATTCACATGAAACATTTATACAGCGGGTGTCACAAAAGTAATAGATAACTGCAAATATGTTTATGAGTATTTTTTGCATCCCCTTTCTGATTTTGTTTTCATGAAAAAACACTTTAGTTATAAGGAATACAATAAATGTCATAGCCAGTCTCGAGGATACCATTTTAAGAAAATAGTTTCATATTCATTATTTATTACTGATGCCCTTTACAATTTTGCAGGCACTTGGGCACCGTATACGTTTTATGTTAAGGTAAGTGAATTAAAAAATTTTAAGGTAAACTTTGATTACGTGTGGTGCATCCTTCACAACAAATTATGTACAAAGGTTCCTACGAAATTATCTGAAAAACAATTCTCTCCAAATTTTATATTTTGTCATATGTAGATAAGAAGTGTCGTAAATGGAAAAAGAAATCTAATGACCACAAAGCAGACTCTTAATTATCATATTTTGAATTCTTATTTCCGATATATTTCAAACAGTTGCAAACACCTATAAACTTTGACGGAATGTTTCCAATACCTAGTTATTTTTATACCAAAGTAAAGCTTGCAAGCTAGTAACTTTTTGGCACAAATATATACATACATACTGACACGCTTACCTATTTTAAAACTATCTGAAATTAATATTTTAAATTTCACTGACGACTATCAACCTTCATTTGTTCTGTGAAAATAACACAATTTTTTTAATTCATTTCATATACACTTATTTAAGAATTTTTTCGATTTTATTAACATAAGATATTTTCAACAATTATGATAATAAAATTAAGTTAAATAGGAAAAAAGTAGAATCTTATATTAAAATATTAAGTTTTTTAAGTGAAAAAATGATATGAAAGGAATGTTTAAAATTATTATGTATTAAGAAAAGTGTTAGCAAAATTTACGTAGGAGGTTACGAGTATTTAAAGCAACATAAAATTTAATAAAACTAAACAAAATAGAAGAATATGATTGAAAAAGTAAAAATGAAATCAAAATGTACACAATATTTACATATGAAAGGCATTAAGGGATTAAAATTAAGACAAATTTAAGAAATGTTAAGGAATGCAGGTGCTTAAGGACAAAAATTTTAATAAAACTGAAATAAAAAAAAATTAATAGTATATAATGTATTATATTGCTTAATATATGAAGCAACCAACTAATTATTAAACTATTTTAAAGTAGTTAAATTTAAACTATTATAAAGTAAATAATTGATTGACTCACTCACTGACTCACTCACTCATTCATTTGTTTTTTGGAATTATAAGAGCTTATACTATTATATAAATAAATTATAATATAAGAAATTTTTTCGTACACACTCATATATGTAGTCATCCACCAAGAAAGGATTTTTTTAAATTCTTATTTTTTCGTACACACTCATATATGTAGTCATCCACCAAGAAAGGATTTTTTAAAATTCTTATTTTTAATAGGACCTGTGTAAATGTAGGGTAAATTCGGATTTTTATTTTATAAATGGAGAGGTTTAGACAATTTTTTTCTTATAAAATTTATAGATTTTTTAATTATTAGAATGGCAATGTTGATTTTTTTCAAAATTACCGTATTCAAGTTATTGTTGTCTTAAAATTGAAAATGAGAAAATCGATGTTTCAAAAATAATTCACCATAAATCAGGAGAGTGTTTGAAAGAAATTAAAATTTACATTTTTGAAAAGAAGATAAGAACAAAAGTTAGGAGTGAAATACATCGTATTTTGAGTGCTAGAAATGCTTGAAAATGCATAATTTTTTGCGTGTTTTTTTTCGTGGTTTTATAATGAGTTGATCAAAAAATCTGAAATTTTACAATGACATAGAGTTATTGGATTTTTATATCAAGTTTGAATTTCAAATAATTTAAACAAAATTCAAAGGAGTTATTCATATATGTACAAATTTTTCAACATATACTTATAAGGATTTTCATTCAAAAAACTTAAAATTGCCAAAAGCTTAAAATATCGCCCGATTTTTGTGTCGCCATATGAAATTTTAGTTCGCCTGTTTGGCGATAAATCCCCGCAAAATATATTCCTGCTAACTTCACAGTGATGTTAGCAGGTCAATATGATTTTTTTTTTCAAAAAAAGAACTTCAAAATTTTCACCTAGCCTTTTCTTGAAATGTGAAAACAATTCAAATTTGGTATCGATATTATGTAATGTATGTTCATTAGGGTGGTCCTTAAATTGGACGTAGTCTTGGATAGCCCTCATTCGATTCAAAACATTGAAAAACAATTTCTCTAATTTTTTCAGAATTTTCTTTCACCCCCTCTCCCTATTTTCACTTAAAAGTACTAGTTATGGGTAAAGGATTATTCTAATAAAACGCGAAAATAAATCGGAATGTATAGATTAGTTTCAGGCGAGAAAAAAATTGTATAGGAGGGGGGCCTATTTCCCCCCGTTCAAGCGGGAGGGGTAATTTTCTAGAAATTTGGGCAAAAACAGAAACAAATTATTCAAAAAAACGGGAACACTTACAATGCTACGCCTTGGCTTTTTTTAAGGCAACGATTCCATTCTATTATATACTTCCTTAAAAAAGTTTTTAATTTAAATAGTTTTAGAAAAATAATTTTTATCTTAAGAAATTACAATTTTTTTGTTTTTTTAATTTTTAAGTTTAAAAATTATTTTTTCAAAAATTATTTGAAATAAAAACTTTTTTAGGAATCATTATAGAATGTTAAACGAATGAAAGCTAAGGCGTGGCATTGAAAGTGTTCCCGTTTTTTTTTATATATTTTTTTTCTGTTTTGATCCAAATTTTGAGACAATTACCCCTCCCGCCTAAACGAGGGAAAATAGACCCCCCCTCCGATTCTATTCTTTTCTCGTAAATCTTATCTATAACTTCTGATGTTTTTTTTTTCGCGTGTTATAGGAATCACCCTAGCCCCATAGTTAGTGCTTTAAAGTGAAAATAGGGAGACCAGGGGGGTGAAATAAAAATCTGAAAAAAATGAGGCAAACATTTTTTTTTCTATGTACAACCATTTGATGCCTATCCATCTCAGAATTTAAAAAAAAACCAATATAAGGACCACCCTAATGTACATATTATTTTTAAATTCTCATGTTTTTTTCATCAAACGTTTTCTAGATTTTTTTTAATCTTCCATCACCATCAGTTTTAGAAATTATTTTTAAAATTCGATAGCATGTTCCTAATTACCTATGTACCTTCTGCTATATCGGGATAAAAGCTTGATCCTGAGGATATGCAACAGTTTTATATAAAAAATATTGCAACCCTGAGTTCCCTCAACCCTTTCTTTAAGCGGTCCAAAACCCACTAAAGCCAAAACTTATCACAGTTCAATAAGTATACATAATTTTTATTTCGATCAAAGCAAGCCGTGAAGGAGGCGGAGCTTTATTGAAATCAACTGTACATTCGAATATTTAAAAAAATCAAGGTTTCATTCCTGTTTTTTTATATGCATCCATGATGGCGGCTAAGAAATACACAATCGGGATATGATTGGATGAATGATTTTGTAGGTTTCTTATTCTGTGTGTGCTATTTGAATGGAATGGAAAATGTGTTTTTTTTTTTTTTGGTGATTCTCCACATAACTCAGAACCAACAGTTTCTCAATTTTTTCAATTGATTTTGGTTCTTGAACTAAATTATTTTTAAGATTTGTAAAGCTTGCCCACCACATTGGGTCTTGTGGATATTTAGAGAATTGTTTTCGATAGAGATAGACCAACTGATTACAGAACTAAAATTTAGGGGAGGTCTTATTGAACAACAATGATATGTAAACAATAATATTTACCTGTATAAATTTGAGATTTTTGAATGCAACCGTTAAAAATATAAAAAAAATAACTGTCAAAAATCGATCAACAAAATTAGTGTAGGATTCTATTCAAAAAACAAATAATAAGTAGAAACAAAAATGCTATAGAAATTTCCTGAAGCATGAATAATTTCTATTTTAATAATCTAGTACGTAGTAAGTATGTTTAGGCAAAATAAATAGAAAAATTATTTATAGTCAAAGACTATAAACAACTAATCAGTTTATTTCTTAATTTTTAAGGAGAACATGTTAATTATCTTTCTAAAACTATAAAATTTATTAAAATTGGTAATAATACTGATGTGTTGTTTGTATCTAAAATCTATTTTTCAATTTTCACTTTTCAACCATTTATATCTCGATTATTAGTATCATTGTGTGTATTCAATATTTTGATAGCTATTCCCGCTGCAATTCCAGTTGCAGCTCCGTCTCCACAATTTGTATCCATTTCTATCTTTTGTCCCGGTTCCAGACCCACCACCAGAACCTACTCCGACAAACCAAACTCCATCAAAATGTACACTGTATTTACTTTCACAACCAAAGAAATCTATAAAATATACAAAAATTTGCTCCTTTGTTTCGGTTTTAGTGCCACCTCCAGAACGTTCTCCATCAGACCCTAAAAATGTTATTAAAAATTTTTACTTTGTCCAAAGATCCAGACCCACCTCCAAAACTTCCTCCGTCAGAACATACAGGGTGGCGCACCAATTGTGCTACAATAAGAAATTCAAATAACTTTTTTTTTAATCGATGTATTTCATTTATTTATTTTTATTAGTTAGAAAATTAAATTTTATTTTAAATAGTTAGTTGTTTTTAAAGATTATAGACCGCAAATGACCTCCACGCTCTCCCACGCATATGCGGCACCTGATTAAAAAATTATTCATTGCGGCCTGAAGAGTTGAAGTTGGGATCGCCTCAATTATTGTCGTTATGGACTGCTTTAATTCAGTTAAATTCCTGGGCTTCGTTTTATACACCTCTTGCTTGACATAACCCCATAAAAAGAAGTCTGGTGCAGTCAGGTCAGGTGACCTTGGGGGCCAGCGAATAGTGGAGTTGAGTTCCTAGAAATTAATTTGTTTGCGAATTTTTTGTTTAGCTCCGCCATAACTGGTCTGGCTATATGTGCAGTTGCTCCATCTTGCTGAAACCAAACGCTGTTGAATGGTATACGTCTTCGGCGCAGTTCAGGGTAAAAAAACTCCTTCAACATCTTTAAATAACGGTTCCCATTGACAGTAACGGTTACACCGTTTTCTTCAAAGAAGTACGGCCCGACAATACACCTTGATGAAACTGCGCACCACACAGTGACTCGTTCTGGGTGCAGTTCCATCTCATGGAGCATTTCTGGATTAGGCTCATTCTATATACGGCAATTTTGCTTGTTTACATTGCCGTTAAGATCAAAATGGGCCTCATCAGACATGAACAAACAATTGATCAATGTGTTGTCTTCTTCGGCCATTGATATCATTTTTTGGCAACATTCCAGGCGAACAGGCAAATCCTGAGGGTTTAACTTGCTAGTAATTTGGACTTTGTACGGAAACAAGTTCAAATCGTCATGAAGTATCCGTTGTAATGACCGTCTACTAACTCCAATTTGCCCCGATAAGTTTCGGGTCGAAACGCTCGGATTGGCCTGTATTGCAGATGCTACTGCTGCGATTGTATCCTGAACCCGAACATTGGCATCTCGATGGTACGGCCTTCGTGCGATGCTTCCAGATTCGGCAAACATGTTTACAAACCTCATAATGGTCCATCTACTCGGGGGATTACCGCCAAACTCCCGCCTAAATTCCCTTTGGACGGAAATGACGGACTGCAAAGCATGGTACCGTTGCATTATCCAAATTCTTTTCTCCGTATCCCAAGCATCCATTTTTATAAATCTAAATAGTAACCTACAAAATAAAAAAAAATAAGCCGATTACTCACACAGAAAAAAAGTTATTACGTTTTATTTTTGTAGCACGATTCGTGCGCCACCCTGTACTACACACCACCAACAAAAAATCTAGGAACATTTATTTAAAGAAAATATTCTTTCACGAGTCGCGACTGATCATCCATAGCGAAAGGACCATAGTAGTGCGGCTAGTTGAACCGAAATACAATCCGATATAAGCAAAAAGTGTTAATAAGCTATTTAACTTAAAGTGCTAAATAAATCCACATAAACCAATAATTAAGCAAATTAAAAATTATACACAAAAATAAACAGAATATAATAAATGCAAACAGTGACAAGTACAGTGGCCCACACCATGCCTCCCGGGGAAGAACGAGAGGAAGAAACTGTGGTCACTAAACATATGTATGTGCAGGCCCTGCTAGCTATCGATCAATATAAAAAAGAAATTGATGATCTAAAACAAAAATTGCTAGCAGGGCCTGAAAATGCTGAAAAAAATAAACAATCACCTGAAATGAAACGAAAAAAAAAATATAACCTTTCATAAAGATGATAACAATAGTAGCAAAAACAACAACAATCCATACGGAATACTCCAAAACATTGACACCCACCCGATAGACATGCAGACAAGCGATAACGAGGAAACAACGCCGATGTCGTCTAGTGCTTTGATAGCACAATTAAAGAAAGCTAACGAAGAAAAGAAAAAAACACAAGTTACACCAGAGCTAAGCCCAACTGAAAACAACAACAATGCTACACAGCCAAAAAAAAAAAAGTGCAAACAACAACAGTGGTGCAAAAAAAATAAACCACCACCACCGATTACCATTTTCACCGATTAAAGCAAAACTATTTGTACGATACTAAAAGAAAACATAGGAAGTAATAACTTTATTGTAAAACAAATAGGTGAGGATAGAATATCTTTAAAAATAAGTAATAAAAATGACCATAGCAAAGTCAAAGGAAACAAATTCTGAATATTTTACATACACAAATAAGGAAGACAAGCTACAGTCAATTTTAATTAAAGGTCTTAGTGCAAGTTTCAGCCCAGAAGAAGTTCTCCAAGAACTACAGGACTCGGGTTTAGAAGATATTAAATTCGAAAGAGCTTTCAGGTATAAAACGGCGCGTTCGATAAGTCAAATGCCGCCGATGTCAGCGGTTTGGACATGCTGCTTCCAATTGTAGCATGGCATACGGGTGCGTTAAGTGCTTACATACGCATGACCCAGATAGTTGTGATGTACAAAAAGAAGCAAAAAAAGAAGAGATATATTGTGTTCTGTGCCAAAAAAGTGGTCATCCTGCCTCATGAAAAGGCTGCGAAAAGTATAAAATAATATCAGAACGACTTAAGATGCGAAAAAGAGGTGTACAAATGAATATGTACTTCCCAAAAAGTGAACAAGGTAGAAGATTACGTAAGGGGGGGTATATCCTACGCAAACGTGCTTGGTGGTCGTGCTGGCAATAATGCTGGAGCCAATATAGTTGGACCCAGTGTTGGATCCGGTACTACTAGCAACAACACTGCAAACGATAAGTTGCAAATGCAAGTAAAGTCTAGCCAAGACTGTATCAGAATTATCGGCGAAGGTTAATGCCCTTCTGAGCCATCTTATGCCTTGAAATGGCTAGGTTCACTTGTGCATCCCTCAAAATAGCTGCCCTTAATGTAAATTCAATAATTTTCATTAAAAGGCGCGGTGATTTATTGCGTTTTGGGGAGGATCATAAACCAGACGTGCTTTTTCTAAGTGAAACAAAACTTAACGACAGACATTACATACAATTTCAAAACTATAATCTCATACGGACAGACAGACGAAGTTTAAGTTCAAGGGGGTGGTACGGCGATACTCGTTCGAAAGCCCCTTGCCTACTCTCTCATCGACAGAAGTGACATCCGAAACTTTGATTGCCTTGAGACAACCATTATCTCTCTGCCTTTAAGGGATAATGGGTGTCTGTATTTAATATCGGCGTACGCTCCGCCAGCTTCCGGCAGTAAATTTAATTGCGAAATCGAAAAATTGTTCGAGAAACTAAGATTAGATAGTCTAAATAACTATTTCATCTTAGCCGGGGACCTGAACGCGAAAAATCCGGCCTGGTTGGATACGGTGGCGAACGGAAGAGGCAGATTCCTTCATCGTTTTATCGAAGACAACCAGGTCGAGTATAAAATTAAATTATATAGCCCAGTTACTCCAAGTTTTCCGTCCGGAAATTCATATCTTGACCTTTGCATCGCGGACGCTCGACTGCAAATAGAAACACTCCACAGCAATAAAATTCCTTTACTACCGTATGACAGCAATCATCATGCTATAGAAATACAGATGAAATTTACTGACGACTCTGGGTTTCGCTTCGCAACGTTGCATGAGGTCCCTAAATTAAATTTTAGGCAGACTGATTGGTGCCGTTTCCAGCGTTGCGCCACCAGAAAATATAGGAATTGTCCTGCCTCTTCTAGTATTCCTAGCAATAGGAATCTCTCTAACGAGGAGTGTGATTCCTACATCGGGAACTTAAACACGGTGATACTACAAGCTATTAAGTCGTCAGTTCCAAAAATGAAATCACAAAATAGCATTGAATGTTATCTAAAGCGTGACATAAAAACACTACAAACACACAAGAGCTTTCTAATCACTCAGATAAATCGAATACATCGCCAGTTCCAAGATGTATCGCACAATTTAGAGCTTCAGAGATTGAAATCCCTCCTGAGGAATGTGAAAACTCTATTAAGCCAGCAGTTTCGGAATAGTGTTAACGATTACTGGAAACAAAGAGCTGAAAGTATTATTAAACAAGACTCGAGAAATATGTTCCCAAAAATAAACAAAATGTTCAAGCCACGTGACGTTCTCACCATTCCAAAACTCAAACTACCACTGTCTTCTCAGACGCTTTAAGCCCAGGCTGGGATTAATATTCAGGACTGCCCCATCGCCGATAACCAGTTTGTTATAGATGGTGGGGTAGATAAACTTAATCTGATAGGCTCTCATTTTGAGTCGATACATGCTAGGGTTTTCCCTAGCTGCAGGACTGATGAAGTACGTGATGGACTATTGAGATTTCGTTATAGCGAAATACCAACACTCCTGAGATTTACTGAGACATTGAAAGCAGACGAACTGACAGTACAACAAACTGACAATTACTTTACAACCTTAGACGAACTGACATACATTTTCAGAAAACTCAACAATAAAAAGTCAAGTGGCTTAGATAACATTCTTAACATTGTTCTAAAGCATATCCCGAATGATATCATACGGTCGTACTGCGTTATCTTCAATAATCTTTTAAACAACTTCTATTTTCCGAATTATTGGAAAATATCGAAAGTATATCCCATCATAAAAAAAAAGAAAGATCCTTCTGATATTTCTAATTATAGGCCCATCAGTCTCCTACCTAATATCGGAAAAATCTTAGAGGTAATTTTTAGTAAGTCAATTTTATACGAATGCGAAAGAAAGGAAACTATACCACGGAACCAATTTGGGTTCAAAAGAAACCACTCGTTTCCACCACCACGTGTTTGTAATAGCGTGCACCACAGTGCACGCTATTACAAAATTGGTTTCAGATATCAATTGCAACTTGAATGCCAAGAGAAATACAGCTGCCTGTCTAGTGGATATCGAAAAAGCCTTCGACACTGTTTGGATCGACGGGGTTATATATAAACTATTACGTTATGAATTCCCTTCACATCTTATAAAGATGGTTATGTCAATGATATATGACAAAAAATTTGTTGTAACAAATAGAAAACACACGACAACCAGAGTTTTTGATGTCATCAATGGTCTTCCACAGGGCACAGTTACTGCACCGCACCTTTTTAGTATTTATATTTCTGACATACTCAGGGAACTGGATGATTCTATAGCATTTGCTGACGATGTTACACTGTATGCAAGCGGACCAAGAATTGAAGAAATCCAAACAAATCTTCAAAGCAAATTCGACAGATTTCAGGAATTTTGTTCTGAATGGAAACTTAGAATCAGCTATACAAAATGTGAAACCATACTGTTCCGCACCCCAATAAGACGCGGAAATTCAGATTTGAGACGTATCTGGAAAAATATGAAAATAATGAGTTCAAATGGTCTTCAAATCGAATCAAAGACTGTTGTAAAGTATTTGGGTGTTCATTTGGACAAGTTTTTGTACTACAATGAACACATAAATATACAGTTGCAAAGGGCAAGAGGGGCATTTATGTCTCTCAGAAGCCTTTTCTACTCACGCTATCTGAGATCCGATGTGAAAATTATTTGCTACCAAGCATTTGTTCGTCCGATTCTGACTTATGCGAGTCCAGTATGGTGGAATATTAGTCCATCGTGTATGGAAAAGCTTAGAATGTTTGAGAGAAAATGTCTCAGAGCTTGCATGCAGATGTACAGGAGTGAACATTTTGGCTTTCGGCACTATATTTCAAACAAGAAATTACTGGACGCTTCCGGGTTGTCCAGAATTGACAATGTAGTTCTGAGTCTTGTGAGGAATCATTTCGCCGGGTCGGCAAGGGTTACGGAAAACGAACTCATCTCAGGTTTGTTCTATCCCAACCCTGAGTATTTCAAAAGTACATTGGAAAGTGGACTACCTATCAGGCTTAACAAACGTACCCATTATATACCATGTTGCAAGACGGGCAACTGACAAAACAATTAAATATGTGCCAACAAGCATGATAGATGGCAAAACTATCTCGAGATACTGCGTGAGCATACCTGAAAGAGATAAAAATGACTTTGAAAGATTCAATTGTTATAAATATTGGTGGCTTGACTGGGCTGAGGCTAGCTTATAATCAGGCCAAACCAGGCCCTGCCATGTGATTTTTGATTTATCGATTGATAGTTATAATAAACTTTTAATCGATGGAGCAAGGGTCTTATGGCAGGGCCTGGTCTCTAGATATATGTAGTTAGTTAGTTAGTTTTATTTAGATTAAAGTCATTAGTTACAAACAAAAAAAAATCTATACACCATTGAAAAAAGGTTTTCTTCACATTTCCTAAAATCAAATAAAGAATAAAAATAGTCTTGTAAGTAATACTCTTAAAAAATTAAATTTATAATGATCTGTTAATAAAATACATTTATATAAAAAAATAGTAATAGCAAGTTTTGAGTGCCACAGTGGCCATAAACATTGAAATATATATATATATATATATATATATATATATATATATATATAGCAAATAAGTTTTTTAGTTTATTTTGACTAAAAATAATATGTAATAGCGTTTAAGTGAAATAAATAAACATACAAAAAAAAATATTCTTTCACTGTTCCAGTTCCAGATCCCCCTCCAGAACTTCCTCCGTCAGGCCTACTCCATCAGACAAACCACACCAAAATAAAAATTATCTAAAAAGGTTTAAAAAAAAATGTTTCTTTGTCCAGACCCACCTCCAGAACCTCCTCCGTTTGCCCGAACTCCATCATAAGCACCACTAAAAAAATCTTTGAGAGTTCTGAAATAAAGGTGATCCTCTGTCCCGGTACCAGATCCACCTCCAGAACATGCTCCGTCAGAGCCAACTCCATCATACAGACCACTAACAAAATCTATAAAAAAGTTATGAAAAACAATTGATCCATTTCCCCAGTTCCAGACCCACCTCTAGAACCTGCTCCATCAGAGCCAACTCCATCATACAGACCACTAACAAAATCTATGAAAAAAGCTATGAAACAAAATTTGATCCTTTGTCCCAGTTCCAGACCCACTTCCAGAATCTGCTCCGTCAGAGCCAACTCCATCATACAGACCACAAACAAAATCTATACAAAAGTTATGAAAAAAAATTTGATCCTTTGTCCCGGTTCCAGGCCCACCTCCAGAGCCTGCTCCGTCAGAGCCAACTCCATCATACAGACCACTAACAAAATCTATCAAAAAGCTATGAAAAAAAATTGATCCTTTGTCCCAGTTCCAGACCCACCTCCAGAACCTGCTGCGTTAGAGCCAACTCCATCATACAGACCACTAACGAAATCTATGAAAAAGCTATGAAAAAAACATTTAATCTTTTGTCCCAGTTCCAGACCCACCTCCAGAACCAGCTTCGTCAGAGCCAACTCCATCATACAGACCACAAACAAAATCTATAAAAAAGTTATGAAAAAATATTTGATCCTTTGTCCCAGTTCCAGACCCACCTCCACAACCTGCTCCTTCAGACCCAACTCCATCATACAGACCACTAACAAAATCTATGAAAAAGTTATAAAAAAAAATTTGATCCTTTGTCCCAGTTCCAGACCCACCTCCAGAACCTGCTCCGTCAGAGCCAACTCCATCATACAGACCACTAACAAAATCTATGAAAAAAAAAATTTGATCCTTTGTCCCAGTTCCAGACCCACCTCCAGAACCTGCTCCGTCAGAGCCAACTCCATCACACAGACCACTAACAAAATCTAAGAAAAAGTTATAAAAAGAAAATTTTATCCTTTGTCCCAGTTCCAGACCCACCCTCCAGAACCTGCTCCGTCAGAGCCAATACTATCATACAGACCACTAACAAAATCTATGAAAAAGTCATGAAAAAAAAAAATTGATCCTTTGTCCCGGTTCCAGACCCACTTCCAGAACCTCCTCCGTAAGACCCAAAGCCATCATAAACATCATCAAACAAATGTATGAGTTCTTAAACACGGTGAGCCTTTGTCCCAGTTCAAGATCCAGATAATTAGCGGGCAAACAGGAAAGTAAAAGAATAATCAACAACAAAAACTAAACAACTACACGCAACACCTACATCTCATTATTGCAATAAATTGTAATTACGCCGCGCCGGTGTACAAACCCCACTTCATCAATCCGTTTTTAGGACTGATGGAGTATAGCGAAGTGATGACTACACAGAAAGAAGAATAATCAAACATAGAAAGAAAATTGGATTTTTCATGTTGTTAGTTGTTGTTATAATTTTGTGTTTTTCTTCTTTAGTGCGATTCTTTACCTGCGACTGCGATCCCATTGACAAATTGGATATATCCCCCACCCTTCCTATATTTAAACTATTATCTCCTTTGCTTATAGTGCTCTTATTCCATATTATTCCTCCTATTGTTGCCAACTCAAAACCCAAATAATTTTGGTTTTCGTAACTTAGTCCCAGCAGAACTATTTCCATACAGAACTATTTCTTTTAAGAACTTAGACTTTTCAGAACCTAGTCTTTTCAGAACTTATTCTTTTTAGAACTTAGACTTTTCAGAACTTAGTCTTTTCAAAACTAAGTCTTTTCAGAACTTACTCATGCATAACTTAGCCGTTCGGAACTTTTGTTTTCCAAACTTAGTGACTATTTCCAATGAACCTATTACTGAGAATGTTATCTCAAAAACATATATTAGAATAATCATTGGTCTTCATTGATACATCATTATAACAACAATAACAAAAACGAATATCGTCTGTATACAAGTATTCTGTATCTACATTATGCTTGCTATGCGCAGATTGTATTAAAAAGAAGGAATCTTGTAGGGGAGTTGCTTGGTTGAGATAATCTCAATCGAAAAAAGATTGTATTCCCAATTTAGCATTGACAAAAGAACTTGTTGGATTTCTTGGGTCTTGGATAATAACGGGTGATTTTTTAAGAGGTTTAGAACTTAAAAAAAAAAAAAAAAAAACACAAAAAATTCGAAAAAATGAATAAAATATTTATTTGAATCGATAGTTTGAACCTTGCAATTTAATGTTTAAAGATAATTTCATGCAAATGTTGAACGCGGCTGCGTCTCAGGTAGCCCATCCGCTGAGTCCAATTTTGGCATACTCTTTCACACATATCGGCCGGTATCTCACGAATGAATGCATGGATGTTGGCTTCCAGTGCGTCAATCGAAGCGGGCTTGTCCCTATAGACATTAGCCTTGACATACCCCCACAAAAAATAATCTAATGGTGTCAAATCGCACGATCTAGGCGGCCAATTGAGCGGCCCGAAACGTGAAATTAACTGTTCACCAAACTCGCCTCGCAATTGCGCCATTGTTTCGCGTGCTGTGTGGCATGTGGCACCGTCTTGTTGAAACCACATATCATGCAAGGCAAGAACTTCCATTTCGGGCAAAAAAAAGTTTGTTATCATCGCTCGGTACCGTTCACCATTGACAGTAACGCTGCGATGCACATCATCTTTGAAGAAATATGGCCCAATAATGTCGCCGGCCCATAAACCGCACCAAACAGTGGCTTTTTCGGGATGCATTGGTAGCTGTTGCAATGCTTCTGACTGATCTTCACTCCAAATGCGGCAATTATGCTTATTTACGTACCCATTCAACCAAAAATGAGCCTCATCGCTGAACACAATTTTTCGATAAAAAAGCGGATCCTCGGCCAGCTTTCCAAGAGCCCATTCACCAAAAATTCGGCGTTGTGGTAGGTCGGCTGGCTTTAGTTCTTGCACCAGCTGTATCTTAAAAGGCTTTACGCCCAAATCCTTCCGCAAAATTTTCCACGTAGTGCTGTAACAAAGGCCTAACTGCTGGGAACGGCGCCGAATCGACATTTCGCGGTCTTCTGTCACACTAGCTGATACGGCCGCAATATTTTCTTCACTACGCACAGTACGTAAACGTGTTGGTGGTTTAATGTCCAACAAAGTAAATTTGGTGCGAAATTTGGTCACAATCTTCCGAATAGACTGCTCAGAAGGTCGAGAATGCCGACCATAAAATGGAATCAGCGCGCGATGAACATTTCGAACCGAGCACGAATTTTGATAGTAAAATTCAATAATTTGCAAGCGTTGTTCATTTGTAAAACGATCCATGGTTAAATTGCAAACCAAACTGAAGCTGTTTGACAGTGACACAAGGTACTAAACATACGTCAGCTGTCAAAACCAGTGTTGCCAAAACCAAACCAGCTAAGAAATCACCCGTTATATAGAAGTAAATCGAATTGGATAAGTGAAGAAGAAAGCTGAAGGTTGAAAAGAAAAGCAGAGTCGGTTTACCGGATTGAACAACAGCGACAAACAGCGTGATGTTTATAACAATTATAATAATTATAAAGTGAGTTAAGTTATGTTATTATTATAGTTAAGTATTGGTAATTTACGAAAAAAAAAAGTTTAAAGTGTTGTACTATATAAACAAAAGTTAAGTAAAATTCATTTAAAAAAAAAAAAAAAAAATGCCTGAAATAAGTGTGGAGTCGAAACCACAAGAGTAGGTACAGACCCTACCGTGGACATTAATACATTTTTAAAATTAATTCCGAAATTCAATAGTGATTCCTCTGAATTATACGCTTTTCTTAACGGATGCGATGACGCGATGAGCCTAGCCTCATCAAGTCAAAAAGATTTAATTTTCAAGTACAGGGTGGCGCACGAATCGAGCTACAAAAATAAAACGTAAAAACTTTTTTTCTGTGTGAGTCGGCTTATTTTTTTTTTATTTTGTAGGTTACTATTTAGATTTATAAAAATGGATGCTTGGGATGCGGAGAAAAGAATTTGGATAGTGCAACGGTACCATGCTTTGCAGTCCGTCATTTCCGTCCAAAGGGAATTTAGGCGGGAGTTTGGCGGTAATCCCCCGAGTAGATGGACCATTATGAGGTTTGTAAACATGTTTGCCGAATCTGGAAGCATCGCACGAAGGCCGTACCATCGAGATGCCAATGTTCGGGTTCAGGATACAATCGCAGCAGTAGCATCTGCAATACAGGCCAATCCGAGCGTTTCGACCCGAAACTTATCGGGGCAAATTGGAGTTAGTAGACGGTCATTACAACGGATACTTCATGACGATTTGAACTTGTTTCCGTACAAAGTCCAAATTACTAGCAAGTTAAACCCTCAGGATTTGCCTGTTCGCCTGGAATTTTGCCAAAAAATGATATCAATGGCCGAAGAAGACAACACATTGATCAATTGTTTGTTCATGTCTGATGAGGCCCATTTTGATCTTAACGGCAATGTAAACAAGCAAAATTGCCGTATATGGAATGAGTCTAATCCAGAAATGCTCCATGAGACGGAACTGCACCCAGAACGAGTCACTGTGTGGTGCGCAGTTTCATCAAGGTGTATTGTCGGGCCGTACTTCTTTAAAGAGAACGGTGTAACCGTTACTGTCAATGGGGACCGTTATTTAAAGATGTTGAAGGAGTTTTTTACCCAGTACTGCGCCGAAGACGTATACCATTCAACAGCGTTTGGTTTCAGCAAGATGGAGCAACTGCACATATAGCCAGACCAGTTATGGCGGAGCTAAACAAAAAATTCGCAAACAAATTAATTTCTAGGAACTCCACTCTTCGCTGGCCCCCAAGGTCACCTGACCTGACTGCACCAGACTTCTTTTTATGGGGTTATGTCAAGCAAGAGGTGTATAAAACGAAGCCCAGGAATTTAACTGAATTAAAGCAGTCCATAACGACAATAATTGAGGCGATCCCAACTTCAACTCTTCAGGCCGCAATGAATAAAAAAGTTAAGAAAAAAAGTTATTTGAATTTCTTATTGTAGCACAATTGGTGCGCCACCCTGTATATTAAGGTCCAAATTAGTGGTAACGCCAGAGTAATTCTAGAAAAGAAAGTTATTGAGAATTGGTTACAGCTTAAGGAGCAATTAAAAAAACTATATAAAGATACAAATAGTACATTAGGGCTTCATAGAGAATTAAAAAATTCTAGGCAGGAAAATAGAACAGTGAGGCAATACGAACAGCGTATGGAGACGAGAAGACTCGGCTCCGATGCAAAAGAGGATCTAAAAGAGGCAGATGCAAAAGATATCCATGTTATTCACAATTATATAGAGAATAAAATAATTCTTAATATTTTCATTAATGGTCCGAGATCTGAATTGGGAAATTATATTAATAATTGTAACCCAACGACTTTGGCTGAAGCGGCTCGTTATGCAGAGCATGAAGAGTCACGTTTAGCTAATCAAATTAGAACTCTTAGACAAGACTTTACAAATAAAATTTGGTAAAAATTAGTTTTGGACAAACTAAATGCAATATTTGCAATAAAAAAAAATGTTTTTCAAAGAAACCATTCGCAAACCATTCGAAGAGTTATGAAAATTTTAAATGTGGTAAAGCAGGACATATTCCAAAGAATTGTTACACACAAAATAATAATACAAAGCAAAATTTTTCCCAGTAAGAAACGCCATTCGTAAGGCGAAGAAAGTCCTTACATTTTTTTTTTTAATTTATTTATTTATCATCTACAAGCTTAGCCTAACAGACTTATTATCATAAAGTTAAACAAAAATAAATACAAAAAAAAAACAAACATTAGTAAAAATAAGTTAAATTTATATCACAACATAATAACAATTTGTTTCAATTTAAAGAATATGAATTAAATACAATGTTTTTGAAGCGGTCTCTTGAATAATGCAAATCTAAAACATAGTGAAATGTATTGAATGATCTGATAACCCTGCAGATAGGTTCATTCATCCCATAGTTTGTTCGATGCTGTTGTTCAAAGAGAAAATTTCGTTCCCTTAGTGACCTTGTAGGAGCATAAATGGGAATAGGACAAAGTAGTGAAGGGCAATTAATATGATTACATAAAACATCCCTGATAAATATTACTTCATGCGCATTTCTTCTATTACTAAGAGGCAATATACCGAGTAACTGGGATCTGGCGGAATAAGAAGGGGAAAAATCCCAACGAATTTTCCTAAAAACATATTTAGTAAAACGTCTTTGTACGTTTTCAATGCGATCTGAGTGTACTTTGTAGATAGGATTCCATATTAAATCAGCATATTCAAGAATAGATCTAACCAATGCTACAAAAAGAGATACGAGAGTGTGGGGATCAGTGAATTCCTTACTGTTCCGTTTAATAAAACCCACAACTGAATTGGCTTTTGCTACAATTTAGTCGATATGTGAGTTAAATGTCAATTTTGTATCAATTATAACACCAAGATCTTTTATTTGCTCGACTCTTTTTAACTCAGGTTATAATCATAAATATACCTAACAGAGCTTCTGGAAAAAGTTATGACATTGCATTTTTTTTTTAAGGCAGTTGTCAATTTGATAGATAGTTTAAATCATACTGCATATGTAAGCAATCTTAAGGGTGACTTATTTTGAGAAACAGTTTTAGATCATCGGCGTATATTAAACATTGACAAAACTTAATTCTTGACACTATGTCATCAATAAAAATTATGAACAATAGCGGCCCCAAATGACTACCTTGGGGCACGCCAGATGAACAAATTATAGATCGAGATAAATTGTTTTGAATAGCTACTCGCTGGGTTCTACCAATTAAGAAAGAAGCAATCCAATTAAGCATTGATGAGTGGAACCCAAAATACTCAAGCTTCTTAAGAAGAATACCGTGGCTTACTGAATCAAATGCCTTGCTCAAATCAGTATATATTGAATCAACCTGTGATCCATTCTCAACGGCATTAGCAACATAAGAAGTGAAGAGCGCAAGATTAGATGTTGTTGATCGACCAGTAATAAACCCGTGCTGATTTTCGGATAAGAGTTCGTTAATTCGAAATTGTAATTTAGATTTCACAATTGAATCAAAAACTTTTGGTATTGAAGACAGTTTGCAAATACCTCTATAATTTTCAATATTATTTTTGGATCCTGACTTAAAGATAGGGATTAAAAAGGACGATTTCCATTCCTCAAGGAAAATTCCAGAACTAAGAGATTCGTTGAAAATAATTAATAATGACTTAGAGATTGTTTGAAAACATTCTTTTAGAATTATGGCAGGTTTTCCATCCACACCAGGCCTAGAATTTGGCTTCAATTTAAAGAGTGCATTTTAAATATCAAGGATATCGAGTTTCATTAATCCGATATCAATCCTAGATGTTGTGTTAACATTTATATTTATACGCGATACTTTGATATTTGAGTGCACAGATTCAAAAAATGAAGCAAATAGATCCAGTGTTTGATTAACGTCGTTAGACTCAATTTCACCATAAAACATAGTTTTTGGTATTCCTACTGATTTCTTCTTATCGCTAATGAATGACCAAAATGCTTTGGAATCAAGTTTGAGTTTGCTTTCTGTATCTAAAATGTAATTTCTGTAAGGGAACTTGTTTAAAACCTCGAACTCTTTCCTGTGAACGCGGAAGAGATTAAAGTCGAGTGGGGTGGTATTCGAAAAAGTTATCAATAAAGTGGGCAGAGGGCAATAATATCATACCAGACAATCAGTTCGGTTTTAAGGCGGGACATGACACCATCCATGCCGCGTCTAAACTCGTTTCTGATGTCCAATGGAACAATTCTAAGAAGCAGTGTACGGGTGCCTGTCTGGTTGATTTGGAGAAGGCCTTCGACACCGTCTGGTTAGAAGGTCTTTATCTTAAGCTGACCAGACTTGGCATTAGTTAAGCACTATTGTATATGCTTTATGATATGCTCAATGGCAGAAAGTTTGTTGTCAAGAGTGGCAATGTAACTTCTGCCACAACCTTTAATATTAAAAATGGTCTTCAGTAGGGAGCAGTCAACTCGCCGATTCTATTCAGCATTTACACCAGCGATCTGATAGGTAGTCTAACTCAGGCAATAGCGTATGCCGACGATCTAATTGCGTACAGAACAGCTCCAAAAGTCGAGGTCATCAGGATTCTTTTGCAGCGTGACTTCAAGAATATTCAGCGATATTGCGATGCACGGAAGTTGAAAATCAACTTTCAGAAATCAGAAACTATCTTGTTTAGGACTCCGTTGCGTGGAGCCACAAGGGATACGAGAAAGAACTGGCGCAAGCTGGTGATCGTAGGGCCAAATGGACATCCACTGGCGAGTAAAAGTGTAGTAAAGTACCTTGGCATCTGGATGGATCAGTATTTGTATTTCAACAGACATATAAATGCTGCTCTGGCCAGGGCTAGGGGAGCTTTTGCCCTGACGAAACGGTTGTTTTATAGCAGCCGGCTTGACAACAGGGTGAAGGTGATTTGCTACATGGCCCTTATCCGGCCGATGATTGCCTATGGATGCCCGGTTTGGTTCAACGTTGCCCCATCTCAAATGGAAAAGATTCGGGTGTTTGAGAGGCAGTGTCTACGACGCTGCCTTGGATTGCACAGAACACCAGAGTCGGAGTACAAACACTACTATTCCAACCTGGCTCTATACAACGGGGCCAACATAAATTGATATCCTGTTGTACTTGCCAAGATCATTTATTGTACTTACGTAACATAACTTTTTAAACTTTAAAAAAACTTAATCTTAACAATTATAATTTTTATAACTGTATAGCCTATTACGAGATTTATCTCATAAGGCACATTAAATAAATAAATAAATAAAAAAAAAAAATAAATAGGATAGATAATTTCTTGCTGAAGCTTATTTGGGGTCACATTGCAAGAGCGATGTCCTCGTCTAACAGCTTAATTTTCGGGGCTTATTACCATAAATACGAATAATATGAGAGTGTGCATCTAAGCGGCTTTATTCCGCCCGATGCATTCCTCTATCTAGACAGTCGAGGGCTGATCCAGGATAGAGCGGCGGTTCCGCTAATCTACCACGTCGGCCGTTGAACTGTAGATCGGCGGCTCCTTTACAGTCGAGACGTCCTCGCACAAGACGGAGCTGAGCACCTTCGGTTCAGTAGGACTGTGTCCGAATGGGACCGAAGAGATAGGGTAAAGCAGGAGAACCAGTTCTGGTGGTTGAAAAACGAAGATGAAGTTCCTTCAGACATTTTATAGTTGACCTTGCTATTTTCTTGCATAGGTTTAGGTAGTTAAATTTAAGTAGGGACAGTCAGGGTGGCACCAAAAAAAAAAAAAAAAAAAAAAAAAAAGTATAAAACAACAAAAATACAAAAAACAAATTAAAAAATATATAAAAACGGAAAATGCCTGCTGTGGCTGTTCTAGTTTGTAAGTAGTCTGTAAGTAGCTTATAAGTAGGTTGTAATTAGTTCATAATTAGTTGTAAATAGTTTTAAGTAGCTTTAATTAGTTTTAATTAGCTTTAATTTAGTTTTATGTAGTTTGTAAGTTTTATATAAAACCAAAAAAATAAAGACATAGATACCGAGTTTTTTGTAAATTCTTCTCGGTAAAAAATAAAACCGACCTGGATTTAGTATTAAGATAGTTCTTAGGCCGAAAGGCATTAGCATTAAGTTTATTATAGTTTAACTTAGAGCGCCTGACTGGGGCCAGTAAGTCAGTTTTAAGATATCGATAAGTAGGCTATTTTTAGGCTATTTTTTTTTATGAATTTTTGTCTAGCTTTAAGATAGTTTTAAGAAAATGGAAAATAAAAATGAATTTCAAAAAAAAAAAAAAAAAAAGTCGAAAGGGCTTAGGGTTTTTTTGTGTTTAGCATGGGCTTTAGTTTTAACGTTTTTTAAGTGAATGAGCTGATTATTGTACCAAGGGGGCTTTGATAATTTTCTTTTAGCTAAGAATGGAACAAATCTAGGAAAGGAATTTTTTAAAATATTTTTAAAAGATGAGAACATTTCTTGGATATTAAGATGTTTGAATTCAATCTCCCAATCAAAAATGCTTAGGAAGTTATTAAGTCCTGAAAAATCTGATTTCGCGAAATTGAAAACTTTCTCAGAAGTAAAAACGGGTTCCAAGAATGTATAACCCCTGATTTCTATTAAAATTTGATTATGGTGAGGAGAGTTATTTAACAATTGATAGGGTGCTTCAAAAACATCGGTTTTAAAATCATCATTACAGACAAAAACTAAATCTAGTATTTTTGCAAAGAATTTAAGATTGAATTTTTTTGTACAAAATTTAACGAGTATAAATAGTCAATGAATTCAAACTCAAAGTTTTTTTTCATGTTACATGGAATTAACATTTTCTCATTATCAGACCAAGTCCAAACAATATCACTTAGATTAAAATCTTCAATTATAAAAACATTATTATATTCAAAGTATGATTAAGGTAAATATCCATACCACTATTTGGGGGAACATAACTAACTATAAAATAAAAAATATGAAAGGTAAGATTGATTGATACACATAATTGCTCGACATCAGGAATTGGCAAATCAATTTTATTTCCCGCTAGAGATAAGCGAGTTGCTATTAAGACTCCTCCTCCGCGGTCAGCAGCTGTTTTACATCTATCAATGCGAAAAACGTTGTATAATTTACTATCAAATATCTCAGTAGACAAGATTCCATCATGCAGCCAGGTTTCGGTTATAACTATGACATCATAGTCAGTATGACTAGAAGCAATATACATATTATTCACTTTTGTTCTTAAACCACTGGTATTATAATAATAAATTTTTAAATTATGATTCAAATTTCCAACAATATAATCAACGTTGTTCTCATTTTTCTGAGAACAAGAAGCTATACGTTTTTTGGAATGAAGATAAATGGGCGAATAATAATCCCAGCAGGCCAGAAGTCCGCATTGTAGACTGAGTTAACGAAATCGATTGGTATACTCAATTTGAAGCTAGCAAATCTTGCATAACGTTCACTTTCTTTAGGTTTGGTGAGTAAAAAGCAGGAAAATTCAGATGCGTTAGCATTCAGATTCGATAAAATATAAGATATTATTTCATCACCGGTAGTTTTTGAGTTTTTTCCAAATTGAATTCTATTGCCAACAACACCTGGTGGATTCATAAATCGTGAACCAGTGTTAGTAGATGTACCACCTGCATCATTGTAGACGCCAGTTGGCAGTTCACCGGGATTGCTTGAGAGTGTACCAACTCCAATCTTACTATAGGAATTTATTTTAGCAGGAACAGGATTATTATAAGATGCAGATTGAACGGTTGCAGCATTAGGAGCATTAGAATCGCCTTTAGGAATCGTAAGAATATCTTCGGCACCGAAGGCAACGTTTTTTGAATTCACAACATCCTTATATACGGCAGTAACCGTATCAACATTCGTCATATCTTCAAAAATAGCGGCACCATCAGCAACATCAGCATCATTAGCTACAGCAGCAACATCAGCATCATTAGCTACAGCAGCAACATCAGAAACATCAGCAACAACAGCAACGTCAGCAACATCAGCAACATCAGCACCATCAGCAACATTAACAACACCAGCAACGTTAGCAACAACACCAACACCAGCAACCTCAGCAGCAATTGCACCACCAGGACCATCAACCACAACATCATCAATTAGATAGTATTCCGCCACAGCATGCACTTCAGCGCAGGTAGCAACAACATTTGAGACATGAAGAGAACGCACGTCGGATTTATCTGCATAGTCAGACAGAGGGTACGCACTATTAGATGTCAAAGAATCGCCAACTGCAACGGTCATATCCGCAGCTTTTTCAATTGTCTCACTCTGATTACAAGAGTCGGAATTAATCAAAGCTTTAGCGTTAGATTTCGATGTAGAAGCCGCTTGTTTGGGAATAACTGCAGTGTTTTTGTTCTTACCACCAGACTTAAGAGCAAGATATACATGTGACAAGAGTTTGTTGTTTTTAGGTGGAAGGGGTGACAAGGAGATTCGATTATGGGCTGGGGAAAGGGATACACTTATTTCTTTAAGAAGCACAAGTTTGTTTTTTTTTTATTATTTGATCGTTGACGTTTGGTTTACTTTAAGAGCGTGTTGTAACGCGAGAAATATTTGATGCAATTGGGTTAAAAGAGGGAGTAAGCTTTTAAAATTCACTTTTATTTTCTAAAAAGAAAGAGAATATCAAGTTCACTTTTATTTTCTAAGAAGAAAGAGAAAAGATCTTTGATTTTTGGTATGCATGCCAAGATCGACAATTGTTTGCATAAATCACATTTGCAAAACAAATTTGTATCTAAATTTAATGCGGTTAAACTAGATTCACTCAATTCAAAGTTAGATATATTTTGGCAAATCCCGCAACAAATCGGATTTATTTTAGAATTACTTTCCATTTTAAAAGAGCAGAAAAAACATTTGGTATATATACAAAAAAGCTATAAGGTACTGTCCTTGACAATAGCTAGAACTAGACATTTATATACATTATAAAGATACAGTGCTTAAAATGCTTCTCGATACTGAAGCATCAATTAGTTTAATAAAATTAAAGTCTGCTAAAGAAACAATTAATAATAAAGAAATAATATATTTAATAGGTTTGGGAAATTCTTCCCAAAAATATATTAGGTTCTACTAACTTACGTTTTTCTATAAGAAATGAGACAGAACAAAAAAGGTATCATAGATGGCGATTCCACGTTATACTAAATAACGTGATCTATGATTATGATGGTTTGATAGGTGCAGATTTCCTTAGGGAAATGAAATGCAAAATGGACTATGGAAGCAATTTGTTATATTTAGACAATGAGAAGGAAAGTTATGAATTAAAATTCAAGTATGAAGACAGTTATATTATGCCTAGGCAAGAAGTTTTTAGAATGGTGAAATTAAAAGAAAAATTAGCTGATGGTACTTCAGTTATTGTGAGTAAATTTGAAAACGAAAATATAATAGTCCCAAACTGCATTAGTACAGTGAAAGACGGTAAATGTTTAGTAAGTGTTCTAAATATATCAGATAAAAAGATTTTAAATGATATAAGTGTAGAGACCGCACGTTTTAATGATTTCAATGTATATGATGGGACTAATTCTTATAGTGAAAGAAAATGGAAAAATCAGAAAAATAAATTTGTATACCATGTAAATGATAAAGTGAAAATTGTACAAAGTATGTTACGATTAAATCATTTGAACAAAGAAGAGGAAAATAATTTAAGAGATCTAATTACAAAATATAATGATCTTTTTGTAGTAGAGGGAGAATCTTTAACGTGTACAAATATAATGGAATGTAAAATTCGAACGAAAGAAGACGTTAAACCAATTTACACGAGGTCATATAGGTGTCTGAAGATACATGAAAAGGAAGTAGAATGCCAGTTAGAAACATTGTTAAAAAATGGAATGGTTAGATATTCAAAATCTCCTTGGAGTTCTCCAGTTTAGGTCGTTCCCAAAAAGACTGATGCGTCAGGAAAATCTAAATGGAAAATCGTTATAGACTATAGAAAACTCAATGAGTTAACGATAGCAGACAGTTATACCATTCAAAATATAACCGACATTCTAGACCAGCTAGGAACAGCTAAATATTTTACGACATTAGATTTATACGCAGGATTTCATCAAATTAAAGTGCAAAGTGAAGATATAGAAAAAACTGCTTTTTCTACACCACAAGACCATTTCGAGCTTACTCGAATGTCGTTTGGGCTGAAAAATGCCCCAGGTATTTTCCAAAGGATGATGGATATTCTACTTTCTGGATTGAAAGGTATTAAATGTTTTGTGTATATGGACGATATATTCGTGTATGGAAAAGATTTAAAAGAACACAATGAGAGGTTAGAAGATGTTTTTAAACAGTTAAGATTAGCAAATCTTAAATTACAAGCAGGCAAAAGTGAGTTTTTAAGAAAGGAAGTGAGTTATCTTGGGCATTTAATCAGAGAAGATGGTGTGAAACCAAACTTAGAGAAAATAAAAGTAGTAGAAAGTTTGAAAGCCCCACAAAATGTAAAAGAAATTCAATCATTTTTAGGAATGATGAATTATTACAGAAAATTTATTGAAAATTTTAGTCAGATAGCTTCACCTAAAAATAATCTACTAAAAAAAGATGTAGTATTTAGATGGGGAAAGGTGGAACAAGAAGCATTTATGAAATTGAAAAATGCTTTATCAAACTTTACGGTGTTGCAATACCCAGATTTTAATAGAAAATTTATACGAGGGTGGGTCAATAAGGTCCGTGACTTTTTGAATTTCTGACCTCTTTACTGAAACAGCAACACTGCTCCTGTCAACAGGCATCTGTCAGTTGACTCCTGTCAAAATTTAAACTTGCTGCGTCAGTTAGTTTGTGTTTGACAGCTATTTTTATCAGACTACTCACTAATTTGAGGAGAAAATGGAAAAAAGTGAATTTCGTGTGCTTATTAAGCATTATTTCTTGCGAAAAAAACCATTACCGAGACCAAGGCTAGGCTTGATAAATACTATGGGGACTCTGCACCATCGATTTCAATGGTAAAAAAGTGGTTTACTGAATTTCGTTGTGGCCGTACAAGCACTGAAGATGCCGAACGTCCTGGACGCCCAGTTGAGGTCTCTACACCCGAAACAATCGAAAAAATTCACGATATGGTGTTGGCCGACCGAAGATTGAAAGTGCGAGAGATTGTGGAAGCCGTAGGGATCTCGCATGACTCAGTGGTTTCAATTTTGAATGATCACTTGGGCATGAGAAAGCTTTCCGAAAGATGGGTGCCGCGTTTGCTCACAGTCGACCACAAACGCAATCGTGTAACAACTTCACAGGAAGGTTTGGCGTTGCTAAATCACAATATGGAGGAGTTTTTGCGCCGTTTTGTAACCGTGGACGAAACATGGATCCGTCACAACACACCAGAGACCAAACAACAGTCAAAACAGTGGGTTTCTAAGGGTGAATCGGGTCCAAAGAAGGCCAAGGTGGGTTTGTCAGCCAATAAAGTTATGGCGACTGTTTTTTGGGATGCACGCGGGATAATCCACATTGACTTCATTCAAAAGGGAAGAACAATCAATGGGGAATATTATGCCAACTTATTGGACCGATTCAATGACGATTTGAAAAAAAAAACCGACCTCATTTGGCCAAGAAAAAAGTTCTTTTCCACCAAGACAATGCAAGGGTGCACACATGTGCAGTTGCCATGGCAAAAATCCATGAATCGGGCTATGAATTGCTCTCTCATCCACCCTATTCTCCATATTTGGCTCCGAGCGACTACTTCTTGTTCCCAAACCTGAAGAAATGGCTTGGTGGAAAAAGATTTGACTCCAATGATGAAGTCATCTCGCAAACAAAGGCCTATTTTGAGGACCTCGACAAATCAATTTTTTTGGAAGGGATACAAAAATTGGAGAAGCGTTGGACAAAGTGTATAGAGCTCAAGGGAGACTACGTTGAAAAATAAAATTATTTTTTTATCAAAAAATCTGTGTTTTATTCCAAAAGTCACGGACTTATTGACCCGCCCTCGTAGTTACAACAGATGCTTTTAATGCAGGCTTAGGTGCTGTATTATCACAAGAGCATGAAAATAAGGATTTGCCAAAACAGTTTATAAGCAGAAGCTTGAATAAGAATGAAAAGAACTATAGCACTACAGAGAAAGAGTGCTTAGCCATAGTTTGGGCTGTAAAAGTTCTTCGACCATATTTGTATGGCTAAGAGTTTATAATAAGGACAGACCACAAACCATTGAAATGGTTGTTTAATGTAAAAGAACCAGGATCGAGACTGGTTCGTTGGAGGTTGAAATTGGAAGAGTATTCATATAGTATTGAATATAAAAAGGGTTTAGATAATGTTGTGGCAGACCAAAAAAAAAAAAAATTTGGTGGCGCAACAGCTCGTGGAGAACCAGGGCCTAGTGAGAAAAATATAATTGGAAAAATTTAAATCAGATGGTAATTGATCTTATAAAAAATTGCAAGAACTGTCAATTGGGAAAAATTGATAGGCACCCTACTAGAATGCCTATGACTAGGGTATCCAATGCATCGTATAGTTTAGAACAAGTTAGTATGGATGTGACAGGCCCATACCCAATTTCGAAGAAAGAAAATGTTTATGCACTAAGCATACAGGATAGTTTATCTAAGTTTGTAAGGTTCATTCCAATAAGAGATAAATATGCCGAGACTGTGGCAGAAGCTTTTGTAAATGATTGGATTACATTTTTAGGCATACCTAAAATTATTTTGACGGATAACGGAACTGAGTTTTGCAATGAATTAATGAAGAATCTAGCAAAAATATTTAAGATCAAACACATAATTACTAGTGTAGCCCATCCACAATCAAACGGATCTGTAGAAAGAATTCATGGAAGACTGAAAGAATACCTAAATACAGTTAACTTCGAAAGAGAAAGCTGGGATGAAGCACTTAAATTTTCAGGTTTTTGTTATAATACAACAATACACTCGACAACAGGTTATAGTCCACATGAAGCATTATTTGGCAGACAAGCTAATAGCCCGAGTGGTATAGATACTTTGAACTTAGCAACCGTGCAAGATTATGTTCAAAATGGACTCGAACACATAGTCTCCATAGAAAACATAATAAAAAATTGAGTGAAGTCAAAATTGAAATCGAAAGAAAATTACGACCGTAAAACAAATAGAGCACCATTATATAAGGTAGGTGAAAAAGTATTAGGTAAAAATCTTACAAAAAATAAAAAATTAGAAAACACATTTGTAGGACCATTTTTGATTACTAAAGTAACAGATACAAATATCTTTGTGAAAACTAATAGGAAGATCAGAAAACTTTCGAAAAATTTAGTAAAACCATATTTAACACATTGAAATTAATACATATTATGTTTTTTTTTCTCGTCTAGTTTTGTTCTTGTCAAAGGACTTTTATTGAAAATCTCAATGATAATGGCGGGTTTTATTTCAAAGGAATCGGAATAACAAAAGTAGTAGATGGATATGTTTCAATTGTTAATACTTTAGATTTAGAAAATATTGAGCTAGGCGTTGCAAACATAAATTAAATAATATTGATAAATCATGTTTTAAATACTTTGATACATGTAAATCACTTGCACAATTTATAGTCTATTAGGTAAAAATAAGCATAAATTTCGAAGAGGATTAATTAATATCATAGGTCATAGTTTCAGGATTAAAAGTATTGTTTAGAACTATGGATTATGAAGATGCAAAATATTATGATAACGCTCTTACAATAACAAAAAAAAAACCAGGAATTTTTACGAAATGGTTTAAAAGAAGAAATAAATAACTATAATGAAAAGTTTGAATGAACAAAACCAAGTACTTCTCAATAATTATCATATTTTAGAAAACAAAACTAAATGTGTAGTTGAATCTATAGATACCATTATGCTCCACACAAATGAATTACAAGAAAGGAAAGCAATGGTAGAATATTTACAGAGACTATATGATTCAATAAAAGGAAAGAGTTTAGAGTTGGAAATTGAGTTGGTTAAAATAACTGATGCAATTCTATTTTTGCAAGTAAAAATAATACATCTATTTATTATGACACCAGAAAAATTAATTACAGTTTTAAGAAATAGTAAATATGTAAACAAAATGTTATTTACACCAAGTATCGACAGTTACCATAACATTATACAATTATTAAGAGTAAAAATTTTCAAAAAGAATAATAAAACTTTTGTAATTATATCTTTACCTATATTAAAAGCAGAATATGAAGAAGCATATGAAATAAAAACATTGCCAATTGTTTCGAATAATAATATTAATATTTTTGAAAGTAAAGAAAATATATTATTAATAAGTAAAAATAGAGAAATTTTGCACTTAAAAACAATTTAAATGATTGTGTCAAATATAAAGATGACAACGATAAAAATATTTTTGTACATATGTAAAGAACTAGTTTTAGAAAGTACTATAAAAATTGACGTGTGTGTTTTAAATGTATTCATGAAAAAGAATTTTCCTTCATGTAAATTGAAAATAATTGAAAATAATAAAGAGTTTTTTCATTCATTAAATAATAACAGATTTCTATTTGCAATAACAGAAAAGACAAAATACAGATGTAAATGTAAAAATAAAAATGAAGAAATGGGTAAAATTTATAATATAGGAATCATAAATGTTGACGATAATTGTAAGCTTAGTACTTTGGAAACTGACATAGAAACAGAAAATTTAAATGAAACAATGTATAATGATGCAGTACATTATGGAATGGAAAATTGTTGTGACAATATTAAAATCAATGAAATAGTTCCCTTAAGGAAATTGCCAAAAATAAAAGGTAATAATTTACAAAATTTAAAAGATTTGTCTATTGAAATAAACAATCAAAATAGTTACATTTCGAAAATGTTACTTTCTGTACCTGAAAGAACACCAGGTTTTGCAATCGGATTGTTAGGAGCTATTGTAACTCTTATAACAATATATTTATCAATAAATTGTATTAAAGGCAAAAATAAATTAACTATATTCAATAGATGTTTTGTAAAAAGAGAAGGAAAACCCATAGCTGTTGCATTTAAAAGTAATTTAAAAGGAGAACCTACTATAATGCTTGAAAATAGTAGAGAATCTACAAATAATATTCATGAAAAAAACAAAGAAACTACAATATAATTATGATATATAACTTCAAAAAAAAAGAAAAAGACTTTTTTTATATTTTAATAAACAAAAATATATTTATGTAAAAAATTTAATGATACATATATTTCAAAAAAATTGACGGCATTTTGTTCTTTGGGACTCTCATACATGCATTCTTCTTTATAGTTCAGAAACTGTTTCTTCATTCTTTTAAGAGGGGAGGTGTTATGATGATGCTATATCTTCTTATTTCAATGTTTGGTTGATCTAAGATCGTGGTATCGGTATTCAGAAAAAGTGCCTAATTACCACTTTGCGTGAAGTGATATTAACTTAACAATAAATTATCCACTTCTGCTGAAACAGATATTTAATACTACATCGGGTAGTTTATGTAAACATCCGCATAGCCTGTGGTTTCACGACATGCATAGATCGACAATACCAATGAACCTATTACTGAGAATGTTATCTCAAAAACATATATTAGAATAATCATTGGTCTTCATTGATACATCATTATAATAACAATAACAAAAACGAATATCGTCTGTATACAAGTATTCTGTATCTACATTATGCTTGCTATGCAGATTGAATTAAAAAGAAGGAATCTTGTAGGAGAGTTGCTTGGTTGAGATAATCTCAATCAAAAAAAGAGTTTAGTCCCCATTTAGCATTGACAAAAAGAACTTGTTTGATTTCTTGGCTCTTGGATAATATATAAAATTTGGCTCACGCATAACAGGCTGCCACTGCCGGAAGAGTGGAGCACACTTTCAACCGAAGTAACCACGAAAGGCACAAACCTTCTGATTGGTTGCGATGCTAACGCACGACATACTCTTTGGGGTAGTTCGGAGAACGAGGTGAGTCTCTTTTTGATTTTATTATAGAAAATAACTTTACTGTATGTAATAGAGGTAGTACCCCCACCTTTATTTTTCCGAGCTCGGAAAGTAACGTAGGATGGGAAGATACGCTTGATGTTATTGTTATAAACAATAATTTTAAGCTTTCAGTGGAGAACTGGAGAGTATCTCTTACTAATTCTCTTCTTTTCGGATCACAGGTGGATCCTTCTCCTATAGAAACCCGAAGAGAATTGACTGGAAGTTCAGCCAAATCGTAAAATCCAAACTGCATACAATACCGAATCTGAGTCCAGAATCGATTATAGAGCTTGAATCGATGGTGAAAAACTTTGAAGCATCTATATGAATACTGCTTTTAAGGTTTCTTGCCCAATTAAATATAGCCGTACAACCCTTCCTCCATGGTGAAATGAAGACCTATTTAACCTTAGGAAAATGACTAGGATAATCTTCAATATCTGCCACAAACACAATTTTTACCAACCTTATAAAGACTGTTTGAAAATTTACAAGCGTGCTGTCGCATCAACTAAGCAAAAATGTTGGAGAGATTACTGCCATTCTTTTGAGAGCCTAAAAGATTCTGCAAGGCTTAGTAAGGTTCTTTCTAAGGAATATTGTAGTCCTTCCTTCTTGAAAAAGCCTGATGGATCCTGGGCAGTTTCTCCGGCTGAGTCCTTGGAATTGTTAATGTTGACACACTTCCCGGGCTGCGAGAATAGCAACTCTAAAGCGCATAGAATTCACATCACTCAGTTAGCTCGTGTAGAGCATATCAATACCGTTATAACAAAAAAAAAAGATAGCATGGGCTATTAAGTCTTTCTCCCCATACAAGTCTCCAGGCCTAGACGGAATTCTGCCAATCATGCTCTAAAAGCTCCAAGATATGGTAATCCCCCGGCTGGAGATGATCTTCAAAGGATGCCTCTCGCCTAACCATGTCCCAGAGTCTTGGGACATGTAAGAGTAGTTTTTATCCCTAAAGTAGGAAGGCAAGTCCACGAATCTGCGAAGGATTTTCGACCAATAAGCCTAACCTCTTTTGTGCTTATAACTGTGGAGCGTATTCTAGACACCCATATTAGGGACTTACTTGAAAAATCTCTCCTCGAAAACTCTCAACATGCATATCTCAGAGGTAAGTCCAAGAAGACGGAACTTCATGAGGTGCGCACAATTGAGAAAACCATAAACTTCAAAGAATATACCCTAGCTACCTACTTAGATGTAGAAGGGGCCTTTAATAACGTGCTAACCAAATCCATTCTTGAGGCACTCGTTGGCTTTGGGGTAGAGGACTGCATCAGAGAATGGATAATATCCATGCTCAACGACAGAAGCATTAATGGCACCTTAAGTAATGCAAACTCGACAAAACACGTTAGTAGAGGAACACCCCAGGGTGGGGTTTTTTCACTACTCTTATGGCTATTAGTCATGAACAAAATCCTCGTTGAACTGGGGAGATGTGGTATGAAGGCGGTTGCATATGTGGACGATTACCAACTGGGCTACGAGCTGTGGTCTAGAAGTCAACCAGAGCAACACTGAGCTGATGCTTTTTACTACCTAAACTAAGATACATCCCTTCACTCCACCACGTCTTAACGGCCAACCACTCTCACTAGCAACCAGTGCAAAGTATCTTGGTGTCATACTTGACCCCTAACTTAAATTGGAAAACAAACATCGAAGATCGGGTAAGAAAGGCCTGCATAGCTATCTACTCTTGTAGCAAAACCTTTGGTAAAAATGGGGTCTTCAATCGAAGAAGATTTTGTGGACGCATACAGCCGTTGTACGGCCGATTCTAACATATAGTTCGATTGTCTGGTGGCCCGCAATAAACAAAGCATATAACATCGACAAACTTAAAAAGGTTCAAAGAACAGCTAGCGTTGGTAGCACAGGTGCTCTTCGATCTTGCCCAACGGATGCCTTAAGCGTTTTTGTGCACCTTTTACCACTTGATCTGCACGTTAAATATCTTGTATCTTGTAGTGCATTAAGACTCAAAGAATCAAATTGTTAGGTTGCCAAGCCCTATGGTCACAGCAATATCACATATTTGATTCCTATTGAAATTTTTTCAACTCCTACTGACTACCGCACGCCTACAATGAAACTCAGTAAATATTTTAAAGTCTTATTCCCATCCACAGAGGACTGGGATGATGACGTCATGACGAGACTTCGACACGACTATCTATACTGATTGCTCAAAGATGGAGTGTGGTGTTGGTTCAGGAATCTTATCTGAGTCTCTTAATATCTCAAGGTCCTTTCGTTTACCCGATTATTCTAGTTTGTTACAAGCTGAAGTACTTGCAATTAGGGAGGCATGCAGGATACTTAAACTAGATCCAAACCAAAATCGTAATTCAGCTATCCTCACAGACAGTCAGGCAGCTGTCAAAGCCATTGATTCGGCTACATCATCTTCTAAATGGTCCAGCAATGCCAGGAGGGGCTCGCAACCTTTAATATTAACCTCAAGGGCACCCTTACCTGGGTTCCTGGCCATAGGGGTATTAAGGGAAATGAACGAGCAGATGAACTGGCCAGGCAAGGATCAGCCCTTCACAACTCACTTGCGGAAAGAGTCAATATTCCCCTGGGAGTAGGGTGACCAGATCTAGGATCAAGGAAAAGAGGACACTTGACTGTTGACTAACGGGACATCCAAAATCTCAACAAAAAAAAAACAAAAAAAGAAACAGAAGTTCATATTTCTTTTTTTTAATTTATTTGAATAAAACAAAACAAAATATTTAATTCTAACAAAAAAAGTAACAGTTAGTAAAAAATTCATAATATCATGGCTTATTATACATGAAAATAACTTAAATATGGATATATACATATACATATATACTAATCAGGTTTCAGTAGCACCATCTTTTCATTATAATGAAAATAATAAAGAAAAAACATTTCATAATGTTTTTTTTCTTATAATTTTAAACCTCAACTTTGGTTGTATTTGTCACCTTTGTTTAGACCTTATTTTATTTAACGTTTCGGGATTTTGCAAAATATAATTATAAAAGTCAGTACATGACATATTTTTAAAATTATGTTTAGAAAATAGAATTGCTTCGGCGTTTTCTATTTTTAATCTATTGCGTTCCTCATCCCATTGACTGTTTGTTAGTGAAAATATGCACTCAACATTAGCATTATGAGCAGGAATCGCAAATACAAACTGGGCTATAATCAAAAGTTCACTATATAGTTCTAGATTGCACATTTTTTCAAAATATTTTACCCATTTCTCGTGAATAGGTGCGTTTACAAAATTGATATTTTTTATTTCTTGTTCCAAAAACGTTTTTAAATTGCAAAATTGGTCGAACAATTTATTTTCTTTTATATTAACGCCTTTCTCTCCCAAATAGAGCAAGGAATTTTGGATATCGTTCCATTGGGGAACTTTGTTAAAATTCATCCAAATAAAGCAATTAAATTCATCCAGAGAATCACACCAACTCTGCAGATATTTTAAACATCTTGTATAAACCTAAATTAAATTTTGTTCAATGTTCAAAACTTCATTCTTATTTCCACCATTAGCGACAAATTTTTTTAAAAATATCTCTAACTTTTAATGGAATAAATTTCTCAGATATTCTTTCTTTTAATACTCTTTGGACAGTGTGAATTTTCTCTAATGTTTCTAGTATTGAATTCTTCTCTCTTTCTAATGCTCATAGTTGTTCGTTATAAAAATACATCAGCGAGTGAAAAAATCACAGATATGCTTCATTGATATCGTTTTCAAAAAAAAATTTTAAACTCATGGTGGACTATCCATGGAAAGAAAATAAGTTTTCAATCCCTCGAACATTTGCAAAATTCTTTCAACGGCAGGGAAAGGCGATAACCAACGTGTTTTAGAATGGCTCAAAAGCTTTTTATATTCAATTTGCACAGACTCGCAAAAGCTTTTAAGTTTTTCCGATCGAACTGTATAAATGGAAAAATGATTATATATTTTCATGACTACGCTATCTACATCTAAAGATAACCCATCGAACCCAAATTGAATGTTGTTGTGCAAAATATGAGCCGAACAACCGACTCCAATCAAATTCGATAAATCATTTGTTTTTAGCTTATAAAACACATTATTCTTGCCAGCGCGTTTGCAGCCACCAAAATTTGTGTTACAATTATCTCTAGACATTGCAATGCACTTTGATTATACGTTAAATTTCTTTAAAGTTGATAGCAATTAGTTGGTTTTTAGTTTAGTTAGTTTATCCTTCTTTGCTTGGATGTCAACAACTTTTATATTAACGCCTGATAAGTAAACAATAAGTTTGATTACGTTCAACTCATACTAATATCTATTTAAAATATTACCTGAGTCAATTTTAAAATATTGCAACAATATAGGAAATATTTTTTGGTTTCCATGGTTGCTGGCATCGGTAGAAATCGACAGATAATTTGTGTCTTTAATGTCGTCAAGGACACAATTCAGTGATAAGGGAGCTAAGACATTGATGACAATTGCTTCTGTCTTTTTACGCGCGCTGGAAATATGTTGAGCGATTTTCGAATCGGGCATAATACACTTTAAGAATTTGTGGCTGCAGCCAACAGATCGGAATCCGAAGTGGTGAACTACCGTATGATAAGCTAAGGCATCCTCAGCTGCAGATACTTGGTCGTCAAATTTTGAATTTCTTGAAAAAAGAAATTCCGTAACTTTTTTGCTAGAACTCGCAGATTTTATATTATTTTTATGTTTTTCCGTAAGTAAATGTTGATCGAGATCTCTTTTTCCTTTGTTTGCAACCGAAAACGACGAATTGCAAGTAGCGCAAAAGACAATATGTTGGTCGATTGTATCGTATTGTTCAAACATGGGATATTTCTTTTGGAGATCATTGTTAAATATGCATTTGCGCTTTGGCATTTTATTTTAACTATCACATGAACTTTCACATTTGAATTTTGAAAACACAAAAAGATTTGTAATTCACACAAAAAAGAAAAAGTTATGTTTCTTGCTGAGCTGTCAGATAAGGGAGTGCGTTCGATGATTAAAAAGTAGAAAAGAACAGATGGTGTTCTGAATGGGTGAGTTCAGTTAACATTTTTTGATGAAAATTCTTTTAAGGCCGTCTTCACACGAAAATAATTTTTTTTTTGTGCTTTTTGTTTGAAAATATAAATCAAAAAATTGGGAAAACACCGAAAAAGAGGACAAATCGCTTTAAAAAAAAAAATCACCGGACAAAAGTTTTCTAGGACAAAAAGAGGACATGTCCTCCATAAAGAGGAAGCCTGGTCAGCCTACCTGGGAGTTGTGAAGGGTAATTTACTGTCAATCTTCCTTAGTGAATCCAATCGTAAGTGGAATAGCTTGACCGAATACAAAATATCCATAAAGATCTGGCCCGCCTATAATAAATCCCGAACAATTGATCTGTTATGTAGACCCAGGCGATACATAGCTAGGATCGTTGCAACCTTACTGGACACTGACCAGTAGGGGAACATGCAGCGAGGTTGGGTCTTCCTTACAATACTCACTGCCGTAGCTGCAATGATCAGCAAGAAAAGGAAATAGTCTTTCACTTTCTTTGTAAATGTCCTGCTCTGGCTAGTGGCATTTTTTGACGTCCTCAACGAACTTTCTGAAATGAAAATCAAAAACTTGATTTCCTTTCTTAACGCGACGAAATGGATCCAAAACAAAATCAGTCGATTCTGTATCATGTTGCCCATCAGACCCCAAGACCGTGAGCAATCGGAATACAGGTCTCTGCTGGGTTTCATGATGCTCAATGACAGCAATCATCGGTTGGATCCTTCGCGCTCCAGTCGTTCTGCTAACTGCTGGCTTTGGGCGGGATGCGATCCAATCGATTGAGTGTCTTAAGTCCCGCCTCTTGACGTTGGTGCAAGCCCAAAATATACTAAAACCATATTCCAAATCCATTCTAATTCAAATCAAAGAACTCTGGGCTCATGGTGGATGCTTATCTCCACTGGAAACCTCCGGTCATGCCGAGTGGACATACGGAGGCCCAGGTGGAAATCTCGCATTCGATCATGTATTTGGAATACCCCCGAAGGAATTAAGTCAAACGAGTAATGGTACCAAAACGGCGCAATTCAGCGCTAATTGGGTACTGGGCGAGAGTTACGCCCGTGCCACCATTTCTATCTACCTATAGAAGGTGGCAATCTCGCATTCGATCATGTATTTGGAATACCCCCGAAGGAATTAAGTCAAACGAGTAATGGTACCAAAACGGCGCAATTCAGCGCTAATTGGGTACTGGGCGAGAGTTACGCCCGTGCCACCATTTCTATCTACCTATAGAAGTAGTGCATAAACCTTACGTACAAATGTTTTCGATAACACTCACCATTTCTGAGTTATAAGCAAACAGGGGGTATTTTCGTCAATTCACGTTTTTTCAAACGCCGATATCTTCTTAACCATCAGTCGGATGAACAAAAAAGTGTCGCAATATTTTTTGTAGAAAACTAGGTTTTGTAGTACCTCGTGGCATGATGGTTAGTGCTTACGACTGTCATGCCAAAGGTCTTTGTTCGATTCCCAGCCGCTGCCACCTAAAAACAGAAATGCTTTTTCCGAGGTACTGTCTCTTGCGAAGAACTGACAAATCCTCCAAAAGTATACTTGTCATGAATAAGTGCTTCTCATCAGGCCGTTCGGACTCGGCAAAAAATTGTAGGTCCCCTCCATTCCTGCCAAAAATACGCACACAGGATTGGTTGAGAGTTGTAAGTCACTTGGCCTTAGGTCTCCAGGAGCTGTTGTGCCACCAAATTTATTTATTTTAGAAAATTATGTTATCTACAAGTTTTTCATACACTACTTTTTAATACCATGTACCGTTTCAATGTTACGAGTATAAGCGAAAAACCAGTATTTTTGACATTTAAGCCTAGTATGCAGATCGAGCTAAAATTTCGCTCCCACTTTTCTCTCCAAACACCAGCTAAAACCCTAGCTAAATTTTGACAAACAATTGTTGTGGAGAATACATCACAAAAACAGATGTTCTCTGAAAAGAAATTTTATCAACAATTTCAAAGAATTTTATATTTATATTTCAAGTGAAAATAATCAACTAGAATAGACTTTTTTCTTCGGCATTGATAAATCATTTGTCCATGAATATTTTTCGTTCATAATTTTGATTTTCAAAATGTTAAGATCACGCAAATCTCACAAATAAAAGAACCTGCCGCAATTTAGCTCGAGAATTAATGTGCCGAACAATTATTTCATGCGCTAAGTTTTGACAGATAAGTGCCGTACAGTAAGAAACAAAAATCTGATTTTTTAGCTGGAGCTGCGTACCTCTCGGCTTAAATGCTTGGGTAAATTTTAGCTTGGCTAAATTTTGAAGAGAATTTTGTATGGGAGCGAAATTTTAGCTCGATCTGCGTACTAGGCTTTAACCTTGAATAACTTTTACGCAAGCCAGATTCGTTTGTAGACTTTTGCATGCGTTTTCCTTGGCCACTAATAAAGATAATTGCATTCAAAAATCTTCACTTGTAATTTTTCCGCAGATTGGCATTTTATTCGTACATTTTTCATGGGCTTTATTGGGGATGGTAAAAAGCTATCGATTTTGGCTGACAAGAAATTCCTCAAAAAACACTGATTTTTGAACTATTTTTTTTATTTATTTTCCCGACATCATAACCAAACAATAAGCATCATCATGAAATGAAACATTAATTAATAAAGTATAAAAAACAATAGAGACATTGTAGGACCAATTTAAGGTCACAATCGCGTAAGAGCAAACGTCATTTAGTATCACGGCAGATGCCACCTGAAAGAGCTTACATTGACATCTCCTTGTGACTTTAAGCCGGTTTTACTGTACTGGGTTTGGAATTTTATATTTTACATTATTGTGGAAATTTCTTATAAACTTTTTGAGAGTTTTTTATAAGTAGAAAAATTAAGACAAAATCAAAATGAATAATAATTTTTTTCAGGAAAAAATTGTTTTTTTAATTTTTAAAATTTTTCTGATGAGAGCATCGATTTTTGAATTGTAGACATTGTTTTTATTTCAATTTTCAACATTTAAAAAAAATCATTGAAATCGGAGAGGTTCCCCGAGTTCCGAAGTAAAATGCTAGTGCTCCTCCACTAAACCACCTTAGTCGTTTTCATATATGATGACTGAATTTTTATTGAAACAAGTAAAATATTTCCAAATTCTAAGAGCAAAATGATGGAACTTGGTCCACATAATAAATTTGTCTTTAGTAATAAGAGTCATAAAAGTACAAAAATATTTTTAGTGAAAGCGTGTTTTTTTCAATGAAATGAACAAATTTTGAACTATGCAATGAAACCCCTCCCAAAACTGGTACATTAATAGAAGTTGGTAAAAAAGTTTGATTATTCATCAAGACCAAGAATTAAAAAAGACCATTTGAATATCTAAAGCCGGAGGGTCTTTTTTGAGAGGTAATGTCTTACCTATTCTAGTCAGAAAATACAATAATTTACAAACATTAACTTTTCAAGAGTAAGGAAACTTCTTTATAGGACTTTCAATCTCCTTAATTTTGAAGTCAGCGTTAGGCTAACTTTTATCAACGTACAAGTTTTGTGGGCAGTATTATGGTAGTAGTTCAAAATTGGTCCATTTAATTGAAAAAAACACCCACTCACTGCAAATTTTTTGGTAGGCTTTTTATAAATTGTATCAGGTGTTTCAATAAGAGCGCTATAAAAGTATTTTTTAAATAAAACAAAAACGGTTTCGGATATCAATGAAATTCTTTATTCCTGTGAAAGTACGTTTGATGCCATTATGTATGGAACTCAATTTCTTTAGAATGGTAACCACGGGCACGCTTGCAGAAGTCCAGACGCTGAACACAATTTTCGACGGTTTTCAAGCATAAATCGGCCGATACTGCTGTAATTTCACGTTCGATATTCGTACGACGTTCATCAATCGTCGCTGGCATGTTGGCATAGACCATAGACTTGACGTAGCCCCACAGGAAATAGTCTAACGGCGTCAAATCGCACGACCGAGGCGGCCAAGCGACTGGACCATTTCGTGAGATAACACGTTCTCCAAACTTGGTTTCCAATAAATTGATTGTGACATTCGCTGTGTGGCTTGTGGCGCCGTCCTGATGGAACCACATGTCCTCCAAGTCCATATCATCCAATTGGGGCCAAAAATATTCGGTTATCATTGAACGGTAGTGATCCCCATTCACAGTAACGTGCCGGTCTTGATCATCACAGAAGAAGTACGGCCCAATGACGCCGCCGACCCATAAACCACACCAAACAGTAATTTTTTCGGGATGCAATGATGACTCATGGAGTATGTGTGGATTGCTGCCTGATCAATACCGCATATTTTGTTTATTGACGAAGCCATTCAGCCAGAAATGAACCTCATCGCTGAAGATGATTTTTCGATGAAAATCAGAATCATTTTCAAGTTGTTGCTCAGCCCAATTCACGAACATACGACGCTTCTGGTGGTCAAGCGGCTTCAGTTCTTGGGTCAATTTAATCTTGTAAGGATGTAGGCCAAGATCTTTTCGCAAAATTCGCCACAACGACGTCACAGAGATGCCCAACGCTTGAGAACGACGTGTGAGAGACACATTTGGGCTTTCTGCAACTGAAGCCTCAGCGGCAGCAATATTCTCGACACTACGGGCACTTCTTTGTCTCACTGTCACGGGAATATTTTGTACTGTGCCTGTGGATTCAAATTTTTCCACTAGACGCTCAATTTTTGATCTGCTAGGACGATTATGACAACCATAAATTGGACGTAGCGCTTTTAACGTTGAGGCCACTGACTCCGAATTTCAGTAGTAAATTTTAATAATTTCAACTCGTTGTTGGATCGTATATCCTTCCATCATGAAATGGCAAACCTTACTGAAGAGAAAAGTCAAAAGAGCGGCAAGAAATATGGCGTCGTTTGCTGTCCCTGTCGCTCTACTTTGGTAGCGTCCCTGTTGAAAAACCTTTTATATGAGGACCAAGTTTCATCACTATGCTCCTAGAATTTGGGAATATTTTACTTGTTTCACTAAAAATGCACTCAACATTTATGAAGGAGACTATCACCCCGGTTCTGATTTTCGTTGGGAATTAAATCCGTAACGAAATTGATTTCCGTACGAATTCAAAAATCATATTCTGAATTAAGTATAAATTGACTTCCGCAATAGTAGTATTCAAACGGCTCACCTGCTTGGGCTCACTATTGGATTTGGGTTAGGTGCGAGGTTTGGTGTATGCAACATTTCTTTTGAATTTAAAGAATCTGGATTTAAAGAAACTTTGAATTTTTCCGATATATCCAACAATAATAATAATATTAACTGTATCATTTCATATTGTTACGAACTTTTGGCTCATCTAAGTGGTCCAAGACTCCATAAACTCCGAGCCAGTAGTGCATAAGAATTTTTCCGGACTTTTGGCCTACTTAGGTGGGTTATAAGTTCATAATGCATTTACGGACTTCGAACCTACTGGACTTTTAACCCTGCGTCTATTCAAACCTCTCTTTCTTTCGAAATCAGTAAAAAAAATCGAAAAGTCAAATATTTTAAGAAAAAAACTGTACAAATAAATTGAGGGCCTTATTGCGAGTCTATTCGAAAATTCGAATAGAAAAAAGTCGATCAGAAATTCTTAAGATTTCTAATTTCTATAAAATAGAAAAATACATAAAAATCAAATCGAAAAATATTTACAAATGGACTTTCGCAATACCGAAAGTCGACTAAGTCTATTTTGAATAGATTCTCAAAATAAGGCCATGAATTTAAAAACAACTGCAAAATAAGAAAGTGGTATCGTGGTCCGTGGATTTTTAGTGACAATCTAGTGGTGTGTCTGCCCGTATTTGCCACAAAAAATAAGTTTTTTTTTTTTAATTACGTCAAATTAAACTTCAAACTATTTCAAAATGTCAAGCCGATTTTCAATCCACCCGCAAATCAAAACACACTGATTTCGCAAGTATTGAGACGGAAAAATATTTTAGTTTGAAAACGAAAGGATTTTTAGTGAATCGGAATTCAGAACAGGGGTGTAGTACTTTTTTTAAGGTGGTTGTATCGAGTTCATTTAAATTTTATAAGATTGGGCATTAATTGCACCCTTAAATCATGTGTCGTATGCTCAGATTATACGAAGATAAATATTTGAGTTTATCTAACTTTCATGTCACCCCTCTCCACCACTTTAAAAGTGGCTTTTTATAAAACCAAAGGAGGTTCTTCTTCAAGAAACAATTATTTACCTCAATATTTTCTATTAAATTTCATTTTGTTGGTAACATAGAAACATTGTTTTATTTAATACACAAACCTACCTATATTTTCCTAATAACTTATTTGTTGGGTGCATTAATTCAAATAACTATTAATAATAATAATAAACAAAAGGTATTAGATAAAGTAATTAGGCATTTCGTTCAAAGTTCTGCCATATTTAACTTAAAAAATATTAATTCTCACCCTTAAGGTAATACCGCTCTCGACGGAACTACACTTCAGCGGAACTGCGCTACACATCGCGGCACTTTACAGCACTTTTTTGATATACCGCACTACGCTACAGTTCATATCTGCTTCACTCATACATAAATAAGTAGTGCCTATAAGTGCAACCACTAGTAGTGCCATTGCGATTGTATTACTTATACGTTCTACCAAGCAACAAAATGATTATTTGATCTCCTGACCGATATTATTTCTACTTTTTTATTTTCAGCATGAAATAAAGGGTGATTTTTTAAGAGGTTTAGAACTTAAAAAAAAAAAACACAAAAAATTAAAAAAAATGAATGAAATATTTATTTGAATCGATAGCTTGAACCTTGCAATTTAATGTTTAAAGATAATTTCATGCAAATGTTGACCGCGGCTGCGTCTCAGGTAGCCCATCCGCTGAGTCCAATTTTGGCATACTCTTTCACACATATCGGCCGGTATCTCACGAATGAATGCATGGATGTTGGCTTCCAGTGCGTCAATCGAAGCGGGCTTGTCCCTATAGACATTAGCCTTGACATACCCCCACAAAAAATAATCTAATGGTGTCAAATCGCACGATCTAGGCGGCCAATTGACCGGCCCGAAACGTGAAATTAACTGTTCACCAAACTCGCCTCGCAATTGCGCCATTGTTTCGCATGTGGCACCGTCTTGTTGAAACCACATATCATGCAAGTCAAGAACTTCTATTTCGGGCAAAAAAAAGTTTGTTATCATCGCTCGGTAGCGTTCACCATTGACAGTAACGCTGCGATTCGCATCATCTTTGAAGAAATATGGCCCAATAATGCCGCCGGCCCATAAACCGCACCAAACAGTGGCTTTTTCGGGATGCATTGGTAGCTGTTGCAATGCTTCTGGCTGATCTTCACTCCAAATGCGGCAATTATGCTTATTTACGTACCCATTCAACCAAAAATGAGCCTCATCGCTGAACACAATTTTTCGCGCGATGAACATTTCGAACCGAGCACGAATTTTGATAGTAAAATTCAATAATTTGCAAGCGTTGTTCATTTGTAAGACGATCCATGGTTAAATTGCAAACCAAACTGAAGCTGTTTGACAGTGACACAAGGTACTAAACACACGTCAGCTGTCAAAACCAGTGTTGCCAAAACCAAACCAGCTAAAAAGTCACCCTATATTTCACGTGGTACAGAAAAAAACAAAGCGCATAGCCAAAGCACAACGTTTGGTGACGCTTGCTATACCGCACTTGCGGCAACGGAACTGAACTTCAGGTTGCGGCAAAGTTGGTCAGATTATCAACTTTGCCGCATGGCGACGCACCGTGAAGTTCAGTTGTCACTTTGTGCGATATTGCTCATACAATTTCATACAAAAAATATTTTGAAGTTCAGTTGCGGTGTACTTCCGCTGAAGTGTAGTTCCGTCGAACCATCTTACCTTTAGTTTAAGTTTAAACATACTGGCGCAAAATTTTAAACATTGCTCGTTTAAGGAATAGAAATTGTTGTTGTTGCAATTTAGTTGAGTTGTAGGTACAGTGTATGTGAGTTTCATCGCCACAATATTTGGCGTTTCAAAATTGAAACTTCCTTAGTTGGATTCATCCTAATTTTATAATGTCTAAAATCGTATAAATGCTAAAAAAATTTTAAAAAGATTTTCCTTTAGGTAATTCTTTTTCGTGAAATAACTTTTTCTATGGACAAAGTACACTTTTTATGAGATAAAGGAGGGTTTTGCTGCTTTTAAAGTTAGACGACTGCTTTAGAGTTAAAGTATCTTTATCTCGTTTAAAATAGAAAAACAGCCGACTCTCGCTCTATAAAATTTACTTAGAACAGACTCTCATTTTAAGAGTAATTTAGTGTTGGTTTTAAATGTTTAAAATTTTGCGCCATTAAATTGAAAACAATGGTATCTGAATACTGGGGCCAAATTACCGCGTCAGTGACATTTACAGTAAACTGCACATAACTACATGTGGATTTCAGCCATTCTGCTTTGTGACTATCTCCTTTGCTTGCGATTTTTTTAGGTATATTCAGAATCTACAGCAAAAAAGCGGTTGTTAGGTACCCAGACCAGAGACGAGTATTTACTTCATAGGGAGTAGATCTACTTCATTAATTTACGAGTATATTAATGCATCTGCTACGAAGCGACATATTTCTACTTCGTTTAACTAATGAAGTTAACTTAAAAATCATAAAAATTTTAATCGCATTTCGCAATTTTGTATGAAGATGGTGTATTGTTTTATTTATAATTGTATCTATTTTATTTATTCACTGGAAAAAATCACGAGAAGTTCATAACACGCACTTACAAAGTAGAACTGTGTTCTTGGAGCTTGCCTGTGCAGAGGTCGTAGAAGAAATTCTGTCCGCCGCAAGTCCACCTAAAGGAAGTGGCATAAGTATATTTCGCGAACAGACGTTGTTACGAGGGTGGGTCAATAAGTCCGTGACTTTTTGAATTTCTGACCTCTTTACTGAAACAGCAACACTGCTCCTGTCAACAGGCATCTGTCAGTTGACTCCTGTCAAAATTTAAACTTGCTGCGTCAGTTAGTTTGTGTTTGACAGCATTTTTTATCAGACTACTCACTAATTTGAGGAGAAAATGGAAAAAAGTGAATTTCGTGTGCTTATTAAGCATTATTTCTTGCGAAAAAAACCATTACCGAGACCAAGGCTAGGCTTGATAAATACTATGGGGACTCTGCACCATCGATTTCAATGGTAAAAAAGTGGTTTACTGAATTTCGTTGTGGCCGTACAAGCACTGAAGATGCCGAACGTCCTGGACGCCCAGTTGAGGTCTCTACACCCGAAACAATAAAAAAAAATTCACGATATGGTGTTGGCCGACCGAAGATTGAAAGTGCGAGAGATTGTGGAAGCCGTAGGGATCTCGCATGGCTCAGTGGTTTCAATTTTGAATGATCACTTGGGCATGAGAAAACTATCCGCAAGATGGGTGCCGACTGTTTTTGGGATGCACGCGGGATAATCCACATTGACTACCTTCAAAAGGGAAGAACAATCAATGGGGAGTATTATGCCACCTTATTGGACCGATTCAATGACGATTTGAAAAAAAAACCGACCTCATTTGGCCAAGAAAAAAGTTCTTTTCCACCAAGACAATGCAAGGGTGCACACATGTGCAGCCACCATGGCAAAAATCCATGAATCGGGCTATGAATTGCTCCCTCATCCACCCTATTCTCCAGATTTGGCTCCGAGCGACTACTTCTTGTTCCCAAACCTGAAGAAATGGCTTGGTGGAAAAAGATTTGACTCCAATGATGAAGTCATCTCGCAAACAAAGGCCTATTTTGAGGACCTCGACAAATCATTTTTTTGGAAGGGATAAAAAAATTGGAGAAGCGTTGGACAAAGTGTATAGAGCTCAAGGGAGACTACGTTGAAAAATAAAATTATTTTTTTATCAAAAAATCTGTGTTTTATTCCAAAAGTCACGGACTTATTGACCCGCCCTGGTATATCGTCAAAAAAGGCAAACGTTGTTCGAGTTTAAAATTAAACTTGCTCAAATGAACCCCGAAGCAAAAATTATCATCAAAGGAGACAAAATGCAAATAAATAACCACACGTTCGTTTATAAATTTCCGCGAGGTCCTGTTGATAAATCTTCAGCCGAGATGTCATTTGTCAACAACATGTCTGGAGACAGTTCACCAAATTTTTTGGAAATATCTGAAAATAAGCTGCTTGCGTCGTCGCCGTCGCGTCATAGCAACGAGGACACAAATAATTTGCCGAGATTTTGCTGTAGGATGTAGGCAATGTGAAAAAAGAAACGTATGATGGTATAAGTAAAGCTATATTTTCTTATATTGAGGGTAGGTTTTGTTTTTCTGATTGACTTTAAACATAATAGGCATATAGCTATATCTTTTGGTATGTATTTAAATTGAAATTTTCTTTTCTTGCATGATATGCATATCTTTTTTATCTGTTACCAATATGTGGGTATATGTTCATCTTTTGGTAGATATTTAGGTACAGGGTGGCGCACGAATCGTGCTACAAAAATAAAACGTAATAACTTTTTTTCTGTGTGAGTAATCGGCTTACTTTTTTTTTTTATTTTGTAGGTTACTATTTAGGTTTATAAAAATGGATGCTTGGGATACGGAGAAAAGAATTTGGATAGTGCAACGGTACCATGCTTTGCAGTCCGTCATTTCCGTCCAAAGGGAATTTAAGCGGGAGTTTGGCGGTAATCCCCCGAGTAGATGGACCATTATGAGGTTTGTAAACATGTTTGCCGAATCTGGAAGCATCGCACGAAGGCCGTACCATCGAGATGCCAATGTTCGGGTTCAGGATACAATCGCAGCAGTAGCATCTGTAATACAGGCCAATCCGAGCGTTTCGACCCGAAACTTATCGGGGCAAATTGGAGTTAGTAGACGGTCATTACAACGGATACTTCATGACCATTTAAACTTGTTTCCGTACAAAGTCCAAATTACTAGCAAGTTAAACCCTCAGGATTTGCCTGTTCGCCTGGAATTTTGCCAAAAAATGATATCAATGGCTGAAGAAGACAACACATTGATCAATTGTTTGTTCATGTCTAATGAGGCCCATTTTGATCTTAACGGCAATGTAAACAAGCAAAATTGCCGTATATGGAATGAGTCTAATCCAGAAATGCTCCATGAGACGGAACTGCACCCAGAACGAGTCACTGTGTGGTGCGCAGTTTCATCAAGGTGTATTGTCGGGCCGTACTTCTTTGAAGAAAACGCTGTAACCGTTACTGTCAATGGGGACCGTTATTTAAAGATGTTGAAGGAGTTTTATACCCAGAACTGCGCCGAAGACGTATACCATTCAACAGCGTTTGGTTTCAGCAAGATGGAGCAACTGCGCATATAGCCAGACCAGTTATGGCGGAGCTAAACAAAAAATTCGCAAACAAATTAATTTCTAGGAACTCCACTCTTCGCTGGTCCCCAAGGTCACCTGACCTGACTGCACCAGACTTCTTTTTATGGGGTTATGTCAAGCAAGAGGTGTATAAAACGAAGCTCAGGAATTTAACTGAATTAAAGCAGTCCATAACGACAATAATTGAGGCGATCCCAACTTCAACTCTTCAGGCCGCAATGAATAATTTTTTGATCAGGTGCCGCATATGCGTGGGAGAGCGTGGAGGTCATTTGCGGTCTATAATCTTTAAAAACAACTAACTATTTAAAATAAAATTTAATTTTCTAACCAATAAAAAAAAATAAATGAAATACATCGATTAAAAAAAAAGTTATTTGAATTTCTTATTGTAGCACAATTGGCGCGCCACCCTGTAGGTACCTGTTGGTCTTCAAGTTTTTTTTTGTATTTGGTAGGTAATTGTTTTTTGTTATCTTACATACCCATTATTTATTATTAGTCTCGCCCCCAACATTTGACACATCTCAGAAGCTTGCTAGGTAGGTAATATTTAAAAATTGATTTTTGATGTTTTTTTAGATTTAATATTTTGTGCAGTGATCGTTAACTAAATTTGTCTGTCAGTGCTTCACACACTCCTTGTGATAATGGCTTTCCAACCATATATAAAATTTATCCAAATCGAACCACAAAATTAATTTAAAGCTTATATGGGTGATTCTGAAATAATGGAATAAAATGATGATAGTTTCGACATAACACTTTTGGAAACAAAAAGTCGTAAAACCTTACTTTATATGAGCTTTAGAAAGTCTTTTCACATAATTGAAAACGGCCAGTCAAAGAAAATAAAAACAACGATTTTATAGCCATTTTGAAAACAGGTGTTCAAAGAACTGAACATTTTTTTTAACATTTTATTATTTTAAGTCAATTTTTAAGAAAATCATACCTCTCACCTTATTGGGGAGAAATGTACCCCCTTCAACACAATTTTTTTCTTGTGTCGGCCGAACCTGTGCCCTCTAGTACTTTTATACAAATTATGAAAAAAAGACCCTGTGTAAATAATTATCTTTTAGTTTCTTAACCACTTGAAAATATGAGTAAGATCATGCGATTGATTCCCCCTTTTTATTTTACATGTACTTTAGAAGAAAAGCAACGTTTTGTGAGCATTTTTGGGACATCAAGAGACTAGATCAGTAATTGAATGTCAGGGGACTGAGGCCAGAGGATTGAGTATTTTCATAGTTTTTGCCACTAAAACATGTTAACGTACTGTACACAAAAAATGCGAACATTTATATAATTAAGATTTTACTAAGTCTATATTAAAATGCTCAAAACATATACCTTCTTACATAAAAATATTTACAGTAAACTGAACGGACAATCCATGACCTCTCGCAGAAATGTCTTCAAAACAAATGAAATAGCCAACAGGCGTAGGATACGAAAATGATTTTACTGTCACCACATCTAATGCTTCACGCTGCTAGATCTGAAACTATGATAGCTTTCAAAGTTAAGGATATTTATGATTGTTTCCATCGGTCAGGGGACTGATTAGAAATCCGAGGGACAAAGTTCAATGATTTTATTTTGTAATATAATATAATATTACTAAATATTCATTTTATAATAAAAAGATATATTATCTAATCCATCATTTGTAGAATCACCACTATAGATTTTGAGTGGGAACCAATCTATGTACCATGTTGGTCAGTATTTCAATAAAATTTTGTTTGCAACATTGGGGGGCTTAGGCAAATATCCTCATAGGTAATTTTGGTAGGCAGGTAGGTACATAGGTAGGTACTAGAGCCTACTATTCCTTACGTGTATCCAGATACCCCGATTATTAATGCAAGGATTCTTAATAAGTACACGAGTTTTTAATACACGGATTTCCGGGTTCTTAATACACGGATTCAGACAATATTTTGGTTCTATAGGTACAAACTTCAGCGTAAAGAATTGATTTTATTTTCTTATTTTTCTTATATGTAATTCATATCATATTGACATTTTGCAATGAAGTTCAATTTGTATTCGCAATATTTTAAGTAAGGTTACGCATTCAAAAAAAAAAAATACCTAGAGATTTGGATCAAACTCATCATTCAATTCAATATTTTTCTGAATTTCTCGAAAGCTATAACTTTTTTTTTAAAAAATATGTGAAGGTACATATTGTACCTTGTCATTTTACACAAAAAAGATTAATGTACTTTTTTTCAAACAAGCAAGATTCTGAGAAAACCATGCAAAAACTTCACGCTGGAGTAAATTTTGCCTTATATTAACTCATGAGATTTTTGAAAAAAAAATTGTTTGCTGAGATATTAAGAAAAAACCGTTATTTGTAAATTTGTAGTACAAAATCAAAAGTGTTACTTTGACATTCTATGACCTCAAGATTAATAAACCCACAGAGTTCGTTAATAACTCAATTTTTAGATAATTTTACCGTCTAAAAGTTTTTTTTCAAGACTTTGTTGTAAAATAAAATGTCATCAAGTTGTAGAACAAAAACCAAATCACTTTCTTTTCCAAGAAGGTGGTCTTCCCCTTACCCCGGACACCCTAAGAGCTTGGTTTTATAAAGAAGAGATGTAGCCAATCTCAAATCGTACAAAAATTCAACCCATCGATTAATGAACTTTTAATAAATTTTTTGAAAATATTTACTCAAGAAATCAAGAAAAGTTGCATCAAAATTTTCTTAAACATGGTTAATTTTTGTTTTATTACCTTTCTAAAAATATATATTAAATCAAAATCAGTTGAAATCCAGATTTGTGATAAATTATTTTATAGATATCAATTTTTTAATTTTCATTTTATAATCACTCATAACTTCTTTAATAATTTTTTTAGAATTTTATAACGTATGCATAACTTTCTTATATTTTTAACATCTTCCTGGAGAAAAAAATTAAGCCTTCTAGCAAAACTCCCATTTAGAATTTAATATTTCGACCCTTATAATATACATATAATTATATATACATAAAATTAGCTAACATATGTTCGAGAACCCGGTTTGTCAAAGCAAGTTTGTTGATTTTGGCAATTATTTCAAATTTTGAAGAAAAAAACAGATGGCGCTATTTTTAAACTGCGAACAAAAATTATTTTTCTATTGTTTTTAACTTTAATGGTCAAGAATGAATCATGCACCCAACGATTTTAATGATTTTTTTTTAAATTTAACTTTCTAAATGTTTTTTCAATTATATCCATTTCTATAGTAAATTTTATTGTAATTTTCCTGGGCTATTTGTTCAGCCTCTAATCGCTTTTAGATATAAAAGTCGATTTTTCATATAATGCGATGCATCAATTGGCCCTTCCTATGTATTTCTATAGTCACTAGGACGCTAAGCTTAGTCGCAAATCTGAAAATATTTTCTTGAAAGTTTTGGAAAAAACAAAAACAACGCAAGAACCAGAATGACGACAAAACAGTGTAAACTTTGCATGTACAAAATCCTGCACACAAAACACCTACATCTGTAATAACTAACTCACATACCTATATTACAATTCCTTCTTCTAGCACAACAAAACCCAAAAACCCTGCGCACAATAAACCAGCAACTAAGGATAATATAACATATATACATATAATCTTATTTATATTATCAATGCTGCAACAGTGAAAAAATAAATACACCTTCACATGGATACCTACCCCTTTCTCTTGCACCACAAACACCCAGGAGCCAAAGAGAATATCCAAAATTGTTCTTTTAATGTCTTTAGGTTTATCTCATTACAAAAAAATGTAAACAAACCAAAACAAAATTGAATATTTTCCTCATTGTGTCTTTTATCTGTTTTCTCATTATACCAATATCCTTTTGAGGAAATGCCTTCCACCTGACTCTATCGAACTCTCATGAATTCGGTATACGTCTTTCCCGTTCTCATTATATTTTGACAATTCACAATTACAAGTCTCCATCGAAAAATGAAATTCTCCACGTCAAGGTACCCCTTGGGTACTTCAGATGTCGCCCTCTTCGATGGCTTCCATTCCATCCATTTATATATACAATGGTATCACCGGTATGGGTTCTGATATATGCTATACCGGTATGGGTTCTGATCTATGCTATGGGTTCTAGACCATGCTTAGCAAACGTATTTGGGTTCTGATATATGCTATGCTAAATACCTTTGTATATAAAAATCATAGTACTATCATGGTGGCTGTCGATAGTAGCGTCGTCTTTTTTACATTTGTTACGTGCTTCGGCGGAGACTTTTTATTTTTAGTGGAGATTTGAGAATGTGTGAAGCAAAAATAGAAGAGAATGGGAAAGACGTATTCTAAATTTATGATAGTACGACTGAAGCAGGTATAATACATTTTTGCGAGGAAATATTCATATAATGAAGGAAATAATAAAGCACAGAATAAAGAAATTAACCAATTATGCTTTGGGTTCCTTATTAATTTTGTTTACGTTTTTGAATGTGAAGGAAAAGTAAAGGGATTCGAAGCAAAACAACAAAAGTTGTAAGTTTGTAGGATTTGGAGTGTGTAAAGTGGAAAGGGGTAGGTGTATGCGAATATTTTTTTGGTTTTTATTTTTTTTCAACGGTGGGTAGCCAGGATTTTTAGTGACAATGATTATCTGATATATTAGTGGCCTTTAAGAAGAAAAGTAGTATTTTGTGTGCATTTTTGGGGCCTCAAGAGATAAAATCAGTAATTAAAGGTCAGGGGACTGAGTATTTTCATAGTTTTTACCACTAAAACAAATTATATAATTAAGGTTTTACTGAGCCTATATTAAAAAAGTAGATAGTTTTCAAAGTTAAGGATATTTTTTACTGTTTCAATCGGTCAGAGGACTGAGTAGAAATCCGAGGGGCAAAGTTCAATGATTTTTTTAGTAATAAAAAATAATGGTACTAAATATTTATTTATATCATAAAAAGATATATTATCTAACGTCAATAATTGAAAGTTTATTTTGGTTTTTGAACAAAAATAAGAGAACTGTAAGAGTTTTTGCTTTCGAAAACGAGCAGGGGACACGTCAGGGGGCTGAGAATTAGACCCTTTGAAGAATTTTTTCAGTTATGAAAATATGTCAGATCTTAATAATTTTGTGTGGCCATTTAGACATCAATTAGATTTATAGATATAAAAAAATCAGATAGAGTACTTGAACAGTTATTAAAATATCAACTGGGCCGTCAAAAATTCCATCATTTGCAGAATCTTTCATACACCATTCATTCACTGATTATCAAAACCTGTACAGTATTTGCTATCTCTCACAGAAAAGTGTACACTTCTTTTGAAACAAGCGTACACGTCCTTCAGACCAAACTACACCGAGTACACTGTGAATACTCAGTGTATTAGGAGAGAGAAATGAAATGCAATAACACACTGTTCAATTTTCTAAAAATATGGCCAAAAGTCAATTTTTTTCAAAATTCTTTTCTTGTATATATTAATGTTATGTTGCTAGCAAACAACAAACATTTTAACTTCATGCATTATATTTTAAAACTGTTGCTGTTTAATAAATAGAAGCTTTGAAAAAGGGAAACTTTATTTTTGAATGTGCATGCAGTAAGATTTTTTTTTTTTTGTGAAAAAATGTATAGTTTTACTTTTTTGACTATTTATATCCTTTTTGCTTCATAAAATGGGTTAGGGTGCATCTGTCGCTAGTGGCATAAAAAACTTTGCAAGATTTAAAGAATACAAAAAATTCAAACTTTTTTAAGTAATGTGTTTTAGAATCAAAGAAAAAGTGTATAGGTCTGTTCCTTTACTTTGAATTTCTGTGATTTTTTATGTATTTCTGTGCATTTTAGTCCAAAGTTCTGTCAAAATTCATATAAAAAACAATTTTTGACATAAGTTTTGACTTAAATTTACAGAAATTCAGAGTTAAGGGACACACATTATATTTAAAATTGTGAAACTTAAGTTTATTGGAGTTGATTCATAATCATATCAATCATATTGAGGATAAATTTGATTTATTGTTTTCTTGAAAAGGAAAAATAATGAAACGTTGTGATTGAAATAAATATTTCATAACAAATTTTTTATATTTTTATGCCAAAAATGTTAAAAAGAAAAGAAATCTCTGTGACTTAAATGATCTAAAGGAAAAAACTAAGAAAAGGTACCAACTGCAATTTTTTATACCTAGGTAGGTAAATGCATTCTAAAATTTAATGGGAAAAGAAACAAATTGACAAAATGCCGAAATAAAAAATGGTTATTTTTTGGCATTTTGTTTACGCAAAAAAAATTGTTTGCACAAAAAAACATTGCCAACTTTTTCGTCGATAGTATAATAATTATTATTATCATAATTATTATGATATAAAATAAGTATAGCCCATTGAATAACAAGCTAAGCCGACTACCTAATAAGTAAAAAAAAAAAATTCATTGACATTCCTGCATACCTACGACCATGAACTAAAAAATGATTTAAATTCCTAGATATACCTACTTACGCCCTTGATTTTCTGGCTTTTTCTGCTCTAATTTTAATGCTGAAACCTACCTAGGTATATATTTTAAATGATGTAAAACATCGATTTTTCATTGTTTTGAGATACGACCTTATTATTCTCGGGTGAGTACCTAAATGTTTATATGTATTTACGGACCAAAAAAAATATCTGCCCACTAACCTTCTTATACCTTAATCTACCCCCTAATTTTGCATTAACAACTTTAACTAGCGGGCTTCAAGTCAAATGAAACAAATTGTGACCAAAATATAATTTCCTTCATTTCACCTGAATCCCTATTGAAACTATTGATTATTAAAATATATAGCTACCTACCTACCGAAAGAGATCGTTTACCTTTACCTAAACCCACCACCCAAATTTACATAAAAACTTTTATTAAAATATACCTACCTACCTACATAGGTACATACACACCTATTAATTCCAACCTATCCTCGAAATCAAAAGTAATAGGTATATTTCTATCAATAATAATCTAGCAAAAACTTAACTATAGGTACATAAGTATAATATAAAACTTTCATACAATTATGTAGGTATGTAGGTCACAAAAGATGTATGTACCTATAACTACCCATCCTTGCAAAACAGATCTTCCAAACCAAATACCAACCTAAATATCAAATGTGTACCTACCAATAAATAAAAATTTTGCCTACCATCGAAATCTTTCAAGGAAATTTCAATACAAATACATACCTACCAAAAGTTATATGACTATCCTCAACGTCTAACAAGCACATTGCAAAAGCAAAACCTCAATAACGAAAGAAAATACACCTATGATTATATCTATATGTATATTTTTCTTCTCGCATTGACCAAGGACAAAAAACAAAATCTTTGAAAGTTTTAACAACGTTGCCACGGCACCGACGCAAACAGCTGACGCAGGTGTCTCTTTCACCCCCTTCATAAAACTTTCTTTGCTTCTCTGGCTGCATAAAATTCCAAAATAAAACAAGAAAATAGTCATTTTAAAGAGAAGACGAAAATAATTTTCTTACTTCCTTTAATTTTTTCTTTTATTTGACAATTAATAAACAGCTGATTTTACTTTCTCTCTTACTCCTTTTACTTCTTACCAGAATCGAAATAGTACTTTGCTCTCGTTCTGGCTACTTATTTTCCATTCTTTATGATTCTATGTTTACAAGTCTCCAACGCTAAAAATGCAGTTGATAGTGGCGCCGTCATAGACCTATTGTTCTACTATTTGAATCGCCGCCATGATAGTACTATGATTTTTACATACAAAGCCCCAGTTGATATTAGACAAACAGCATCATCTATCTGTCAACTGAAGCCAGCGCCATCTGAGAGTGAATTAATGAAACTCACAATAGCAAAAAAACAATAGGGAATCAGTGCCGTCGCCCAATTAAAAGTATTAATTCTATCAATATATCGATTTTAGCATACAATATGACAGGTTTTAAATGTTAAATATTGCAACTTGATTTTTTCAATTATATTTCTAAATTTGATATTATCATTCTTGTTGAAACTTTTTTAGAACACAAACGTGAAAATGAATTTTAAGGATTTTAAGGATTATTAAAAAATAAATTACATAATAACTTTTATTCCAGCAATAAGAACAAGTAGTCATGGGAGAGCGGGCGGAGGTATTTTATGTGGGTTCAAAACAAAATTTTCTAATTTTGTTCAATTTAAAATAATTGAAAATAGGCTTGTTTTCCAAGGCTTGTTTTGAAGGCTGTTAACGGAACTCTTTGATGACTTTGGACTTTTTGTACTGAATGGTCTTAAGGGGGATGAGCTCATATGATATATGGTGATAAGGGGGGTGAGCTCATATTCATTAGCGGGCAAGGGCATTCAGTTATCCACTATTGTGCAATATCTGAAGAGTGGGTTAGCTGTGTTGAGGATTTTGAAGTGCTCCCGGCCAACTTTTCAGCCCACTTACCAATCCTAGTAAACGCAAATTTCGATGGGGAAGTGCTGCAAAGGAACTCAGATATAAAAACGCAACAGAACAACTCAAACAATACATTGTGAACTTTTTCAACTTGATTTATAGCAATACTTCTGTGCCAGCCAGTTTTACAAAAGCTCTTATTTTTGATATATTCGAAAAAGGAGACGCAAGCCAGGTTGAAAATTATAGGGGAATTTCCATTCTTAATTCTCTTAGAAAGGTTTTCTCTACGATTCTATATGTAAGATTTTCAACTTGGATAGAAAACAACAACAAGCTCAGCATATACCAAGCTGGATTTTCAACCATAGATCATATTTTTGCTATAACCAGTATCGAGAAGAATAAGAAACTCTATGTGTGTTTTGTGGACTTTAAAGGTGCATTCGATACGGTTAATAGACAGGCACTAATTTATAAACTGGCATCGATTGGAGATTCAAAAAAGATTTTAATGTTGTACTTGAAATTACTGGAGTCAACAAGTGCAGCTGTATGGGATGGTTCTAAGTTATCAGGTTGGTTTGATACGTCTGCAGGTGTACCTCAGGGATGCATTCTGAGTCCTATTCTTTTCGCCTTCTTCATTGCTGATGTAGCTGATATTCTTCCGGGCGGCGTAAACTTTGTGGGAAATCTAATAAAGGTGCTTCTCTATGCTTGATGATGACTTGTGCTGATGACGGATAATCCCTTTTCGCTTCAACTTCAAATAAATCGATTACAGACGTACTGCGAGACATGGGATCATCAACGTTTTAAAAACGAAAATCATGATCGTCGAGAATCGACAGAGAGGAAGAGCACGGGAAGAAACTTGGCGTCTCAATAACGAGCGGATAGATGTGGTGAGTGAATTCAAATACCTCGGTGTAGTTTTATCACCTAACTTAAGCTTTGGCAAACATGCGAAGGAAAAAAGCAGTGAAGCCAAATTGGCAATTAACTTGATGTGGCCGAAATTCTTTGCAAACCATAATATTGATCTTGCTAAATATCAAGTTTTTAATGCTACTGTCAAAACGTGTATATGTTATGGAGTGCAGGCGTTTGGGGTCAGTCCCATTGAAGAATTTGAAGCTGGCCAAAAGTATTTTTTTAAGCGACTATTCCGTTTACCGATCTCTACCCCAACCTATGCAATTCATATAGAATCTGGTTTACCTCCCATTTATCTGCAAAACCTGAAAGCTCATTCAGACTACTTAATAAGGGTGATGTGGAAAAATGAAAACAGTCTCCATAAAGCAATCTTACTAAGTTGTTTGCTAACCAATGCTTCTCCGTTTAGGGAATGGAATCAACTGGCTTTATCTCATGACATCACGCTTTCTTTATCTGAGAGTAACGTTCGTGATTGGCAGAATATATTTGCAATGATCATAGCTAAAGTGGACGACAAAATATATGACCAGCACTTAACTATAGGATCATCATCAGCCTCTAGACTATTCTACAAAAGCCTTAACCATCAAATGCCTACTGGAGAAAGTTATCCTATTGAGTATCGACTCATTTGAAGTGATGAGCACCATTTTTAAGGCAAGAGTCGAGTTAAAAAATCTCAATTTTATACCTCATAGAGCCGATCTACGGCAAACTTGTAATCTATGCAACCAAAGAGAACCGGAGAATATCTTCCATTTCATTGCAATTTGCCCAATTTTACAAAAAATCCGAAGGTTATATTTCCAGGAAAGTTTTTTGACGTTAAATAGTTTCTACGATATATTAAATGGCTCTCGAGGTTGGTTTAGTTTGTTCAGTTTTTGCAATCATGCTTTGACCTGTCGTAATAGCTTCTAGAGATGTCAGATATTATTCAATCATTTAAAATTACTAGGCTTTGTTTTAAATCATCTAAAATTATAAAATTTTATGTTGCAAATCATTAAAATTGTAAAAGACCTCAGGTTTCTCGCTTCCCAATGTAACTTAATAGTTAATTATCTATTATAAATCATGTTTCAATATTAATGAAATTATATTAAAAAAAAACAAATATGTATATAAAAACGAAGACTTTTTAGGTATTATTTATATTTTTTATGATCTTTAAAATATTTTTTTTTTATGTTTCAAATCATCAAAAATTGTATCTTTTATTTTTTAAATCATCCAAAATTACAAGATTTTATGTTGCAAATCATCAAAATTGTAAATGATTACTATTAATTCACTTAATTTTCTTAGTAATTTTATAATTGCGTTATATCTATATTATACATTGTAAAACATTTTTCTTAATTTATCCCTTTATAAGCTAATAATTTTGTTATAACTATCTTTTATTTTTCTTTATATTTTCTTATTAATAAAATGTCATATCCGGCAGACGACATATTTTATCATGCCCGTATTCTTAATCGAAACATTATAATACTTTTTATAAAATAAAGAAAATCTTATCGATATAATCTAATCTAATTGCATTTAAAATAAAAATTTCTTATTTATTGAAAAAATATATAGGTATAACAAATAAACTTAAGCATGAATCTTTGAAACTCATTCATTAAAAGGCGGTAGTTCTTAAGCAAATAACTAGTAATTATTTTTTTACTATCTGCTACACTTTTTACAAATCTACTTCATTTCTTAAGTAAATTGCTTCACTTTCTGGGATCAGCATTCTCATCCCTGACCCAGACCCTAGTGTTTCCAAGTAAAACGGGTTATACATACCACACTTTTGTAGGTGCACTGAAATGTGTGTTGTGTGTGGGCTGGTGTGTGCACCGATTTCGATGTTGTGTATGTGGCGGTATGACTCACCGGACACCGGAGTTGGAACGCCGATGCGCACAATAATTGTGTTGTATGCATGTGCCGCTTAATGCAACGTAGGTGCACAAGAAAAACTATACTGAAAAAAAAGATGATTGTCCTTTTGTGGACATAAGGTCAATTACTGATTTTATATAACGGCTTAGAGTGTAAAGCAGCTAACTCCTGTTTTGCATTTTTTATAAACGAATATTTTAAGTAAAGTTTTCGCATTACTTGAATAAAACCAAAATTACATTAAATATTTTTCAACACTCGTTATTGCCAAATTCAGTGAAATTGAAAAGATTTGATAGACTTTTGTATTTTTCAGGAATTTTTGAAGTGTCTATAATAGTAAAAAAAAATGTGGAGTTAGCCGCTTTACACTCTAAGCCGACGATAAATAATAATTGACCTAAAGCTCACTAGAGAACAATTATCTTTTTATATAAAAGGTCACGAAATAAGGATACATAGTAAAATAAAAAGTTTGAAAATAACAATTGTCAAGAAATAATAGTTCTTTTCTTCAGCTGATTAATTTAAAAATCCAGGGGGGCAACCACCCCTCCCTGGCTCCCCCTGCGTACACCCTTGCCTTACGAGTGCATTGATCATAGACAGTGCACCTCATATGCCCTCACTAGCTGATGAATGCCGTTTCCATGGTTATTACCAAAACATTGGGGGAATGCGTACAAAAATGCAACAAGTTTTGTTATCGTCTTCTTCTCAACAATAAGTTTTTAATGCTCTCACCGAGACATGGTTAACCGAAAATCACCATAATGCCGAGATGTTCTTCTCTCAAGAACACTCCGTATTTCGCAAAGACAGGTGTTCTCTTGCAACTGGATTGGAAAGAGCTGGAGGGGTACTCCCTGCAGTGCGCTCTATTTATATGACTGAACTCAAATGATATTGCCTTCACCTTTTTACTCATCATTGGACATCGATCAAATTATTATTAAGGTATCATTTAAATAAAAACGTTATTTTTATAATAATAAGTTATATTCCTCCAAAGAGTTCCATTGAATTATATAAGGAACATATAAATAATATTTCGCATTAATAAATCCGACGATAATAAAAATATTGTTATAGTAGGAGATTTCAATCTGCCGAATTGATTGGGTATTTGATCCGGATGAGTCTTGCCTTTTTCCATATAATGTTAAACCTGAATGTGATTCTGTATTTATTGATTCTTTAACTGCACTGAATTTAGTTCAAATTAATCACTTTAAAAATAATTTAAATCGTATAAGTATACGATTCATTATTTGTTGATAAGGAGTTATATATGTATGTAAATAGTTCCTCTTTGCCTATTTTTTCTAATTCAATGCATCATATTGCCCTAACATTTGGAATCAAAATTATAAATTTTTTTAAATCTAAAATTTCAACACTACTTACATATAACTTTTCGAAAGCTATAGGTATTGCGAGCTATTTAAATTCTTTTCAGTTGCATTCAGCCATAGGCCGCCCTTGCGATTTGTCTAATTTTTAATTTTCGTTTCTTAATTCTCTTACATGCCGGCTCCACTAGACATGAGCCATGCTCGGACTATGAACCTGTCGAGAAAAAAACCAATGGAGGCAGAAAAATCCATGTCTTGTCGACGACATGTCGAAGAAAACCAAATTTTGAACAGCACATGAACGCTGTTCAAGCTTGGCCATGAGATTTAAGATTTTACGTGCATGTGAGTTGTTTATCTGATTTTCGTTATTATCTGGAGATAAATATTGATGTAAAAGTTGTTATTTATTTACGTGACCTTTGTTTTTATAATTTGAAATGAATATTGCTGCAAAAGATAGAAGTAGTGGTGAGAGAGAAATGAAACGACATGACATCATTTGCCCAGCGAGAAAAAATCTGCTGTTTGTTGATTGGATTGCGGTTGTGATGTTGGGCATCTGTATGTTCCGTGGAGCCGGGGTGTTAAGGAAGCTACTGATCTTTATGTTCCACAATCTGAAATCAAGAACGCCTCCAAGACTCCTTGGTACAATAAAAGGCTTATTAATTTAAATAATAAAAAGAACAAGGTTTTACAAATTGTTGCGAAATTCAAATTCTGATGCCAGTTTGCATGAAAAATATATAAAGCTTTAAAAAAGTTTTAAGATTCTTAATAAATTTAAAAAACTCCAATGGAATTCCTAAAAGTATGCAATTATCCAGGATCAACTTATACGAATCTACTTACTATTTGCAATGCCTTTGCTGAGTTTTTAAAATCGAACTACTTAAATGCATCTTACTTTCATAACTTCCCTTCTGGAAATTCTAATAATTCTGTTAGTATAGGCCTCCTTAATATTTGTATTTTGGAGGTCAAAAATGCTTTATCTGGGCTTAATAATGACACAAATGCTGGCCCAGATGGTATACTACCTATCTTTTTAAAGAAGTGTGAATCCGTTCCCTCTAGAGTTTTGTGCCTCATTTTTAATAGTTTACTTCAGCTTGGTGAATTCATACCTGAATGGAAAAAATCCTTCGTCACTCCCATTCATAAGAGTGGCACTGTTATGTATGAAGAATTTTGTAATGGAAGGAAACACTTTGTATTTAAGTTTCTTAATATTAAGTTTATTAGGTTAAGGATTAAGTTCTTGCCTCGTGGATGGTTGGAAAACGAAAAAGAATGAAGATTGCCGGATATATCATAATATGACATTTCTTCGTTCACTTTTTACATATAAGTTTTGCATGTATAATGCTGCCAAATAATAATTCATGTTTTTAGTGCTTATGTATAACAATAACTTAATGTAAATATAACATTTCCTCCCTTCCTTATATAATTCAAAAACTTATAGATATTTAATTTTTACAAATTAGTTATACATTAAGAAAGAAGGTGCTTTTCTATTTCTTGTTGATCGGCGTAGTTCAGTTTTACCTGACTTTACGATTGGGGCATGTTCTGCATCCAAATTAGTTGAAGTTCCAACAACTAAATCTTTCGAACATGTCGAAGAAGATTGGATCGGACTTCCATCTGCGACACTCAATCCAGCTTCATTTGAAATAGTTTGCGGAGTTCCTGCAATTTTCTCTGAGTTACCCGAACAAGTTTCGATCAATGGGGGTACAGTTTCTTGTAATATGAGTTGTCTCGGTGTATTTTCACCGATTTCTCGAATTTGATCTATATGCCTGTGCCATACTCTGCCATCATCTAACTCAATAAGATAGTGCAATAACCCTGTTTGTTCTAATACTTTGCCAAATTTCCATTTCATATTTTTATCAAAATAGTCTCTGACAGAAACCCTCGTCCCTCTTTGAATAGTTCTTTTAGCTCTTTCATTGTAGGGAACTGTAGTCTTATTGATATCCGGTATTGGTATCATTAAACTCAAGCGTGATCTTATTTCTCGCCCAAACATCATTTTGGACGGTGATTGATTCGTTGTTGAATGAGGGGTTATTCTATATCGGAACAAAAATTTTGAAAGGTTCAAATCCCTGTTTGAACTGTTGCTCTGCAAAGCACGAAGTGACTTTTTTAATGTTTGGACACATCTTTCCGCCAGCCCATTTGTGGCTGGATGATACGGAGCTGATCGTTTATGAACGATCATATTCAGCTTTAAGAATTCTTGAAATTTGTGCCCTGTAAATTGGGTACCATTGTCTGTTACTAGTACTTCTGGTATTCCAAACGTGGCAAATATAGTCCTACAAATTTTAATAGTAGATTCTACGGTTATGTTTTGAAGAAAATATATTTCTGGCCATCGTGAAAAGGCATCTACTAATATAAAGTAGTATCCGCTATGCAATGGTCCACAAAAATCAGCATGCACTCTTGAAAAAGGTGCTTTAGCTGGTTCCCAGCGGTGAAAAGATTCTTTTGGGACGTTGCTTTTGTTTGCATTACAAATAAAACAATTTTTACATTTTTTTTCAATGTCAACATCCATGTTGGGCCACCAACAAAAACCTCGTGCCAATTGCTTCATTTTAACAACTCCAAAGTGTGTTGAATGAAGTTCATTTAATGCTATTGTTCTAAGAGAACGTGGTACTACAATTCTAGGCCCTCTCATAAGACATCCGCGTTGGATTGAAAACTCATTTTGATCGATGTTAAATCGATTTGCTCGTGGAGCTGTTTTACCTGTTTTCAGGTACGATAACAGTGTACTCAATTCTGAATCATTTTTAGTTTCAGGTTGTATCGATTCGACTGTAATAGGTAAGGCTTCAATCTGTTGTACATCTACGATTTCCGGTTCATCATACTCATAAAGAGATTCACTAGTCAATGGTAAGCGAGATACAAAATCTGCATTGGAATGCGATTCTGTATTTTTTTATAATGTTGCATCCTAGTTGCACATAAAGTCGGTAACGCTTTTGAAGGAGAAAAGATTTGAAGCAGCGGCTTATGATCAATATAAAGAGTGAATCGGTGACCCCAGAGGTACTGGTGGAATTTGCGTATACCGAAGATAATTGCGTATGCTTCCTTATCAATTTGGGAATATTTTTGCTGTGTAAGCGTTAAGCATTGGGAAGCAAACTGTATTGGGCGCTCTGAGCCGTCAGAATATATATGGGAGAGCACTGCTCCAACCCCATAAGAAGATGCATCGGTTGCAAGAATGATCGGTAATTTTGGGTCAAAATGAGCTAAAATTCTATCCGATTGCATCTCTTGTTTCACAAAATTTATAAAATTTGAATCTTTTGAAATAAGTCGATATAATGGTTTTAATAAGGTACTAATGTTTGCAATGAACCGGCGATAGTAGTTTACTAAGCCAATGAAGGAGCGTACTTCCGTTTTATTTTTAGGGACAGGTGCGTTTTGAATCGCTTCTATTTTACATTTAGATTTTTGTAATCCGTCTTTTGAAATTATGTGACCACAGTACTCGATTCAGTCCGCAAGAAAAGAACTTTTTTCAAATTTATGTGAAGGTTGTGTTTTTGAAAAATTTTAAAAACAGCTTCTAACCTTAAAAGATGGTTCTTTGTATCCGATGCCGTTACTCTAATGTCATCTATGAAAATACTTGTACCTGGGATACCTTTAAGAAGATTCTCCATTTCTCTTTGCCATATAGCAGGCCCAGGTGCTATACCATACATCATCCTACAACACCTATATAACCCTTGATGGGTATTTAACGTAAGACATTCTCTATCTTCATCGCGAACTTCGAGATGTAAATACGCCTGGCTAATGTCAATTTTCGAGAATTTATCTCCACCTGCCATTGTAGCTGTGAGCTCTTCAGTAGTTGGCAAGTGAAAGTCATCTACTATAAGATTTGGATTAACTGTAAGGTTATAGCTACCACAAATTCTAATTTTTCCTGAAGCTTTAACTACCGGGACAATTGGTGTTGCCCATTCGGATTGATTTACCCTTTCTAAAACACCTTCTCTAACAAGGTTGTCAAGCTCTTCTTCTATTTTGGGTAAAATTGCGAAAGGAACCATTCGCGGCTTCAGAAAGACTGGTTTTGTATTTGGCTTGAAATATAATTTAGCCTGTACACCGGATATTTTACCTATACCAGGAGAAAATATTTCCTTATATTTTTGTATAAGCGGAATTACCTCTGTTGGAACAGTGGAAACATCAAGATTATGAATTTCATGTAGGCTTATTTCCAATGGTCGAATCCATTCCCTTCCTAATAAAGGTTCCCTATCTGAATCTACAATGTAAAGGTCTAGCTGCATATTTTTATCTTTGTATTTCACATTAACTTTAGCATAACCTAGAACGTTTAATTTTGTTTGGCAGTATGACACTAAACCTATTTTTGCAAAATATATTGGCACTTTAAACAATTTATCAAACTGAGACTTACCCATGATAGAAACTGCAGCACCACTATCAATTTCCATGTTGACATTCTTATTTTCAACTTGAACACGTGTAATGAACTTGCTTCGATTGTCACAGCTGGAGTCGATCACCAAAATTTCCTCGACCTGTATGGAATTAGTTGATACGATGTTTTTTTTCTTTTTCTGACAAATAGACTGTACATGCCCTGGTCGTTTACAAAAATTGCAGAATAAATTTTGTTTTGTACATTTATTTGCCAAATGGCTTGAACTACCGCACCTGAAACATGTTAAAGAATTATTTCTATTTACAATTGAATGGTTATTGAATTTAGTATTATCTTTTTTATTATTTCTAAAGTTGTTGTTGCTGCGTGAACTGCTGCTGCTGTTAACTGGATTCTTGTGAGATGTAATGAAGTTGATTGCACTACGAGATGTGCGCAGATCTCCATGTAACTGATTTGCGTCTTTTTCGGAAAGTTCAATGCCAATAGCCGTCTTCACTGCATCATCCAGCTTAAGATCTTTGCACTCTAGAAGCCGGGATTGTGTACGCTTACTCGCAAGGCCAAAAACGAACTGATTGCGTAGAGCTGTCTGATGATAGGTGCCAAATTTACAGTGTATGCTGAGCTTTTGTAGAGAGGTTATAAATTCTTGAATACTTTCTCCCTCAAGTTGTTTCCTCTGGTGAAACCTGAAGTTCTCGGCAATTTCCAAGGGCTCCGGGACGTAAAAGGTTTTCATTATCTCGCAAAGACTCTCGTAAGATCTTGACGTAGGTAAGTCTGGCGAAAGTTTGTCACAGAGTATATCGTATGCGGTGGCACCCATGAAATGAAGAAGGTAGTGGATCTTGAATTCTTCGTTGACTTGAAAAACCTTGAACGAACCCTCCAAGCGTTGTACCCAGCGGTCCCAATTTGATGTCGAAGAATCAAACATCTCTATGGTAAAACTGGCTTGTACGGAGGTCATTGTATCGAAAGCTTGTGGTTTTGGAGCTGGTGAGATTTTTGTATCGTCTTCTCGTGTATCACTCTCCTTTGCTGGCTCGTTTCCAACTTGCTTCTTCGGAGGCATAAAGTAGGTATGTGTAGGTTATAGTTTGGTATATATATATTGACGTGACGCAAACTTTAGTTTTTTTTTTTTTTTTTTTTTGTTAAGAAATTGTGGGGAAATATCCCATCCTCGTCGCCAAATTGTTATGTATGAAGAATTTTGTAATGGAAGGAAACACTTTGTATTTAAGTTTCTTAATATTAAGTTTATTAGGTTAAGGATTAAGTTCTTGCCTCGTGGATGGTTGGAAAACGAAAAAGAATGAAGATTGCCGGATATATCATAATATGACATTTCTTCGTTCACTTTTTACATATAAGTTTTGCATGTATAATGCTGCCAAATAATAATTCATGTTTTTAGTGCTTATGTATAACAATAACTTAATGTAAATATAACAGGCACAAAGCAAGACATTTCTAACTACCGTCTAATTTGCAAATTATCTGCAATAAACTTAATTTTTTATTTGAAGAAGTGATTTCCCTTTTTCAGCACGGCTTTGTACCGGGTACATCAACGTCCACAAACCTTACCATTTTTACTAATTATGTGCTCATTCATTAGAAAAGGGTAAGTTGATGTAATCTACATCGATTTTTCAAGGCATTCGATGGTGGCTGCATCACGGGATCTGAATATCAAAATTAGAAAAAATTGGTTTCCACCCAAACATGCTTAAGTGGTTTATGTCGTATTTTGAAGGGCGCATTCAGTATGTTTGTACTGATTTGATTATCTCTAATCCTATTTTAGTCTCTTCTGGTGTTCCTCAAGGAAGCCACTTAGGTTCAATTTTGTTCCTTTTATTTATGACTTACCTGATGCGCTTTTAAATTCAATGAGTCTTTTAATTGCTGATGACTTACAAATTTTTAGACGTGCAGAAAGATTGATCGAATGTTTGCATCTTCAATAAACATCATAAAGCTTTCCAGTGAGTTCAATTTGTAAGGGTTTTGTTTTACATACAGCAGTTAATTGAATTTGTGAAGGGTTCCGAATATCCAGTGATTCTGCTGTTCAGCTGGGTCTAGATCAAATCATTGCTTGGTTTTAGTACATTGCATGAGGGTACGGTATTGTTGTTGAAGAGATTAAATTCACAACTGTATGTCTGTGACCCAGTGTGGTACTTTGCCTTTTTGTTGGTGCAGTAGAACTGCATGTCTTTTCCCTTGTCACACTCTTTAAGCTCAGATGTTGTCATTACAAAATATTGGTGTCTATGACGATTTATGGCTAGAATTTCTATAGCCGGATTGATGATGAGAAGTGTATTGTTGACAATTGAAGGAAAGGGTATAAGTTGAAATAGATTGAAGGATTCTTGTTCAACTAATGGAATTTTTATGACAAATAACAGGATTTCCAGTTGCATGTTCTTGTGTTGTTAAGATTTTGTAGAAGTGAAGCAAGTCCTCTTGCTAGAATGGTAATGTTTGGGATTGGGGTAAGTGGTTTTTGATGTTGACAATTTCTGCTCTCAACTGAGCTGGTGATTGCAGAAGAGGGCTGATGGTTCCATAATGTACTTCAGTAAATATGTCGCGAATAGAGTCCTCAATTCGTTGCAAATTTGAAGCCATGATCATTAATTGCATTGTCAAAGATGTAAAGATTTGGTAAATTCTAAGTAGATCTGTCGTTTCTCCAATTTTCGCGATGATGTGTGTGTCTTGATTTTTAAGTGTAATCATGCGTTCTTCTCCTTCGAGATGATCTTGTTTCATTATGTTGATGGTGGAGTCTATTATGGAAGTCTGATTTTTTAACATTGTTAATAGATGTGCTTATTGTTGTTGACTAGATTTATGGATTGAGATATTTCTTCAGCGTATTTGGAATCAAGTAGTCCAAACAGCGAATGCGCTAAATTACCGACTATGTTGATAGCCGCCCGTGAGGCTCGATGTTTTTAAATCAAGTTAGTTTCTACTTGTAGACAGTTCTTCATGCTCTGTATGTTGTTCTTAACTGCAGTTGCCTGCATAGATGTTGAAGGGCAGTTGTTCCATTGTTGAATGCTTCCAACTCTGATCGAATAGGTGCTAGGTCGTAATAGACAATGATTTTCATTCATTTGCAATTAAGTTTGTGGATCCAAGATTGTCGAAGTATATTCCTGGATTGTTGTCAAATCATGATATGTATGTTTATGGGTGATGCGCAAATAAGCGGTAGCAGGAGCAATGATAGTTTAACGGTGGTCACTAATGAAAGGTGTGATGTCCTTCTTCGTTTTGTCGGTGATTCTACGGTATCATTTACCAACGGTTCGGGAAGTGGAGTTACGTCAGTAATATCATCGTCCTTGGACAGTGGGGCTAGGCGATGGATTGGTCGCTTGAGTATTCCAGATTTGGTTTTGACATTGACTACTCGAACAACATTGTCGTCACCCTTGATGACTTGGACAATCCTTCCCAGCGGCCATTGAAGTGTTGGCGTGTTGTCTTCTTTGATTATAACCATGTCACCAACACTGATGTTCTGTTTATGCTGATTCCATTTGGTTCTTTGTTTTAGTTAATTTAAGTATTCATTTGACCATCGCTACCAGAATTCATGTTTCAAGTAGAGATTGAATTCCACAGATTCCGAAGATTGATTTTTTCTGGAGCAGAGTCAGGATCTACCTGAGCAGTCAACGTTTCGTCAATTAAGAAATGTCCTGGTGTCAAGGCAGCCAGATTGTTTGGATTGGCCAGATTGACAGCAGCTTTCTATAAACCGCCGAAGTGTGGAGCTCTCGATGGGATGAATTTGAATGTTATTCCCTTCTTCCTGCTTGCCTTGATTATGGCTTCCTTTGCTTCAGGAGTGTGTAGTACACTGTTTAATTCTTGAAGTTAATTCTTTACTCCCACGAAGATGGTTGCATTGTCACAGTAAAGGGTTTAAATTCGTCCACGGCGACAAATGAATCTCCTTAGTGCTGCGATGAATGCTTCTGTCGTTAAGTCAGTTACTATTTCTAAATGAACTGCCTTGGTTGCAAAGTTGATGTTCATTATATGGCATCAATGTGGGGTGTTTGGCATTGAATGAGATTGATGCGAGTTAATACCCTAGAAGTACAGTTTTTACAAAACATAAAATATATTATAATTTCTTCCTTATTTCAACCATAGCACCATAAACAGCAACCCAAGCCAAACCTCCATAAAACCATAAAACATCAAGTAAAGCCGAACCGCCATATGTTAGCAAACAACATCCTTATCCCAATTCACACCATAAAACAGCAACCCAAGCATCATCGCTATCTCACAAGATACCATACGTTGACCAGACGTAAACAATTCAACTATCGTTGGAAGTTCCCGAACAATCATCATGGCTTCATCATGAGGGATGAACACAACGGATACATATAAATATAGGATCAGGTCAAAACAACTGGGTCCTTAGTACAGTGAAACTCAGAACCAGACCTACGTCGTATAGTGCTAAGATAAACCCTGTTTAATTGTCAAAGAATTATATTAGTAAAGAATTTTTATGAAAAAAATAAAGAAAAAAATTATATTTTTTTCCTCTTTCACAATTACTACAACTTAACTGGGGGCTCAACCGGGATACTAATAAAACGTTATAAACTAATTGGAAACCGAAAACAGATATCTTCTACATATCTGCTGTAGCTATTTTAAAAACAGTAAAATAATTCAGTGTAAAGTTTAGTCGCGATTAAACTTCTTCACGTCGGCACGAGTATTAGCTTACGGGCTTTTACATCCAACACGGAAAACTGTCAACACTTCGATTTAACCCAGCCAAACAAAAAAGAAGACAACTTTAAAGTCAAAATATCCATAAGGATCTAAAGGAAGAAAAAATATCACAAAAAGATAAAATCAATCAGCTTGTTTCCCAAATGGAGGGAATGCAACTAATAATAGAAAAGATACGAAAAGAAGCAGGAGAACGGTTCGTTAAACTCGAATCCCACGCTAATATACGGAACAATGTGACAGTGTACACAGACATAGTACCGAATTACACATCTTCCAACGACATCAAAATGACGTTATTCCAAAGTTTGCCCCAACTCAAAGGAGACATAGATGAGTAAAGAAGCTGGAGAAAACAAGAATGGAACGCCATGGACAACATTAAAAAACACACAGCTCATAATAACTATTTCGAAGCATTGGGAATAGTTCGGACGAAAATGACTGGTCCAGCATAAATTATACGGACATACTTTGAACTTTTAAGAGATAGATAGTTTAAAAGAATTCGATATGATTCTAGGAGATTCAGGTCTTAGGCAAATGAAAGCTAAAATAGATTTCTTTGCATGTAAATTTACATACTCAGTAAAACATAAACTACAATTAATAAATTATATAACAGGAGATACAGAAGGTAAACATGAGTATAATAAGAAGATAGATTTTATAATGCAAAGAAATGAAAACACTAGCGAAGGATTACCCTTTACTATAACCATAGAGGCAACAGTTAGGACTTCAAATGGAGATCCAATATGGACAAAACACTATCCGTATCCCATATCGGATAATGATTTTGTCAATAAAGAATTGGAAAAATTGTTAAGCGATGGAATTAGACAAAGGTCAAGAAGTCCTTATAACTCTCCAATTTGGACAGTGCCCAAAAAAGGACTAGACGAAAATGGTAAACCAAAACGTAGAATAGTAATCGATTTTCAGAAGCTTAACGCTCAGACGATTACTGATAGATACCCGATACCTGATGTATCCATGACTTTACAAAATTTAGGAAATGCTAAATATTTCTCGGTTATTGATTTGGAATCTGGATTCCACCAAATTAAAATAAAACAGTCAGACAGAGAAAAAACAGCATTTAGTGTAAACGGCGCCAAATATGAATTTGATAGAATGCCGTTCGGGCTTAAGAATGCTCCCGCTATATTTCAACGTTGTGTTGACAATATACTGCGAGAATTTATAGGCAGGTTTGCATATGTCTATATAGCCGATGTTCTCATATACTCGAATACACCAGAGGAACATATTGAACATATATCTATAATAGCAGATGCTCTTTATAATGCGAACATGAAATTGAGTAGTGAAAAAAGTAAATTTTTCAAGATTCGGTAGAATACTTAGGGCACGTTATAAAACATAAAAGGATAACAGTAAATCCAAATAAAGTAGAAACTATTATGGAATATCCTTTACCTACTAACCTAAAAGAACTTCGTTCATTCTTAGGGTTAGCTAGTTATTACTAGTTTATAGAAAACTTCGCACAAATCACGAAACCATTAACAATATTTTTAAGAGGAGAAAACGGTATGGTGAAAAAGAATCAAAGCAAAAAAATGTTGATTGAATAAGATGAAGCAGCAATAAATGCTTTTAATTTATTAAAAAAGAAATTACAAGGGGAAGTTGAATTATTTCAACCTGATTTTAGTAAACCGATAGAACTTACTACAGATGCAAGTAATTTTGCAATAGGTGCAGTTCTATCACAGAATATAAAACCTATTACTTTTATCAGTAGAACTTTTTCAGAAACCGAACAGAATTATGCTACGAACGAGAAAGAACTCTTGGCAGAAATATGGAGATTACAGAAACTCAGAAATTACTTATATGGTATAGCAGATTTGACAATCCTAACAGATCATCAAAGTCTGATATACAGCATATCGGAAAAAAACCCAACAGTAAGCTAAAGCGTTGGAAAAACCTTATCGAGGAATACGGTGCAAAAATAGTATACAAACCAGGCTACCAAAATGTTGTTGCAGATGCGTTGTCACGCACAAATCTAAAAATAAATGTTAACACACAAGAACAAAGTACTTCAGATCATAGTATGAGTAGTAGTCCAGACGATAGATACAGTGTTACAAGGAAACCATTGAAAACATATAAAGACCAAATTATAATAGTTAAACAAAGGAACAGTGTGTACCATACAAAAATAGAAACGTTGTTTGAGAAAAATTCTCGGTTTACGATAACATATGGAGACATAAGTACAGTCTCACAAGGACTAAAGTCCATATTGAACCCAAATCAAGTAAACGCAATCTATTGTGAAGAGATAGTATGGCATGAGATCATACCGGTCATAAAAACTAAGTTTGAAGCATACAAAATAATACACACTCAAACACTTCTAGAAGATATTCAAGACAAAATAATACAAACACAGATAATAAACGATATACACTCAAGAGCTCATAGAAATCCAAAAAATAATATACTAGAAATTCAGGAAAAATATCTGTGGTGTTTGGTAGAAACATAACTCCAAAAATCGATTTTTTTCTATTTTGAATGTTATTATAATTTTTTTCACCTATATTTTCATTAGTATAAAGAAGAAAGCTGTAGCGACACTAGAAATCGGTGTAAAAATATGGTCAAAAGATGATAAGTAACACTTCCATATTTTATATTTGGTATAAACCTGATATGTGTGCTTATCAAGTTTGTACCACACAAATTAAGAGTTAAAAAATAATGGTACATACGAATCTATGTACTAAATCTAATACTTAAGTACTTGTGCTAATTAAATGTGTGTCATGCTACTCTCTTGTTGTAATCATATCTGGCAACACTTGTTATGGCTTGTCTTGTAAGAGCAATAGTATTGTTATTTCCCAAGATCATTTATTTTTATTATTATTATTTATTATTATTTATTATTATTTATTATTATTTATTATTATTTATTATTATTTATTATTATTTATTATTATTTATTATTATTTATTATTATTTATTATTATTTACCATACTGATGTGGACAACGAAGCTGTTAATACCTTTTAGCTTGTTACTGCTGCGATTATTTTTTTAATAAAAAATGGAAAATAAAGAAAACGGTGTAATTGAGAGAAGCTTTACCCTCTATTTTGATAAGTGTCCTGGTGAAAATCGAAATAGTATACTACCAATAATGTTTCGATTTACAAAAACAAACACTGCCACAGATAAAACTACTTTTTCCTGGAATAAGATTTTTTGGCAAGAGTTCAAAGCATCCAGCAAAGTTGTCGCATTTAAGTATTCATTGAATATATCTGAACCGTTCAGATTTTTGTCCATGCACAGGAGAGGCAAACCTTTTTCCTTGGACAAAATTAACCTTCCATTAGCCCATCGCGAAACGGTTCCTATAGACATCAAGAAATATAACGATGTCCAGGATCTGCAGGATCGACCCAATTTATCATGACTTTTACAAAACCTTTAAACATTCTCTGTAGCAAACAGCCTATTCTTATATGAGTGACAGCGATGAAAATTACGAAGAATAAACTTTTTCTTCAATTTCACTTTAGCTATATGTGATCTTATAATGACTTTGTGTTATGTTCAATGTGCATACAAAACAAAACAAAAATCGAATATAAAAATTACAAACTGTCTTTCATGATAACTCCCGATTTGGCTCATATATTTTTCCTTTGTATTTGGTATAAACATGATAACTGCCAGAAACTAAAAAAGTATTAATTTTTTTGAAGAATCTTAAATGTACATTGGAAGATCAGTTAAATGTATACATCATTAAATAGAAAGTTTCCAATTATTTCACACAGCTTTTTTAAAACATTCCAATAAATATTTAAATGCTTTTTCTGGAAAACTAAATTTTTGGAGTTATCATATTTCGACCAAACACCACAGATATTATTGGCCAAACATGACAAAAGAAGTAGTGCGATTTTGCGCCGAATGGTTGAATTGCAATAAAAACAAATACGAACGCAAACCAAAAGAGCAAACAATTGGAAAAACCCGAATACCAGGTAAAGCGGGCTTAAGTATAGCCATGGACATATTTTATATGGATAACCATATGTATCTAACAAGTATAGATAGATACAGTACAAATGTAAAGATTAGAAATATAATAGATAAAAGTAATTTTAGTAAAGTCTTGGAAGAAGTTATAACACAACTATACCCATACATAGAAGAGACAGATAACGAGAATATCTTTTGCATGCCTACAAGTAAAATTATTTATAACCGCCACTCGATTCAACACAAAACCAGTCCTGTATTGCATTCTCAGAGTAACGCCCAAATAGAGAGGGTACATAGTACAGTGATAGAGCTAACGAGACTCCTGGCAGAAGAAAATAAAACCAAGGGTAGTGACGAAATTTATAACGCAGCCCAACTAACATACTCTCGAGAGCTTAGCTCTCATTTTCTCACAAAAACGCCCATAGTACTTTTTTAGATCTTATTGCTAAACTTAAGACTGGATCTCTCGTAATGAAACATAAATTTGTCTCATAGTGCTTTCATTAAATGATTTAAGCATTTTTTTGCATCAAATCACTCTAATCTTATACCTACAACAATTATTACTCCTGTATGTAAATTGTAAGTCTTATAATAATTTTGTTTTCAAATTCAAACTTTAAACGTCATTTTTAAGTCTTTAAAATCTCTTAACAAGAGCTAATAAAGTAACAACTACAAAACTCTTACTATAGGATTCATATGAGATGTTGCACTGACAGCAGCTTTATTTGATTCATACAACAGACGTTCTTTTTTTTAACGTTTTGTATGCACATTGTTTTCTGGCGTTCAGTTTTCTATGGGTCTGGCTTCCTGAAGGAAACATTGAATGCCGATGCCGATTACTATTTAAAATGTTTTTAATTTTGTGACCAATGTAAGTTTTCGGTGATAGACATTCTTTTTATTTTATTTCGGTGTAATATAAGGTTTTTCTGACAAAATTACGCTTGAAAATTTGACCAAAATATTCATGCAACGGCATAAGCCCATTGTAAACGTTTTAATGTTCAAAACTTCGTAAGTTTGTCACAATTTGTATGGAAAATTAGAGAGATTTACGAAGCTTAAAATTTTACTAGGTCTATAGTTTTGTTGCGGAATGTTAATTTTTTGATATTCTTTGTTCATTTATTCCAAAAATTATGACGTTATAATGAAGATTTATTGTTCAGAAAAGGTAATGCATAAAATTTAATATTTCAAACTTTGAGATTTCATCTTTTTTTTAAACATCAATAACAATTCACATTCTTAAGAAAAAAGGGGACGCATCACCGATTTGTTCTTGGTTCGTTTGATAGATGTCAAAATAAAGCAGCCATATTGAAATTAGAACGAAGTGTTTTTTGTATAGTTTGAGGGTTACCGTGATATGAAATTAAATTTTGAAATAATTTATTTGGTTTTCCATTATGATGAATTTATTTAAGTTATATTTATGCATATACGTGTATTGATATTGATGTTTATTTTGTTCAACATTAAATAGAAACGAAGTATTTTTACAAGTATATTCGATGTGAATGTGAAGTTTTGTAATTAAATACTGTGCTTAAGTTCTTTGTCTCTTAGGAGCATCATCAAATTGAAATAATGACATTTAATTACAGAGCATCTGAAATTCGCACTGTATAGTGACAAAATAGAAAGTCGGTAGTCACTGACAGTTTCGTTATAAGGCACGTCAAACTAATATCTAAAAATATAAATTCTAACTTATTATTTTTTCATTAAAACGTCTCTTAACCTCTTGTAAATTCTTAGATTACAAAAAACAGGCATACAAGAATAAGACCATCAATTCGACATATTATCCGCTATTACATCTTTTTCGTCATATACCATGAATAAGTACCATAAATAATTTCAGCATAAAAAGTACTATTCTTGTTCAAAGCAAACATCAAGGTAACCCTTTTTCCAATTCAAAATAAAATTAAAATAATTTAAATATCAATTATTTTGAAAGCGCTGCGTTATTTTTCGAAGTAAAATGTGTAAGTTAGTAGAAAAAGTTTCAATGGCACTAAGATTTAACTCCACATATGCGACAAACTATAATTATACTAACGTCGCCATGAAATGAAAATATATATTCACACATTAATTTTTCAACATGAGACAATGACGATGACACATACAGACATAAATACTTCGTACCAAGTTTCCGTAGGAAGTATACAAATGTGAAAGATAAGTATCTGTTTTTTTTTAATTATGCACATACTCCTTCTCTTTTCATCAACTCCCACAAGAAGTGACGCATTATCCTAACAAGATTAATGGAGCATTTGTCATCCCATAGGAACAATAAAAATGTTTCTATAAGAGGAAATTAACTCCGATAAGTGGGTCATTTAAGGCTTCTAACATTTTCATAAGGATGTAGGAGTACTCTCCTAGAGTTAATATAACTCCCGAAATAAAGTCTCACAAGCCTCTAGGAAACTCTTATGACAGGAAAATTGTTACTTGGGAGTGAAACAATACAATAGTACGATTCACAGTGTCACTGGCAAAAGACCTAACGAATTGTTCTTCGAAAGGAATACGCATAGTAAAACTAAAGAAATACTCAAAAACAATCAAGAGAAAGTGCTTAAATATCACAATAAAAATAGAGTAAATAAAATAGTTGGAAAGGGTGAGAAAGGGTTTGTTAAAACAAAAAACAGGAACAAAAATAAACCTGTCTACAGAGAAATGATCGTGGAAGAAAATAAAGAGAACGTTATTGTAGCAAAAAACAATAAAATATATCATAAAGATGACATCCACCAACGAGTTATCAAAAGTAATAATGTGGTTAGTAAAGGCAATATACCACATACAGTGCCAAGTGGTTCAAAATAAGAACAATACCTTAGAAATCCTTCCTCTTAAAATAAATAAATTCGTGCTTTTAGAAACTGATCCCGTCTATTTGTACAATTCAACTAAGTTCTTATATCATGTAACAAACATTAGTAAGTTGTTAGGACCAGTCCCCGATCATGTTGAAGTGGGTAAACTCAATGAGGAGGAATAATATTTAATAAACAAAATAGAACATAATATTGAACAGTTAGAAACACATCACAAAACAAAAAGAAGTTTAGATTTCATTGGAACCGCAGTAAAGTTCATAGCTGGAAATCCAGACGCTTACGATTTAAAAGAAATCAAAACCACGTTAAATGACATCATAGAAAATAATAATAAGCAAGTAGTAGTTAAAGAACACTTTAAGGAATTCTTCAAAAATATCCGTTCTTATGAAAATCATAGAGTTCATATATTTAGAGAAACATTAGAACAAATTAATAATTTATTAGAAACAATTAACTTTGCTAAAAAAGGAACATTTGTGTCTAAAAGCATTGACATTAAAGATGAAAGAGAAATAGTACAAAATGAATAAATATCTTAGAACATTCAGAAATTCACATGCTGAAATATCAAGATTTATATGTTACAATATTCAAATATCCTATTATATCACACAAATGTAAATTTTTCAAAATCGTCCCTCTAGAATTCAAACATGGGAAACTTTTTTTAGATTCAAATATTGCACAGTGTAAAAACTTCTGAAGAGTAAATAAATGTAAGAAATTTTTGAATTCCAATATATGTAAGCTTGTAAAAATAAAAGACAATTGTACAACAAATGTTATAGAAAATGAAGAATCCAATTGTAAAGTGATTCAGGAACAGAATGAGCAGGTCAGACAATATACTGAAGACTCAATAATAGTATCGGGTTTGAATAAAATAAACAATGAAACAATTTAATTAAAATAAGTAAATCAGTTATTATAAACGGTAAAGAATACAGAAATGAAAAAGAAACTATCTTAAAATATGTAAAAAACAAAAATCAAAATAATATTTACATAAATGAAATACTGGAATCAGAATCAAAACTTAAATTTAATAATATTAAAGCATTGAAAAAATGTATATTGCCATTGGAACAGCATCCAATATTATACACATTTGATTTAATAGTCCTAATAAGTATTATAATGTTTAGCGTATCAATATATTCAATAATACAAAACAAATACAAAATAAACAAAAACGAATAAGTGAAAAAAGAGCTGTTCAAAATCAAGAAAAAACTTTAAAATGTTAAATAGGTTCGGAATTAATAATAGTGAGGGCACTATATTATAACCAAGGGGGGAGTTAATACCCTAGAAGAAAAGTTTGTACAAAACATAAAATATATTATAATTTCTTCCTATTTCAACCATAGCAGCATAAACAGCAACCCAAGCCAAGGCAAGTAAAGCCGAACCGCCATATGTTAGCAAACAACATCCTTATCCCAATTCACGCTATAAAACAGCAACCCAAGCATCATCGCTATCTCACAAGATACCATACGTTGACCAGACGTAAGCAATTCAACTATCGTTGGAAGTTCCCGAACAATCATCATGGCTTCATCATGAGGGATGTACACAACGGATACATATAAATATAGGATCAGGTCAAAACAACTGGGTCCTTAGTACAGTGAAAATACTTAAAGAAGGTAGATCCAGCATAACAAACTCAGAACCAGACTTACATCGTATAGTGCTAAGATAAACCCTGTTTAATTGTCAAAGAATTATTTTAATAAAGAATTTTTATAAAAAAAATAAAAGAAAAAAATTAAATTTTTTTCCTCTTTCACAATTACTACAGCTTAACTTGCGTTCCTCCCTCCCTCCCGACCCCTCCCTCCCTCCCGACGGCGACGGTTTTCACCTTAAAGTGGTGAGGGGGTTTACGTCTGACCCTCCAGCAACCCAGCTGCAGTGTCAAACAACCAAGAAAAACCAAAACAGAGATGTAAATCGAAACAAATGAACTATGGATAAAGTTTACAATGATGATGAAAATCGAGTGAGGATATGCACTCAAGTGTCAGTAGAGGTCACGGCTGTCGGCGAGGGCTTGGCTTCGAATGAAGCTAAGTCGCCAGTGACACAATATGTGAACACCGAAAAGAACGACAACAAATGCCAAGAAACAGACGGCATTCCAGCCTGTAGCAGTGATGCCAAAAATATTGATGAGGTATTTTCCGAGTACCTCATGGATGTTTCTGCTTTTAGGACAATGCTGTGGGAACTGGCGGAGCAGAGCTAGCGTCTGATGAGGAAAATCAAATCCTCAATGACGACGACTACCAATCCTTCGCCAGTTCGGACAGCTCGGACGCAGATGTCACAGTGGCGGAAAACCCTGCTATAGGCCAGTTGGAAAAAGCTCCTATGGCCAAAATCCTGGTTCCACCAGGTGCCAAGGCAACTTCGACTCCTCATAAAGGATCTGGCGATTGTGATCCAACCAAAGTCTGTGGGGACGGCCCAGGATCTTCTAAGAATCGATGCTCGTATGGGCCAAAACCGATCGAGGAAAGAATGGTACGTCCTAACAGACAGAACGAGGGAGGAGATCATGACCCAAACCTCCTTAAAAGGATAGAAAATGCAAAAAGAGCCGTGCGCAGGTATGGCCAAGGTGAAACCAACAAACTTAGTCTCAGGGACTGGAAGCGTTTGAGCTGGGCTCGAAAGCTTCTTGCCAAGACTGAGGCTAAGATTAAGACTTCGGTTGAGCCCAAACAGGGCGGATCCAGACCAAATAAGGAAAAATCTGGAAAGCAGGGTGCCCCTCCCTCCAATTTGGCTGCTGGCAGTAATCCTAAAGTGGGACCAGGCAAATGTCCAAAGCACTTAAGGGTCGAGCATACTGAAACCAGCAGTCAAAGAAAGAGGACCAGGCATAATGACTCGACACCCCAGCCAACGAACGCAAATAAGAAGCCAAAGATGGCCGCTACTCTGGCTGACGTTGTAGCCGAGCCTTCAGGTGGCCGTTATAAACGAGGGGAGCACCGAAAAGCGGCTAACAAATGAGCAGTGGGTTCGGGTGGAGGTAAAGCTTCTGGAGTGCATAAACTCTGAGATTCTTGCCTTCACAGGTTTTGTGCCAACTTTTGGGCCGTTGTCGACAATTAAAGGATTCAAAATCCTTTCATGCAGTGACAAACCCACACTGAAATGGCTTCAAGCCACCGTCAATGGTATGGAGGGGCTACTTGAAGGAGTTACTTTAAAAGTTGCCTCCAAAAGGGACCTTCCCACCAGACCAAAAGTCCGGATAAATGTTCCGGGCCCAGACTTGACAAAAGAATTGCTGGGGAACCTCCTGCGGGGTCAAAATTCCAACTTCCCTAGCAGCGACTGGCAAGTTCTTAAGATGGAACCACCGACAAAATCAGGGCAAGAAGCTATACTGATGCTTAATAATGAGACAATGAGAAGTGCGAAAGAAAAGGGGCCCCGCCCCTTATTTTAGCCTCCATCTATATGCCAGGTGATGAACCGGGCCCTCCGCCGTCAACTGCCCTTGATGACCTGGTAACAGCAACAAGTAAGAATGGCTGGGACCTTCTGGTATGCTGCGACGCAAATGCTCATCACATACAGTGGGGGAGCACTGATATTAACGCAAGGGGTGAGTCACTTTTTGAATATATTATAAAGAAAAATGTTTTGATTTTAAACAGAGGTAATGAACCAACCTTCATTACAAGAAATAGAAGGGAAGTGCTCGATGTGACGCTTTCCACAAATTCTGATTCCATTGTAGTCAAAAACTGGAAAGTCTCAAGCAATGTTACATTCTCAGATCACAGAATGATAACATTCCAAGTGGAGCACGAAATAGACAGCCCAAAGCCCTATAGAAACCCAAGAAAAACAGACTGGGTAGCCTTCCATGAAAGACTGGCCTCATCTTTGGGCCGTTGTGAAAATATTCCTCTGTTAAACTCTTCGGACATTGAAAAACATGTCAAGGAACTGACGTCAGCTATTCACAGAGCTTACGAAGGTTCTTGCCCCATTACCCCCATTACCAAAGGGATAGGCAAACTCAACCCTGTTTGGTGGACTAAAGAGTTGGCCACTCTAAGGACAAAATCTAGGAGGCTTTACAATAGAGCTAAACATAGTAATGAACCTTCTGACTGGGATATTTTCAAAATCAGCAAAAATGAATATAAAACCAGAGCTACGTATGCAAAAAGAGCAGCTTGGCGGAAGTTTTGTACAGACATAGAGTCAACAAATGATGCTGCTAGGCTCAGGAAAGTCATGTCAAAGGTCCACACACCCCCTGGTTTTCTTAAAAGACCGGATGGAACCTGGACTGACTCCTGCTCTGAAACCCTGGAGTCTCTTATGAGCACCCACTTCCCAGGATGTGTGTTTAATGCATCTTTTATGGATAGGGGCCCCACCATAAGCCAGACTTCTAGCATTGGCAGTCAAATAGTAGATAGCCGAAAAGTAGCCTGGGCCATAGACTCCTTCTCAGCGTACAAGTCTGCAGGGCCTGATGGAATAATTCCTATTATGCTCCAAAGCTCTAACGACGTCATTGTACCATTTCTGGTGAAAATATTCAAAGGATGTTTAAACATCACTTACATTCCATCTAGCTGGAGGGAAGTCAATGTCAGTTTCATTCCGAAAGCTGGCAAGCCCACTCAAACTGAACCGAAAGATTTTAGACCAATTAACCTATCTTCTTTTCTTCTCAAAACCTTAGAAAGGCTGATAGAAACGCACATTCGCCTTATGCTTAATGATAGTGTTCTCTCACAGGCCCAACACGCATATGTAAAGGGCAAATCTGTTGAGACGGCACTTCATGAAGTGGTTGGCACGATTGATCAATCAATCCATTTTAAAGAATATACCTTGGGAGTATTCCTTTACATAGAAGGGGCCTTCAACAAAGTTGAAAATCGTGCAATACGACAAGCCCTAGACTCTGTCAGCATTGAACCGATGCTGTCAAACTGGATTGACTCCATGCTTCAAACTAGAACTGTTAATGCAGAAATGGGTGATAGCAAGCTTAAAGTTAGGACGTGTAGAGGTACACCACAGGGAGGAGTCTTATCTCCTCTGCTCTGGCTTCTTGTCGTTAACCAGATTTTAGTCAATTTAGGGCAAAGCGGCGTCAAAATCGTGGCGTACGCTGATGATATAGTTATAATGGCATCAGGGAAATTTGTCGCCACTCTGTGCGAGCTCCTACAAACAGCCTTTAACAAGCTCAGTAATTGGGCCAGTAGCTGTGGACTTAATGTCAACCCACTGAAAACAGAACTGGTTCTGTTTACGAGAAAACGAAATATTCCAAATATAAATACCCTCACCATCAATGGGACGCCACTCCATATAACTGGTACGGCCAAATATCTTGGTTTAGTTATAGATCGTAAACTTAACTGGAAAGAGAACATCAAAGAAAGGGAAAAAAAAGCTGCAATAGCCTTCTACACATGCAGTAGAATTTTTGGGAAGAGATGGGGTCCCAGTCCCAAGACCATTCATTGGATGTACACAGCCATTGTAAGGCCTATCCTGACGTACGCCTGTCTGCTTTGGTGGCCAGCCTTGGATAAGGCAATCAATCTTAAAGCCATGACCAAAATTCAGAGACTGGCATGTATCGGCATAACTAGTGCCATGAGAACCACTCCAACCGCAGCCCTAGAAACTTTCCTGTCACTTGCCCCACTCGATCTGTTCACGAAAGAATTGGCGGCCAAAAGTGCTCCACGAATTAAAGAGTCCAAACATTGGAAAAATGGCCACTGTAGTCACAGTACTATAATGAACTTTACCGACATAGACATTCAAACAGACTATATTTCACCGCACATAGATTTTAACCCAGTCGCACTTACAGATATTCCAATAAGGGAATTATGGAAGGAAATACCGGATCCTAAAAGTAAATCATGTATCGGTATTTACATGATCAGGCATCTTTTCAGAAAATCCACCCCTAAACATATCGTTGAGGCTGCCAAATTTGTGCAGTGTTTTCCAAGCGTAAGTGCTTGCAGTTTGCGAAGCCGCAAAATACCTTTCCAGATGTGAACTGACCAACAAAAACATTGACATCTTCATAGATAGCCAGGCGGCAATCAGAGCCATTTCGTCAATTGTCACGAAGTCCAAACTAGTCGATCGTTGCCGTAGTGAATTAAAATTACTCGGCGTAACAAATTCTATCACCCTTCGATGGGTCCCAGGACACCGTGACATTTATGGGAATGAAGTGGCTGATGAACTGGCCAAAAACGGTTCATCACTTGAACCGAGCCAAATTGTACCCTGGGTACTAATGCCACTGCAGCAAGAAAAGTACAGAATTCGCCAAAGGTTTCTCAAAGCCGCTAATGACAGATGGTCAACTATTGATACCTGTCGAGTTTCAAGAAGTCTTTGGCCAGATACCTCAATGAAAAAAACAGAATATTTACTGAAGCTTAGCAGACCTCGACTGTCCCTCCTGGTTGGAATCCTTACGGGTCACAACTCGATGGGAACCCACATGAGCAGAATGGGCATCAGCACATCTGACTTATGCAGAGGGTGTCAGGACGAACAGGGCTCATCTCACTTCCTTTGTGAATGCCCCAGCCTAGCTATAAATAGGAAAAATGCCCACGGAGAATACTTTTTCGACGAATTGGGCGACATCTCGTCTTTGCCACTTAAAAATATCCTCAAATTCATCCAAAGATCAGGATGGTTTAGGGAGGCACCTCAAACCTAAAACTTCACTTAACCTTCCCTCCTAAGCTTCCCATTCCTTCATTTCCCCCTGGGCAGCACAATGGATCCACTGAGATCCGAGTGAGGTGATGCGGCTTGCCGCATCATCACCCCACCTAACCTAACCCTAACCTAACTTGCGGCCTCTAGTCTGCCTCCAACTCGTAAGATTCCTTTTTCGTCTAAAAAGGGTGATAGGGTAATTAATGCACTGGATCTGCATAATCCCCTGTGATTCTTGAGGTCTTGAATTTCATTTCTGAATTCGGATGATTGGATTTGTTTTACGATTACCATGAGGGATTCATTGAGTTCTTTAGGTGATAATGTTGTTTGTTCTACTGGAACTATGTCCCATTTACAAGCTCTATTGGTGAACCGGAGAATGTACCCCATCGTGTGTTGGAGAAATTTGAAGGAATTTCGATGTTCTATCTGGTGAATCACTTCACTTGAAGAGTTTTGTTGCAATGCTACTACCACTGTATGTTTTCTTTTTCGTTCTAGATCGAAGGGTACTTCTAGCTCCATTATGAAGGGTTGATGCCATGCTGACTCAATTCCATGCAGGAAGAACGGTCCATAAAGCCACATGCTACATGACATGAAGCTAGCTCCGGATATTCCCCGAGGTAGAAGGTCTGCCGGAACATTGCCAAGGAACATTCTTGGATTTTCACAACTCGATTTGCAACAAACGTGGGGAATGATGATGAAGTAGAATTGATCCATGATTGTACGATTTGTGAATCTGTCCAGAAAAATATTGGTGTGTCTCAAAGTCGTTAGTCTTCTCTGACTCTTGTTGTGAGTTCGGCTCCTAGCACTGCAGCGCATAGTTCAAGTCTAGGAAAAGTTTATTTTTTAACCGGAGCAATTCGTGACTCGGCACAAAGTAGTAAGACGATTATTGTGCGATCTTTATAAGTTGAACGAAGATACACAGCTGCCCCATATGCTTGTTCTGATGCATCCATAAAAGTGTAAATTTGTATGGATGTAGGATTATTTTGGTTGAAGACATGTCTGGGAACTCTTGCCTAAATGAGTGTTGATATGCTGTTTCTGAAGACAAGCCACTCTTCCCTTAGATGTTGGGGTAGGTCATCATCCCATGAAAGTTTTAGGTGGCAAAGCTGTTGCATGAAGATTTTGGTTTTAACTACTACTGGGCCAAAGAGTCCTAGTGGATCAAAGATGCGTGCTAGATTTGAGCTTACTGAACGTTTAGTGATTGAGGTAGTATCGGGTATCTGTGCTCTTCCACATAATTGGTCTGATTTCGGTTGCCAGATTAAACCTAAGGTTTTGATTGTGCAATTGATTGAATCGCTAAAGTCAAGACTGACCTCTTGGTCCTCAACTGGGATATCTTTTGGCAAGGATGGATGGTTTGCACACTATTTATTTACGGAGCTTGAGTCCAGCGCTTTTGAGTAAAGAAGTAACTTGAGATTGTGCTTCTTTCGCCAAAGGGATGCTATCTGACCCACTAGTGCAGTCATCCACATAGAAGTCATCTTGAAGTATTCGAGCCCCAGTCGGTTGTGTAATTTTGTTCTGCGTTGATAAATACTGCAGAGATTTAGTTGCCAAGTAAGGTGCGAATGTAATAAGTTACTGTTTTTAGCTTATAGTATCTAATCTCTTCTGATGATTGCCACCACACATGATGAGTTGATATCCTTGATCTTCTTCGTGAACCAGGATCTGTCGATACATCTTCTCGACATCTGCTGTAAATACATACTTGTGCATGCGAAAACGAAGTAGTATTGACAAAAGTTCGCTGAATTGTAGGACCGGTGTGGAGGATGATATTGAGTGATAGACCAGATGAAGTTTTGGCGGAAGCGTCAAAGACCACTCATAGTTTTGTTGTACTGCTATCAGGCTTCAAAACGCTATGATGAGGAATGAAAAAGTGTGGTCCTCGAATGCTGTCCGTTTTGATTTTTTCCATGTGTCCTAGAGATTCATATTCGTCTATGAACTTGGCATAATCTTCTCTTAGTTTAGGATTTTTGTTGAGTCGCCTTTCTAATGATATGAAACGATTTAACGCTATTTGCTTTGATTCACCTAAGGCTCACCATTTTCTAGAAACGGTAACCTAACGATAAGACGTCCGGTTTCTGATCTAGACACATTTTGAGTGAAATGTGACTCACAATATTTTTCTAACGATGTCATCTGCTTAGGTGTACTTTCGAAGTCATCAAGCCTCCAAAATCGTTCGATTAGTTCGTTAGTTGATTCCTCTTCACAGAATATGCCACAGGTGGCTGTGTTGTTTGCTGTGTCCTCAACCTTCCCAGCTACTACCCAACCAAATACGGTGTTTTGTAAAATTGGCATCTTTGCACCAATTTGTATTTGTTCGGGACGAATAAAATGATGATAGAACTCTGTTCCCAACAGAACATCAACCTTATGGGGTCGGTGGAAATTGGGCTAAGTTGATATTTTCAGGTATAGACTAGGTGGAGGTGCCCAGGTTCTGTGTGGGTTGAGGTGATACGATGTTTGGTAATATAAAGGCTTCTAGTCTGCAAACGAATCTACCCATTGTTGATTGAAGCTTGATATTGACTCTGTGTCGTGTTTCGTGTTCTTTTACCAATGCCTTCAATGCATAGAGATGATGGTGTTGGCGATATGGATAAACGTTTAATAAGCCTCTCGGTTATAAGGTTTATTTGAGAACCGGAATCTAAGATGGCTCTAACTGCACATGTTTGTCCGTTATTTGCTGTGATAAGAACCTTTGGGGAGACCAAGAAAACATAGCCTTGTTTGTTGTTTAGTTGTTGGATGGTGGCTACAGTAAGCGGTGATGAGTCGATGTAGCACCTACTACGATGGTTGTGGATTGATTGGGTTTCTTTTGTTCTGGATTTGAAGAACTTGTCCTTTCTAAATGCCATAGGGCATTGTGTTTACCTGAGCATTTAGTGCAGCACCGTGATGAGCATGATTTTGCGGTGTGATCACCCTTGAAGCAGTTCACGCATAGGTGTCGTCTTTGAATCCACTTCAGTCTTTCAGCCGCTGACATCTTGAGAAATTTGTCACAGTAGTAGATAGGATGATTCTTTATCTCACATACCTTGCAGTTTTCAATGTTGGAGGTAGCTTTTGCTGTCAGCACCTTGGCCTTGTCCTTTCCACCAACAGCTTCTAGTGATTCAAATCGATTTTTCAAAAACTTTAGGAATTGGTCCATGGTTTGAAGGTCTCTTGGGTTTTCAAGCGATTGCTTATAGAGCAGGTGGCTTTGTCGATCCAACTTTTTTATTAAAAGATGGATTATTTATTTATTTATTTATTTACTTTCATCAAGCAGACAATATATACAAATGCATAATAATCTTATAGACTAGTGAAAATATGCAAGTAACATGCGATACCTTACAATTTACTGATACTTAGTAACTAACCACCAGGATAAAGAAACGTTAATAAATGGATGACATGTTTTTTTTAATGTATCTCGACTTTGATTGTCATGAAAATCAATATGATTACAAATGGAGTTTGCTTGATTAATGCAGCGAGTAATCGGTTCATTGAGTCCATAGTTAACTCTATGATGAGGAACAAAGAAAAGGCTATGCATTCGCAGAGCCCTCACAGGAGCATTAATTTTTACAAGTGATAGGAGAAAAGAACAGTCTATCTGGTTTTTAAGAATGTCACGAACAAAAATAATTTCAAAATACTTTCTCCGAGTTTTTAAAGATTGAAGACCAAGTAAATTACATCTAGTACTATAACAAGGCATACTAATATTCCAATTAAGCCTATGGACAGTTAGTCTAGTGAACCGTTTTTGGATGCGTTCAATCCGATCACAGTGTATGGCATAGTACGGATTCCATATTATACAGCAATACTCGAGAACTGGTCTGACGTATGAGTTGAAAAGAGCCTTTAGTGTATATGGGTCAGAAAATTCTTTAGAATTACGTGCAACAAATCCAAGTAAAGAATTTGCCTTACTCACAACAACGGCAATGTGCAGATTGAAAGTAAGCTTTGGATCAAAGATAACACCAAGGTCCTTTTTTCAAGTACCATTTCCAACGGAGTACCATCAATAGTATACGTAAAGCTAAGAGGGGAAAATTTTCGACGGAAAGAAAGGAAATTGCATTTAGAAACATTAAGAAACAACTGGTTAGAAGTACACCAATCAGCTAAGTACTCCAGGTCTTTTTGGAGTAAAAGAGAATCGTTGTGAGATTTGATGCAACGAAGTAATTTTATGTCATCTGCGAACATAAGACAGATAGAACTTCTTATAAAATCAGGTATGTCATTAATAAGAAGCAAAAAGAGTAGTGGACCCAAGTGGCTCCCTTGAGGTACACCTGAAGTAACGATAATGGCGTCAGATAATAAGTTATTAATATGTACATACTGAGTGCGACCAATTAGATAGGATTTTAACCATTTTAATAATTTAGAATGGAAACCCAGCGCATAAAGCTTATCAATTAAGACTGCGTGATTAACTTTGTCAAAGGCCTTGGAAAAGTCGGTATAGATGACATCACATTGATATCCATGCTCAAGACATCTAGTTATCTCATTACAAACAATTGAAAGATTTGTTGTCGTCGACCTACCAGAAACAAACCCATGTTGAAATGGAGAAATAATTTCTTTTACAATCAAAGATAGCTTTTCATAAACTATTTTTTCAAATAGTTTGGGAACAGAAGATAGTTTGCTAATGGGACGATAGTTGTTGACAACTTGCTTAGGTCCTGATTTATGAATAGGAGTAATGAAGGAGACTTTCCAATAATGCAAAAACTCGCCCGTGTTTAGAGATACGTTGAAAAGCAGAGTTAGCGGCTCTAATAGGGAACTTACACAGGTTTTTAGTATGATTGGAGGAATACCATCGGGGCCGGGTGGCTTATCGGGATTGAGTTCAGCTAGGGCTTTTTCTACATCACAGTAACTTAAATTTAAGGAACCGATATTGACTTGATTTTTAGGAATAACAGAGGAGAAATGTGTGTTGCGTGTGGGCTGGTGTGTGCACCGATTTCGATGTTGTGTATGTGGCGGTATGTCTCACCGGACACCGGAGTTGGAACGCCGATGCGCACAATAATTGTGTTGTATGTATGTGCCGCTTAATGCATCGTAGGTGCACAAGAAAAACTATACTGGAAAACTAAGCGCCCAATTTACAAACAAAAGATGATTGTGCTTTGTGGACTTTAGGTCAATTACTGATTTTATATAAATAATAATTGACCTAAAGCTAAATAGACAATCATCTTTTCATATAAAAGGTCACGAAATAAGGATACATAGCAAAATAAAAAGTTTGAAAATAACAATTGTCAAGAAATAATAGTTTTCTTCTTCAGCTGATTAATTTAAATAAATTAAAATCCAGGGGGGGCAACCACCCCTCCCTGGCTCCCCCTGTGTACGCCCTGGCCTTACGAGTGCATTGATCATAGGCAGTGCACCTCATCTGCCCTCACTAACTGATGAATGCAGTTTCAATGAATGCAGTATGCAATTATCCAGGATCAACTTATACGAATCTACTTACCATTTGCAATGCCTTTGCTGAGTTTTTAAAATCGAACTACTTAAATACATCTTACTTTCATAACTTCTCTTCTGGAAATTCTAATAATTCTGTTCGTATAGGCCTCCTTAATATTTCTATTTTGGAGGTCAAAAATGCTTTATCTGGGCTTAATGATGACACAAATGCTGGCCCAGATGGTATACTACCTATCTTTTTAAAGAAGTGTGAATCCGTTCCCTCTAGAGTTTTGTGCCTCATTTTTAATAGTTTACTTCAGCTTGGTGAATTTATACCTGAATGGAAAAAATCCTTCGTCACTCCCATTCATAAGAGTGGCACAAAGCAAGACATTTCTAACTATCGTCTAATTTGCAAATTATCTGCAATACCCAAGATATTTGAAAAAATAGTATGTGATAAACTTAATTTTTTATTTGAAGAAGTGATTTCCCTTTTTCAGCACGGCTTTGTACCGGGTACATCAACGTCCACAAACCTTAGCATTTTTACTAATTATGTGCTCATTCTTTAGAAAAGGGTAAGTTGATGTAATCTACATCGATTTTTCAAGGCATTCGATGGTGGCTGCATCACGGGATCTGAATATCAAAATTAGAAAAAATTGGTTTCCACCCAAACATGCTTAAGTGGTTTATGTCGTATTTTGAAGGGCGCATTCAGTATGTTTGTACTGATTTGATTATCTCTTAGGAAGCCACTTAGGTCCAATTTTATTCCTTTTATTTATAAATGACTTACCTGATGTGCTTTTAAATTCAATGAGTCTTTTGTTTGCTGATGACTTACAAATTTTTTTAGACGTGTAGAAAGATTGATCGAATGTTTGCATCTTCAATAAACATCATAAAGCTTTCCGAATGGTGTAATCACAATCAATTAAGTCTAAACATCGAAAAATGTCAGTGTTTTTTCTTTTTTCGTCGCTTATATCCTATCAAATATGATTATAGTATTGAGAACAATAGTCTGGAGAAAGTATTATCAAAAAAAGATCTTGGAGTTATTTTTGACTGCAAACTAAATTTTGTGAATTATATTGAATTATTGTTAGTAAGGCTAACTCGATGCTTGGTTTTATCTTCCGAAATTCGTATGGCTTGAAAGATCCTTATACATATGTAAGGTCGATCCTCGAATATTGCTGCGTTGTTTGGAACCCTTTCTACAATAATCATTCAATTAGAATTGAAAATGTTAAAAAAAAATTACAAGATTCGTAATAAAGAAATAAAGATAGAATATTGAAATGCTATCTTATAATGCAAGACGTCTGCTAATTGGCATTCAGACTCTTGAGAGCCACCGCAAGATGTTTGCTGTAACTTTTATTAGAGATATCGTTTTGTGTCGTATGAGCTGACCCTATTTACTAGCTCTTATCGATTTATATGCTCCTTCTCGAGATCTAAGTTTCTAATCGGCGACAAAGTCGCAGGCATCAGCTAATTGAATAATAAAACTGCAAGAAGAAATTTTAAAAAGTTAATAATTTTTCACATTTAACAAACAAAACAACAGTAGTTGATGAAGTTGAACAAAAAATCCGGAATGTTTTTGCCACCATTATACATTTACGTCTGGCTTCTGTCAAAGTGCATTTTTGAATTGTTATTATGGTTAAGATTTTTGCTGCCTGTTTTTATGAAGGACACTGTAAATTCGATTTCTTCTATCGAATGGAGTTGGCCAGAGCACAGTGCACACACTACGACAAGCTATGTTTTCACAGTGTAACACTATGATTACAATTAGTTTGAACAAAATGAATTGATTAACACTCAAAGTGTACCACTCTGATGTTTGACAATTATTATAAAAGAAACGAAACGGCTGAATGATTGTTTTAGAATGATATTTTATTTTCTTAATTGATATTTATATAAAACTTAAAACTTACATACTAGTAAAATGTTAAGCAAAAAGAAATGAGAACAACAAAAAAAAGCAAGGTATAACAAACATTTGGATTTCAAAAACATCGGTTAATGAACCTTATGCTGACATGTGCATGAGGCACTGCAGGTAGCTCGAGTTGAATATTTAATATTATTTCACTGATAGTGCAGAAGGCACTGCAGGTCGTTGAGTTATATTTAAATTGAATTGAAAAATAAAAGTATTTAATTACATCTGCTGATAGTGCAGAAGGCACTGTAGGTCATTAATTTGTATTAAATAAAATTAAAAATGAAACTAAAAAATGAATGCAAACGCAAAATTAATAAAAGAATAAAAAATTGTGTTTAGAAACTAAACATCCTGCCCCGCGCTGATGGTCCATGGGTTCATCAGAAGAGAATTAGCTTAAACTGATACGGTGTAACTTGATGAACGTGTTCTTCGTGGAGCCGGAGTTGGGAGAGAGAATTTCTGACGGCACCTTTTGTAAGCTAAGAATCCAACCATTGCTATGGTGATGAGTAATCCAAGTATAATGGATCTGCGTGGGTAGCTCCAGTTGTTGACGTCTAATCTGCTCTCGAAGTTCATTCAATTCCTGATTGAAAGAGCTGGGATTTGATTTATTATATTGAAGTGTAGTTAGGTGAATCGCATTTTGAAATTGCACATCATGAATTAATCTAGTATATGAGGCTTGAACTTTGGATGAGTAAATTTGTTGGCCTTGAAGTGTTAAATGCTTCTTTTGCTATACAATAGGGTTGAAGTTTTAGCAGACCATTTCCTTCTAATGCTATAAATGATGTTTGGCGCTTGCAAACTACATTAAGCACAGTTTGTTCATTGATTGCAAATATCCATTGATTTAATTCCGGAAGTTTTGTCCAAAGTGAGTTGGCCTTGATGATCTTCATCTCACACGTTGAGACATCTGAATTGTTGTTGAGTAAGCTGACCTCGCACATATTCAAATTAGCTCTAGATTGGTAGACGCGAGTTTGTCTACATAAATGATGATCTTCATTAGTAGTATTACATCTAGAAAGTTCATCTTCAGTTATGGGATAATATTGGTCGTGATGAGCACTCACAGCTAAAATGTCTGTTGTAGGTTGTATGGTTATGAACGTTTTGTTAGATGCTACCGGAATGGAACCAGTTTGTATGCTATAAATATTTCTAACCCGAGTGAAGGCAGCTCAATGTTGAAAATGATGTGATTTGAAACAATGCGTCCTTTGACATTCATTAGTTTATAGAGCTGTAGGATTTAGTCAGCTTCTACTGGAATCCGAAGACCTGATGGAAGATGACTTCTTATTTTACCAACTTCATGCTTGAGCTGTTGATTCGTGATCAAAAGATGATTGACTCGTCCTTGGTGTGTATCTGACAAAACGTCTGCTATGGATGTTTGCATTCTTTGAATGTTGATGTTTATAAGTGAAACGTGAGTGCACCAGGATAGAAATTGTTCTTTTATTTTGGTTTGGTATAATTCCTTTCATTTTGGTTTGGTATAATTCCTCAGTGACATTGTTTATGCGATTGAATAATCGACCAAGTTGATTATCGAGCATAAGCTGTCTTTTAGATATATCATCTTGACTTAACTTCATGATGTTGACCGTCGAGTCTAGGATGGACGTGTGATTTTTAAAAAGTTCAGATGATTTTCGTTCGATTGGATGCCTTCTAATCTTTGAGTCATTTCACTGGCGTACCTTGAGTCAAGAACTCCGAAAAGTGAATTTGCTATATTTCCGACAACATCGATGGCACCTCGTTTAACTCTTGTATTTGATGGAATTATATTATCATCGTCTAGTTCGTGTTTAATTAGTCGGAGTTGTTGTATAACTTGGGTGCAGAGGTCTTTTGAAGAAAGCTTCCTGCAAACATGCTCAAGTATTGCAGTGCTGTTTTCTAATGTTTGGAACTCTCGCTGGAATAGCTCGAGATTATAGTACACCAGAAGGTTCCATTTGTCGTGCACAAGACTTATTGTTCCGAATGGGTGAAAATGAGTTCCAGGTGACGAGTTGTTTAACTTTATAACCTCTATGTCACTTGAAAATACAATCGGGAGAAGTAGGCCAATCAACAACAGTGTAGTGAACAAGTTCGGGTTTGTCGACTGCGCCTTGGCTTGAATTGTTGATTCCTTTGCTGCTTTTGATGATGATGGTTCAATAGGATCAGAATTGTCATTTCTTCGTTATCATTCGGATGATGGCGTGTCGGTTTGAGACTCAGACCCATCTTCATTAGTTTCTAAAAATGGCGCCAATTTGTGTATTGGACGCCGCAATTTGCCAGAATTTGTTTGTACGTCTGCGACCCGGACCAAACCGTCCTTTTCATAATGCACCTTTTCGATTCTACCTAGTGGCCATTTAATTACGGGAGTGTTATCTTCCTTCATAATAACCACGGTACCAATTTTAATGTTTTCGGATTGCGTTTTCCTTTTTGTTCCATGTTGTAGTTCATTTATATATTCTTGAGACAATCGATCCCAAAATTCTCGTTTGAGGTGCGATACTAACTTCCATCTTTTTAATAAAGTACTCTTGATTGGTTCAGATTTGTCATCAACGACTGCTCTTAATGAATCCCTAATCAAAAAAGGTCATTTGGATCGTTGGACATAGCTGTCAGAGGTCTTGAATTTAAAATTGCTTCTATTTCTGTAGTGACTGCAAATTTCTTCGTATGTTAATGAAGCTGTGGCTATTTTACATTGTAGCTAATGCTTTGCAGACTTGACAGCTGCCTCCCATAATCCTCCAAAATGTGGAGCTTGTGGAGGAATGAAGTGGAAATTGATACCTTCGGTACCGCATGAAATTGTGATCTTGTTTTGAATATATACTTGTTTTGAGCTCTTCTAATTGATTTTTAGCACCGACAAAATTGGTGGCATTATCGCAGTATAAATTTTTTATATGGCCACGTCGACTTATGAATCTCCGCAAGGCTCCAAGAAATGCATCTGTAGTTAAATCGCTAACGACTTCAATGCAATGTCAATAGATGTTCCTAGTTTGTTTGGGTCGTCAGAAAATGGTAAACTGACAACGTATCTTCCAGCATCTCTTGATGTTGATTGGTTGAAGTATTCTTCACATTTTTCCTCTGCCAGTGTATGCTTTGATATGGAGCAGGGAAGTTCGCCGGTTTGCCAAAATTTGCTGATCGTTTGTTCAAGAGATGATTCTTCGGTAAATATTCCGCAAGTTTTAGTAAGTGACGACACTTCATTTATCTTTCCGGTGACTATCCACCCTCACAATGTGTTTTGTAGTAGTGGTACATCAGTTCCAAGCTTGATTTGCCCAACGGAAAGTAATTGATGAAAAAATTCAGCTCCTATGAGTAGGTCAATGTTGTTTGGTTTGTTGAATTGAGGGTCTGCTAATTTGATATTCTCTGGAATTTTCCATGTAGATATGTCGATTGTTTGTGTTGACTGAGGTGATATAATTTGAGATAGTACGATCGCTTTGAGTCTGGTGGTGAAGTTGGTATTGTTAGAATGTAAGCTTATGTTAGCTCGCCGTTGTGAACCACTCTTGGATTTTCCGATACCTTGGATGACCATGGGGCGGAAAGATAATGGTACGTTAAGCTTTCTAATCATTCTTTCTGATATAATGTTGAATTGTGAACCAGAATCTAGAATCGCGAGACAGCTGATGGTTGAGTCGTCTTGACTCATCAATTTTATGATGACGGGTTGAGGAATACGTAACCCTCTTTCTTGTTTTTGCCTAAAGCAGCTAGTATCGCATTATTATTCTCAGATATAATGATTGTTTCTGGATTTGGTAGTAGAATGCCCTTGGTGTCAGAATTTGAAACTGATACACTTGATTTTGGCTGAATTTGGGCAAGTTCACTAATGAATTATGTTTTTACCACATTTTGTACAGGCTGTTAGTTTGCAGTTGAAGGATGCATGTCCATCCTGTAGACAATTTACGTTTACAATGAATAATTTTTTGATCAGGTGCCGCATATGCGTGGGAGAGCGTGGAGGTCATTTGCGGTTTATAATCTTTAAAAACAACTAACTATTTAAAATAAAATTTAATTTTCTAACCAATAAAAAAAAAAAAAAATGAAATACATCGATTAAAAAAAAAGTTATTTGAATTTCTTATTGTAACACAATTTAGTTTAGTTTAGTTTAATTTTATTCATCAATCAGAGCATATTGTACTCTTACAGACTAAGATACATACATAAGTAAACATTTAGTATCAAATTTGTAGGTGGGTATATACAATTCAAATTACATTTAATTGATTTACATATAGTTAATCTATTATTAATTAATAAAAAATGGTATACATATGTATAATAAATAACTATATTTAAATTTTGTTTAAAACTATTGATTTAAAAGTTTCTCTGGTGCAATCCATATAAAAATTAATCCCAGAGCAAACTAAATTGCTTTCTCTGATGCAACGAGAAATGGGTTCATTGCGACCGTAGTTTGTGCGGTGAAACTGCTCATAAATTAGAAACCGTTCTAGTGTAATTCTTAGAGGAGCATTACCCTCATGGATTAGAGCTGCTAGAGGTGGACAATTAACATGATTTGTAATGATATCCCGAACAAACATAATTGAAAAATATTTACGAAGAGCTTTTAGCGTTTTTATTCCAAAGAAAACGCATCTGGTTTCATAGGAAGGTGTTACTATTCTCTAATTTAACTTGAAAAAAGCATACCGTGTAAAATTTCTTTGAATTTTTTCAATTCTTTCTGATGTATTTGCATAGTAAGGATTCCAAACTGTACAGTAATACTCAAGTACTGATCTTACCAGAGAGTAATAAAAAGATAGTAAAGTGAATGAATCAGTAAATTCTCTGGTATGTCTTTTTATAAAACCCAGCATCTGATTCGCTTTATTGATCAAGTAATCATAATGAGGAAGGAACGACAGATTAACATCTAGGATTACTCCCAAGTCTTTTTTTTGATTTACCCTTGTTAGAATTATGTTGTTGATATTGAAATCAAAGATAATTGGATTAAGAATCCTGAAACACGATAGTATTTGACATTTTTCTACGTTCAAATGAAGGTTATTTATCCTGCACCAATCGACCAATCTCACCAGGTCTTCTAGCAGAAGGCTACAATCCGATATGCAGGTAATCCTACGGTAGATCTTGAGATCATCGTAAATCATCATTAATTTTTTCGCACGTGGCTTAATCGTTCTGAAGGCGTAAGGTTTAAGAAGGTACGACAAATAATGGATGCTGAGCCCTGCACACCGTACAATTTTTCTTCTGAGTTGTAATGGAACTCGTTACCTTTGAGTGATTTCTTCTTCTTTCCTCATCGTCATTTTTGCTACCCTTACCACCAATTGCCTCTAATGATTGGAACCGAGTTTCTAGAAACTTAAAAAAGTCATCAAGTGGTTGCAATTCCTTGGGGTGGGTCAGGGTTTGTTCATATAACGTATGAGAAGACTTATCTAGCTTCTTCGTCAGTATGAACCCATTTACCAATATCTATTCCAAGATTAGTGAGGCCATGCATACATTCTTTTATTGTATCATGAAGGCCTTTTATTGCCGCAGTGGATGCTCCCTCTGAAGACCTAGACGGTTGACCCAAAAGTCGGTTTAGTAGAGCGGATACTTGAAGTCTGGGATTGCTATATCTTTCTTAGAGCAACTTCCAAGCTGACAGATAATTGTCTTCAGACAGAGTCACATGTCTTATGACTCGTTCTGCTTCTCCGGTTAGATTTGTTTTAAGGTAGAACATTTTTTCACAGTTAGACATTTTTTGTTTGTCTACCATCTGGCTAAACAAATCATAAAATTGGGAAATACGTAATCTCAAAGTCTCAATATCAAATCATATTTTCAAGAAAACAAAACAGATCACAGGCAATGCAAACAAAAATAAAAAATAGCTGCAGTAACCCTTATTTAAGTGGACTTAAACGTAAACGCTATGGGTTTGTAAAATGTGATCACTTCAATGACAAATATTTAACGGTATTGACGAAAAATATATTTTTTTTTACTACTTATACTGAGTTTGGGGTTTTCTGAGCCAGTTTAAATGGTTTTGGAAAAATTTGTTACTACATTTTTACTTTTTAGGCTACGTTTACATCTTTGTACAACTCAATGAGCTCACGTTTTGTATCTTCTCCTCCAAAAACTCGTCGAGTAATGTTACTTTCGAAAGAGCTCAGTATAATTTTTAGTTTTTGCTTTTCGTCATACCGAGTGAACGGTATAGAAGTGACGTTTTGGACTTGGTCGCAAACATGTGCTTTATTTATGATGGTAGTCAGTAGGACTTTTATATAGTTCAAGACCAATACGAGTATATTTCACCTGTTCTGCAATCACCATGAAAAATTCTAGAATGGGATCGGCTGATGATGTCCATATCGTCCGGGTACATTGGAAGCTGGGCAAACTTTTCCAAGATAGGGCATTCTGTGTTTACGATTGCTCTATGCACTATTTGTTCCAGAAGGAGATTAAAAATGTTAAATATTATCGCATAGGTATTTTGTCGAGCTTGTTTGTTTTTAATATTCTCAGTTGCACCTCGCATCTTGCAGCTTGTGATTTATTAGGTCACGAGATATAGCTAGATCATTTGTCTCGAGATCTCGAATTCAGTAATCGTTGTAAAGAGCTATTGACGATGAATATACTCCAATAAGCGGCTTTTAAGCCAATGCATAAACGGTGGGTTTCGACTTGAAATTTATTGGTCATTTCCAGAAAAATTATCAGTGGGATTCTTTTGCTGGCATTCGTTTTAATTTTTAATTTCCTTTATCATAACGTAAACTTTTACTCCAATGAGTTAAATGGATGACAAAACTTGCCCGGTATTCAAAGAACGGTGACAAAATATTTATATTTAATTTACTGAAAAACATTGTTAACGATCTAAACAACACACGAATTTGTATCCGAAAATATTATTTTTTTAATAAAGTGAGTATTAAGATGTGTCACTTTGATATGGCGAAACAAATACTCTGAAGAACAAAAACCCAGACATTGCCCTAATCAGTTAGACCAACGTCACCAAAAGTAACAACATCAACATCATTGGCCTTCAAAGCTTTCCGAAAGGACAAGGGTGAATACCAAAAAGGTACGGTAATGTACGTAAGGAAGAATATTTGCCCCAGCACCAGCGAAACCATCATAACAGGTCTCCTTACCAGCGAAGCCACCGCCGTCTCAGCGAAGCCACATCCATAGCGATCTTCACGTCCTCAACAATCTATCATCTATCTATCAAGAGAAGCACTTATGGACTCATCGGTGGTGATTTCAACGCAAGGCATCACCTTTGGCTGGATACTTCTGTCACCAACGAAGGCAAGGCGATTGCTGACTGGGCTAGATACCAACAGCGATCAGCATTCATTGGTTGTTATTTTACAACCCAAACCAACCTTCCCCAGAACACCATCAACACTAGGTTTTTTTTATTTCTTCGTCTAATTTTATTCATATTCTACAACTGCAACTTCACCTGTACAACAGTACCCAGCGACTCGGATCATTAAGCTATCCAGCTTAGCATCAAGCTGTGTCGAACGCGTTGGATAACCAAAAGCAGCGCAAAACGTCAAAGGATAGATATCAGCACCTTCCCCAGGATATTCAAAACCTATATGCCGACAGGCAACGACTTAAAAAACGTCTCCAAAGGATCCACCAGCGAGAATTTAACACAACTAACAGCAGCTACCAGACAGTGTGGAGTGAACTTCAGTGCGTCAACGTTATGTTCTGGAATTCCATCCAATAACACAACAACAACCAATTCCAGAAGAGACTGCAGTCTATCAGACCTGGACCTGACGCCTTCAAGAACATCAACAGACTGATCAGCCAAAATTCACCAATGCCTGCAAAGAAAACCAAAGGTCGGTGAACTCCCTGTGCGCACGTCATCTCCTATGGCTATGAATCGTCTCTCTACGAAACCTACTGATTGTTCTCCTGCATGCAGTTCTCGCCAAAGTGCTGCTGGTGTCTTAAAAAAAACCAAATGTGTGAATAAACTTTCATCTTCAGTCCCGAATCTTTCATCGGTAAATTCTAATTCTGATAAGAATCTTGTTATTTTACCACAAGATAATTCCGGAATTTTAAATGATTTTGCTTCTGAAGTTGATGTTGCTGAAGCTGTTGCTGGATCTCTTTCAATATCTACCTGTGTAGATAACATTGATAAGGGTCAATCTAGTATTGTTGTACAGGCGACTGATGCTAGTGATAACGTATCGACCGCCCTACCTTATGGTTCAATCGTTGACAAAGGTGTGGGTATGACCGCTTTGGTGAACGATGATAATTTAGCTGCGAATGATAATTCTGTTGCTTATGACGTTGTTGTTGTTCCTGGGATTGTTGTTGATGCTGATATTGGAACTGATAGTAGTGGTGATGCTACTGCTGCTGTTGCTGATGCTAATGGGATTACAACAGAAGTTGTTGTTTTTGCTGAAATTGGTGCTGATAGTGGTGGTGATGCTACTGTTGTTGTTGCTGGTGCAAATGAGATTATTAGTGAAGTTGTTGTTGCTGAAGGGGGTGATGATTTTGATGCCGCTGATTTCATTGCTTCTGCGGATAGATCAAGAACTAATCAATTACTCTCAAGAGCTGATGATGAAAATAGTAGTGAGGTTGCTGCCGCTCAAAATGTTGCAGATGATTTGGTTGTTCCCATCCGTGAAGGGTCAATGACTAACCAAATTCAAACAAGGCCAACACATATTGGAGGAACGAATTCCATAGTACGACACAATTTTAAAATTGCCAGAAACCTGAAATGGTACCATTTAGGAAGTTTTTTGGCATCTACTACACTGATGAAATAATTGACTTTATTTCTACAAATTTGAGCATTCATCCATCATCAATCTTCTGCCATAAGCTTGAGAATCGCTCTCTTCCTCTACGTAACACCGTTAATTTCAAGGTCGGAATTCCGTATGTGAATGCAAAAAAGGTCTCTGACGCCTCTTTTTGGCCTATTGGGATAAAAATACGTCCTTTTGTGTATAAACCAAAAAACCTGCCCGTGGATATGGTTCAAAGAGTACCTTAACATCTAAAAATAAGCTTGCTTTAAAAATATATTACCATAACGCTAGTGGAATTCGTACTAAGACTTCTCAATTGTTTAATCTTTCTTGCCATACAGATTATGACATTATTATCATTACGGAATCCTGGTTATATGGTGGAATTTTGTCCACAGAAATATTCGACTGTCGTTTTTATAACGTTTTTCGTATTGACCGGTGTAAAACCTCTTTGGAACGTGGTGGCAGCATAATAATAGCTGTTCGCTCAAATATTTTCTGTGATGAAATTACTCTACCTGTAAAAGACATTGAACAAATCTGGGTTCGAGTCAAAACTGGTCCGAAACATCATCTATATTTTATAGTAAGTTATGTTCCTCCAAAAAGTAGTTTAGATGTATATGAAAAGCACATAAAAAATATTGAATTTATAAATTGTAAAAGCTCAGTTTTTGAAAATTTAAGTGTATTAGGTGATTTTAATTTATCAGATATTATTTGGACATGGTCCGAAAATGACAAAATTCTCATTGCCTGCAATTTGAACAAAGATTTTGAAATAATATTTATTGATTATATTTACTCTTTAGGCCTTTGCCAAATTAATACTGTGCCTAATTGTTTAATGAAAATGTTAGATCTTGCTTTTATTTGCTGTGATGAATTAAATGTAAATGTTATAGAAGCTCCTTTTTCTTTGCTAAATAATTCTCTTCACCATAAAGAATTACTTATTGAAATTGCCTTGTACGATTATCATAAATTCCAAGCCAATTCTTTTGAAAATACTTTTGATTTTACAAAAACAAACTTTAATGAACTAGGAAGTAACTTTTCTGGTATTTATTGGAATAATGAATTTAATAACTTTGATTTACAGAATGCTTATAAACGTTTTATTGAAATAATGTTCACGGGTTTAAATCAATTTGTTCCTCGTGTTCAAAAAAGGAAATCTTCGAAACCCTTATGGTACAATAGAAGGCTCTTACATCTCAAAAACGTTAAAAATAAAGCTTTCGTAAAATACAAAAAAACTGGTAACCATACGGATTATGTGTTATTTAACAACTTAAGAAAAGATTTTTCCGTTTTAAGTAAATTCTTGTACAAAAATTACATCATGAATATTGAAAACAACATTAAAAATAATAGTAAATCGTTTTGGTCTTTCATAAATTCTAAGCGTAAGTCATCTGGCATTCCTCAGAAAATAAGTTTTAATTGAATTTATTCGTCAGATATAGATACTTATTTGGAACTCTTTGCTAGTTTTTTTGAGTCTGTTTATTCCTGTCCGATAATCACTTCCGTCGTACCTAGTTTAGAAGAAAAAGTTGAAATTGGTTTAATTCAACTAAAATTGGAAGAAATTACAATGGGGCTTCAGGGTCTAAATGTTAATTATAAATGTGGTGTTGATGGCATACCATCAATCATTTTAAAAAATTGCAGTGACTCACTTTCTTGGCCGCTGTGAAAAATTTTCAATAAATCATTGTCCGAGGGTTTATTTTTACCTGAGTGGAAGGAATCATTTCTTGTTCCTATTTTCAAGTCTGGTTCTAAAAACTTAGTTGAAAATTATAGAGGAATTTGCAAACTCTCAGCCATTCCCAAGCTCTTTGAAAGTTTGGTTAAAACCAAAATTGAGTTTTTGACAAAGGAATGCTTGTCGGAGTCACAACATGGCTTTGTACCCGGTCGATCTACTGTGTCTAATTTGGCGGTATTCTCATCATATGTTCTGAACGCACTGGAGGATAAATGTCAAGTGGATGCGGCTTAAACTGACTTTAGTAAGGCATTTGATTCGGTTGATCAAAAAAAACTTGAATTCTTCGGCTTCCATTCTGAAATGCTCAAGTGGATTTCTTCGTATTTAAAGAATAGAACTCAACGAGTTTTAATTGACAATAAAGTTTCTAGAGGTATAAATTGTACTTCTGGAGTTCCTCAAGGGAGTCACCTTGGTCCATTACTATTTATATTATATATTAATGATATAGTGAACGTAATCCAAAATTGTTGTTATCTGCTGTATGCAGATGATTTAAAATTGTTTCTTAAAATCAAATGCTTTGAGGATTGTGTAAGAGTTCAATATGATTTGGACCGTATTTCAAATTGGTGTTCTCTTAATAGTTTAAGACTAAATATCGGAAAATGTAAAACAATAACATTTTCTAAATCAGCATTAGCTCTTTGCTTTCTATATAATATAAATTCCAATTCCCTCCTTAAAGTTAATGACATTAAAGATCTAGGTGTTATTTTTGATAGCACATTTTCCCCAAAAAACATATCGACTACATTGTTGCTAAGTCGAACACCTTAGTTGGGTTCATTAAGAGAAATAGTAAAGATTTTACGGATCCTTATGTTTTACTAAACCTTTAAACCTCACTTGTTAGGTCAACAATTGAGTATGCAGATGTAATTTGGAACCCATGCTATAGAGTTCCTTCTGATAGAATTGAACAAGTTCACAGGCGATTTACTAAATTTGTGTTTTATAAAATGCGTTGGAATTTTATGCCTGACTACAAAGCTAGGTGCCAATTGCTTGGTATAAAATCACTAGCATCTGGAAGAAGTACTCATGATGTAATGTTTGTGAGAGATATAATATGCAGCTATATAAAAAGTCCGTTATTGCTTTCTGCTATTTCTTTTTATGTACCAACTAGACAGTTAAGAGCAAGGTATCTCCTTTTTGAGCAAGTACATAGGACAAATTATGGACAAAATGAACCAATATCACGAGCTATTTCCTCGTTCAATGAAGTTTGTGCCATTTTTGATTTGCATTTATCTCGTGATAAGTTCAAAAACGAATTATTATTAAGAACTGTATTCTAATTATTTCTAATTCTTATATTTTATTAACAAATCATTGTTATTTATGCCATATCTGTTAAGCAAATGCTTGTTGATTAAATAAATAAATAAATAATCATCACCAACAATGGAGAAGCAACAATGACTCACGATAAATTTGAAGCCTTCGCTTGCCATTTCGAAGGAAACTTCAAGTCCCTCTGATGATCCAGTCTTCCTTCGCGAAATCTAGACATACATCCAGCACACTGATGCCCAACTTGAATAGAGCAATGTTTAGTTGCACCAATCCTGCAAATGATCCAGTCAATACCCCGAACTTGAGCACCCTAGAGGAGATAGCTGAGATAATTGGCAGCTCCAAACCAAAGAAATCAGCTGGACCAGATGGGGTATCCAACTTTGGTCTAAAAAGGCTTTCACAAACGATGATGGTGTTTTTAGCTATCATCTTCAACAGCTGCATCAACAACAGTTCTTTTCCCGAAAAGTGGAAAACAGCCAAAATAATGGCGATTCCCAAGAAAGGAACAAGATCACCAACTACAGGCCGATATCCCATCTAAGTAAGCTTTTATAAGAGCGATACTCAGGAAGCTTAAGAAATTCTGCAGTGAAAACAACATCATCCCGGACATACAGTTCGGTTTCCGGGAAAAGCATTCCACCCTGCATCGACTCGTGAAGTTTCAACATGACATCATTTCAACATGAAACAACAATCAAGTTACTGTCGGATGCTTCCTGGATGTCGAGAAAGCATTCGACAGTATATTAATTGAAGCCCTTATCCATAAACTAAACTCATACTAGGCTTTCCTTTAGCACTAATCAAAATTATTTTCTCTTTTCTTTCTTCCAGGAACTTTTTCGTGCAACTGGAGAACTGCAAATCGAGAGTGAAGAGAATCACGGCTGGATTTGCTCAAGGGTCGAAACTTGGACCACTTCTCTACAACATCATTACCTCTGACCAACCAATTTCAGGCGAATGCGAGAACCTTCTCTTCGCTGATTAATCACTAACATATTGTTCATCATTCTCTCCATTGATAGCTGTTCGAAAAGGCGAGGCACGTATCCGCAAACTATTTCAGTTTTACACCAAATGGGGTATCCGGATCAACTCATCCAAATCGGAGCTTGTTTGCTTGGGAAAACCAGGGGTAGACGCGGTCGCTCAGCTGGAAGCTGCAGAAGCATCTTCTAGCACTCCGATATGGTACCAGATTACCAGTTAAACGGAGCGCCGAGTACTCAGGCATCAACTTCAACGAGCTTCTGAGATTCAACCCATATGCACGCTCTGTAAATAAAAAGACCAACTTTACTTTTCATCGCCTCTACCCGCTGATGAATAACAGAACTGGGCTAAGCCAGCACACAAAAGTTTTAATCTACAAGCAACTTTTGAGACCAGTTATCAGTTAAAGCTTCCCAGTTTGGTTCACCATCTCCAAAACAGTTATGATGGAACTGCATCATTGCCCATTGTCCTGGCTAAACGCCAATCCTATCCCAACCCTAAACCAATACAGCCACTTGACAACCCGACTTTTATATTAAGTTTTCAAAAATTATAAAATCTTATTGGTATTTAAATTTGTTTTCAATGTACAACGTTAGGGCAAGTTGTACAAATAAAGAGTTTTTCAAAAGGGACGCAACAAAAGTAGAGCAACAGGGACAGCAAACGACGCCATACTGCATGCCGTTCTTTTGACATTTCTCTTCAGTAAGGTTTGCCATTTCATGATGGAAGGATATACGAGCCAGCAACGAGTCGAAATTATTAAAATTTATTACCAAAATTTGGAGTCAGTGGCCTCAACGTTAAGAGCGCAACGTCCAATTTATGGTCGCCATAATCGTCCTAGCACATCAACAATTGAGCGTCTAGTGGAAAACTTTGAATCCACAGACACAGTACAAAATGTTCCCGTGCCAGTGAGACAAAGAAGTGCCCGTAGTGTCGAGAATATTGCTGCCGCTGAGGCTTCAGTTGCAGAAAGCCCAAATGCGTCTCTCACACGTTGTTCTCAAGCGTTGGGCATCTCTGTTACGTCGTTGTGGCGAATTTTGAGAAAAGATCTTGGCCTACAAGATTAAATTGACGCAAGAACTGAAGCCAATTGACCACCAGAAGCGTCGTATGTTCGTGAATTGGGCTGAGCAACAAAAATGATTCGGATTTTCATCGAAAATAAATTTTCAGCGATGAGGCTCATTTCTGGCTGAATGGCTTCGTCAATAAACAAAATATGCGGTATCGGTCAATGATAATCGAATATTTTTGGCCCCAATTGGATGATATGGACTTGGAGGACATGTGGATCCAACAGGACGGCGCACAGTTGTGCGAGAGCGGAAAAGTCTTTTGAAAAAGTCATATCTATCCTTTTTTACTTTATGTTTAAGTACTCTTAGATAACCCGAGCGTATGATTTAAAAGTATTTTTTAACATATATATTGTATCTTCTGATTTACAAGCCCTCAAAGTTGAAAAATAATTTTACTCAAATCGCGAACCGTTTTTTCAACAAACTGAGATGTTTTTTTCCGAAGTTCCCTTAAATAAATTCTCTAGCTTCTTAAATAATTTATTTGGTCTATTTTCGATTATCTAAAAAAAATATTGATCATTTATAAAAAATACGTTCTATAAGTAGCCTGAAGCTTTAGTACTAAGAAAAAATGCTTTTATTTTTAAACTTTTTTGATTAAAAAAAAAGCGCCAAAAGATACCAAGAAAGTAAGCATGCCAGCAAATGCTCCATACATTCATGTTAAAGCACAGAAAAAATCAGCTGCAGATGTGGAAGTTATGCTCAAAAATGTTTCACTGAATCGGATTTCAAAAAACTCCGTCTTGACGGTGATGTTTACCAAAAAGTTTGATTTCTTCGGTATTAATTATTAGAATAAACTAGTTTAGCCCATTATTTTAAGAAAAAATGTCAAACTTTATTTTAAAAATAAAACAAAATTAATACATTGACCCAGGTCTGAGAATTTCGATTTTTGCGAAACCATTTATTTCTGCCTGGACAATTTTTCAACTTTCAACTCAATTCTCTTGAAAACAACACACTAAAAATAATATAGTTTTATGATATTTTGAATTATATGATAGAGCTTAATACCAAATAAAGAAACGGATTAGGAATAATCCTTTATTTTTTTTAATTTTTTGCTAAAAGTAGGGCAGGTAAAAATAAAAAAGGTGTTATTTTTAAAGTTTTATTGCTTTGTTTTTGTTGTGTATTGCGTAATTTTTTATTACCTGTTTTATTAGAATAAAAACTCTTACTTAAATCTATATATATAAAGGATTAATGAAAAAAAAAACCCAATCTGTAACAGAAACTCCTGCAGCTTCTTCCTGTTTCATATGTGGAACTACAACTTCTGGAATGAATAACCTGACAAATATAAGAACCAAAGCTGTAAACAGGGAAGCTTTGAAAATGGAAATGTATCCAACCATGACTTCAGAAATCACTGGAGTTAGTGAATCCCTGATTCGACGGTTTGCTGTTATCCTTGGAGTAATAACGTCGAATGAAAAATTTTATTTCTAAAAATATGCAGCTAACACGTGGGAAACTGCTGAACTGTTTGTTAAGAAATGTAAATGGTACAATATGCTAGCAACCGTACATAAGGTTTTGATCCATGGAGAAGAAATAATTAAAAGCTGTGCATTTCCTGTTGAATCGCTCTCCGAGGAAGCCCAAGAATGCCGAAATAAGGACTATAAAGCCTACCCCAGGTTTCATTCGAGAAAATGCAGCCAAATTGCGACACATGAAGATGTGATGCATCATATACTCATATCCTCATATCAAATAATAACAGGTTTAAGGCCACAGGCAAAAAAGAAAATACTTCCAATCAGCGCTACAAACCTCATGTTAGCACTATAAAATTACTACTTCATAATTGCTTTTTATTTATGTTTTTTATGTATTTAGCTATTTATTTATTTAATTTTATAATATACATAGTTAATAATAATATTTTATTCAAAATAAAAAGTTAAGATCTTACTAAAAAAAAACTTTTATTTAAATATAACATCGAAACCCTCAAATTTTATAAAAATGTCAATAACTTTTTTTCTAATAATTTTTCTCAAAATTTTGACCAAGCATACATAAGACTAATCTTAACATGTGTGTCAAATTTCATTAAAATTCGTTTAATAGTACAGATTTTACAGACCTTTTCCGCTCTCCCATACAAACATCAAATCCCTCAAATTTTAGAAAAATGTCAATAACTTTGTTTCTAAATATTTTTTTTCAACCAAATTTTGACCAAATATGTATAAGACTAATCTAAACATGTTTGCCAAATTTTATTTAAATCCGTTGAACCGTTCAGATAAAACAGACTTTTTTCCGCTCTCCCATACAAACCGAACCACTGTGCAGCGCCAAAGGCCACACAGCGAATGTCACAATCAATTTATTAGAAACAAAGTTTGGAGAACGTAACTAAAACGGTTATTATTATTCAATTGAACAATTTTAGCTCCTTTTTTATCTCCGGGTGTGGGTGGGTGATTTTTTAGCTGGTTTGGTTTTGGCAACACTGGTTTTGACAGCTGACGTGTGTTTAGTACCTTGTGTCACTGTCAAACAGCTTCAGTTTGGTTTGCAATTTAACCATGGATCGTCTTACAAATGAACAACTCTTGCAAATTATTGAATTTTACTATCAAAATTCGTGCTCGGTTCGAAATGTTCATCGCGCGCTGCTTCCATTTTATGGTCGGCATTCTCGACCTTCTGAGCAGTCTATTCGGAAGATACTTTTAAGATACAGCTGGTGCAAGAACTAAAGCCAGCCGACCTACCACAACGCCGAATTTTTGGTGGATGGGCTCTTGGAAAGCTGGCCGAGGATCCGCTTTTTTATCGAAAAATTGTGTTCAGCGATGAGGCTCATTTTTGGTTGAATGGGTACGTAAATAAGCATAACTGCCGCATTTGGAGTGAAGATCAGCCAGAAGCATTGCAACAGCTACCAATGCATCCCGAAAAAGCCACTGTTTGGTGCGGTTTATGGGCCGGCGGCATTATTGGGCCATATTTCTTCAAAGATGATGCGAATCGCAGCGTTACTGTCAATGGTGAACGCTACCGAGCGATGATAACAAACTTTTGTTTGCCCGAAATGGAAGTTCTTGACTTGCATGATATGTGGTTTCAACAAGACGGTGCCACATGCCACACAGCACGCGAAACAATGGCGCAATTGCGAGGCGAGTTTGGTGAACAGTTAATTTCACGTTTCGGGCCGGTCAATTGGCCGCCTAGATCGTGCGATTTGACACCATTAGATTATTTTTTGTGGGGGTATGTCAAGGCTAATGTCTATAGGGACAAGCCTTCTTCGATTGACGCACTGGAAGCCAACATCCATGCATTCATTCGTGAGATACCGGCCGATATGTGTGAAAGAGTATGCCAAAATTGGACTCAGCGGATGGGCTACCTGAGACGCAGCCGCGGTCAACATTTGCATGAAATTATCTTTAAACATTAAATTGCAAGGTTCAAACTATCGATTCAAATAAATATTTCATTCATTTTTTCGAATTTTTTGTGTTTTTTTTTTTTAAAGTTCTAAACCTCTTAAAAAATCACCCGTTATTATCTAACGAAATGGTTCAGTCGCTTGGCCGCCTCGGTCGTGCGATTTGACGCCGTTAGACTATTTCCTGTGGGGCTACGTCAATTCTACGGTATATGCCAACAAGCCAGCGACGATTGATGAACTTCGTACGAATATCGAACATGAAATTGCAGTAGTGTCGGCCGATTTATGCTTGTAAGCATAACCTCGTGGTTCAGCAATTTTAACTCACTGACTACAGCAACTTACTGAGGTTCAAAGATATTTCATTCTTTAAATTGGCTCCTATAACATACTTGAAACTTGAAACATCGTTGAACCTGAGTAATTCCGCTGAAATCAGCCAATACAAATTTTTGAACCACGGATCAAAATTTGAACCACGTTTGTACAACTGGTCCTTATGTGCCAACAAAATCCTTTTATTTATCAATGTATCTTATAGTTACTAATTATTTGTAAGCCAATTGTAAATAGAATTGTCCAATGAAGCAAAATTAAATAATTAAAAAAATACCGTTCAGATTTAAAATCTAATACATGCCAAAAGTTGCCATAGAATCGTAGGAATAAGAATATTTGAAAAAAGTTTTAAATAAAATGGTTTGTTGACTCGCTAAGCAACTAAGTTAATTCTCGAAAAGTGTGTTTTAGTAGTAAATCATTTTACATAAAGTTTTACAAACAATTAAATAGACACAAATTTAAGGCAATAATACAAATTTTAAATAAAAAAATCGGAATCACTCAAAATTTAATTTTTATATGTTCTTTCCCTTTATTCAAAATTCATTTAGAATTCTTGAAATCTTTTGATTTCTCAAGCCGAAATCCAAAACTGAAATTTTTCAGTCTTTCAAAAAATTGCACAGAACACTTTTTTTTCTGATTTATAAGTTCCCGAATATAGAAACAAGCGTTGTTTGGTGTTCTTTTCAGACTTTTCAGCGAACCAAAGCCAAAAACTTAGACGAAAATTCCAAATGAAGAAACTAATCTTAATATAGAACAATAAAAAGATAAAAGACGTTAAATACAACTCACAAGTATTTTAATGCCATAGTCACACACAGATATTTAGGTATCTTTACATTAAGTTTACGGAAGAAAACTGTCTTACAAAAATCGCATTTCAAACGCGTCTTATATTAGCAATGGCCAACATTTATATTTATATGACATTGGACTTACGTTTACATGTGCTTCAAGCTCGCTTCAGATCTTTGTATACCTGGGTCGAGTGGAAAAAAGCTTGATTCGACTCGACTCCACCCGAAGAGCGGGGTTGAGACGAACCTTGTGGTGAAAAACCTGGCTCGAGGAGTTTTACAGATAATGCATTATGGTCTGTTTATTAGCATATTTGTGCACAAATATAGTTTTGTATTAATATATGCGGGTAGTAAGTCCTTGTGTTAATTCAATCAAATTTGCTTGGCATTGAAATAAATACACTAATGCCATTTATTTTTCTGGAATCTCAATACCATTTCAACTCAACTATAAATGGAGCACTCCACCCAAGTGACAAAAATTCTGGGTCATATATTCGACCCCATTTCAACTCGAGCTCTCGATACCACTTGTAAACGTAGTATATGCCATACGGGATACGGAGATGAAACAGGCCACTTTTTCATTACCTCTCCTCTTATTCTCAATTCCCATCCAGTTTTCAATGTTGTAGTTGATCTTATTTCTCCTTCATCCTTTACCTTGATTGACATTTCGAAAAACATGTCTTCACAGTTCAGATCTACTAAATCCTATTTTGCTTCCATATTTAGTTTTAAGTTTAGACAGGGCGTACACAACAACAGTCAACCGATTTCAAGACATTAACTACGTTTACAAAAGCAGGTTTGAGAGCTCGAGTTGAAATAGGGTTGAATCTTTGTATATATATTTCATAGTAATATCATGGAGTCGTTTTTATTTACGCGCTGTTTGTCCAGTGGTGCGCTCGCGTCGCTAAAGTTGCTTCATCATTTTGAAAATTGTGTTCATAACAATGGCATTTGTATCTGGTTTGGTTGTTGGTTTATGAGTATGGATTCTCTTTTTTCTTTTGCTATGAAACAGTTTCGAAATGCAATGGTGGTTGTTTTTTTTCTTGGTTTTTTGTTCGATCCTCTTTTTTCCCCGCGTTCGTCTTTTCTTTCGTTCTTGATGAATGAATTTTTGTTTGTACTCGTATTTAAATATTTCTTCTGTTTGTAAAATAGAAAAATATATGAATAATGGTTTCAAGCAGAGATTATAAATATAATAATAATTAATAATCTCTTGTTTCAAGGTAAACTTTTTTATATTATAAATTTGTGTATTTTGACTTTTGGGGGTGGAGAATATTTATTTCGTTTCATTTTTTTTTCAGTAGGTATGAAAATTATAATAAATAGGTAGGTATACCTTTTAGGTAAATGACAGAGGTGATTTAATTGGAAAAAAAAAATGTTTCAATTAACAATTTGGAAAAGAAAAGAATACAAATACCTTAATAATTTCAAAAAAGGATTTACCTACCTATTAGTTTAAACTTCAAAAAAATTATTTATGTGGATGTCTCTACCTGATTTTCTTTTCGTAAATGGGTAGGTAGGTACCTACCTGGATTAGATTAATTTATTTGTATTTGCGAGAAAGTCAGAACTAGTATGTTTGTTTTAGATACAAACATTTCTTCAGGAGAAACCAATTTTTGGATGATATATGATATGGGTATATATATGGGTATATACATACAGATGTAGATAATTTTAATTTCTAAAAAAATATCCTTTAAATACCATTTGATTGATATACATAGGTATGTAATCATAGTAGGTGCTTTTACGGCCATTCCAAAGCGTTTTTTATAAGAAGGTTATATTTGTTCACGAAACTCTGTGATTTTTAAGAATTCATCACAGAGTAGATGACACATATGCTTCCCCAAAAAAATAATTGAATGTAGCAAGTTTATACCTATGTACAAAAAAATAGATGGTTACGGAGTCGACACGTTCAATTTATAGATTTCCGGCCATTTTCTTAAGAGTGTTCCGGATGGCGATTTTGAGAAAAAAAGATTGTGAAGCGCGTAGTTGTCCGATCAAAATGAAAACACATCTTTGACAGTCAGTTTCCTATAGCTAATGGTATTTTTTGAAGTTTTTTTTTCTAGTGGATATAAATTCAATTTATTTTCATTTAGTATATAATTATAATTATATCATTTGACATTGATATTTTAAGTTCTTAAAAGGCCCTTTACAGGTACAATTACAAAATGATTTTTTTAGTGCATAAATACCCCTACAAGTGACCAATTAGTAAAAAATAAAAAGTTTTATAAAACAGAGTATGTTATGAAAGTGAAAAACGACCTTATATATAGGAAAAAAAAAGTTAGCAAATTACTGGTTTTGTTCAGTTGGGAACACTCTTAAAGTTAAAAATTGTGCGCAGTCCATCAAGATAGAAGTTGATTTTCTTGCACACTTTTATTAAGCTTACATATTCTAAGAACCATCTTTGGTGTAATGCTTAATTTCATTTTACTTTAATAAAACATATTAAAGATGGTAACGGAGAAGATAGCTAATGGTAACGGAGGAGACACGTACGATTTAAAATTCATTTTTATTCCTAGGTATACAATTTTATTTGAATTTTTAAATTATTGCCATCAATGAGAAAAGTAATCAAGGTTATTAAATCAAATTTGTGTAAAATTTAAAAGAAATCGGTTAACGTTTACATCGTACAAAATACATGGGGTTTCCACAGTTTTTACTCAAAATATCAGCAAAGTTGTAAAAGTTTATGGAAAATCTTTCAACTTGGCATATAAATTAGGTAAGGTGTATTAATAAAATATTTTCAACAATTTTGTTGAATATTTGCCTCATTAAAAATAAAATTAAATATCGTTGTTTTTGTGCATTTGTTGTTATTTTTAATGGAATAGGTAACTGTTGATTTAAATTTTTAAAAAAAAATATATTTGTATACCTTTTATGGTACTTAGTATATGTGCCAAGTTTACGTTTACACTTTTACCGATACTTTGATACTTTGAGTAAAGGCTGTGAAAACACCATGTATTTTTTATGAAAAATTGGAAGTACCCATTAGCACGAGTTAACGTTAACCTGTTTCAATGAAATTTAACACAAAGTTTTTTTTTAATACCCTTGATCACTTTTAAGCCAGGGGGAAATTCAGGCCTTTAAGAAAAAATGCATATGAGTAGTTGAAATTTGGGGGAGAAAAGAGTAATTTCGTCTTCTCCGCAACACTCTTTTTGTTGACTTCTTTTTTAATTTGAAAGTCTTTTTTGATTAATTAAAATGATTTTTTAATAATTTATTTGTTTCAAATTTATTTGAAAAAGGACAAACACTTAAGAATACTTTTAACTCCAGAGAAATGTCAAATCTTGCTAGTGTATGTGAAATCTATCTGAAATCTTGCTCAAAATGCAAAACTACCATTTCGACAGAATAAAATCGATTTTTTAAAGATAAAAAAATTAATTTTTTGGTTGTAACATCGCGATATGCATCACAGTTTAATTAGGAATGAAACCAAGAAAAACACCGAGGAATCGTGTTTATATTTCTGATTCCTCTAAGATCTGAGATATTAAGCAGTAAGCCCCATCCTACAAATATCAATTTCATGACACAAAAGAAATTCAAATCGTGTTTAACCCCCATTTCACCCTAAAATTAAAAATGTGTACAAAATTTTAACACGAAGCTGAGAATAGCTTTTAAGCTCCACAAAAAATTTTCGAAATCGGATCTGTAGTACACTTTAGTTTTTAAAAATATTAAAATCAAAAACTCACAAATACCCAAAAAAAAAAAAACAAAAATTATATCAGAATGTATGAAAATGAAAACTTTAACTCTAGAGTACACGCTCCCCTCTTGGACTACCATGGTAGTCCATTTTAAAATGTTAATAATTTGAGAAGAAAATATAAATTAAAAATCATTTAGTTATTGAAAACAAAAATGATGATCTGACTGTGGTCTACTATAGAAGTCCACGCGAGTACTCCTGTACAAACCACCATCACCAACACCCAACGTGCCTACATTACATTCACAGGTACCTCTACTTACTGCAACAAATTTTAATAATAATGTTTTTAGTAGTTAGTATCTCTATGTATATGTACAATAAAATTTGTTATAATAAAACCAAAAATCCCTTTCTATAATTATTAATCCTTAGTTTCAATAGCAATTAAAATTTCTTTCCAATAAGATAATCGCTTAATTACTCAACATAGTGTTTATTAGCAAAGCGCGGATTGAGTATAGAGAACATTTTCAGATTTTTGTTTGTTTATAAATGTCCTAAAATAGGTACCTCCAGAATAAAAATTCTTGTCTGAAATGAACTTACTAAATCTGTCTTTCGCAACTGCAAATAAATAATTTTGGGAACCCATCTACAATGAAAAAGATCAAGCAGAAATATCTATGTATGTATGTTATTTTAAACAAAAATAAAAATTTTAAATTAATTTGTCTTTTAAACTGTCAAAGAATGAAAAGTCCACAGCAACCTTATCAATAACGTACCTACAACTAATCCATATCTTTATGTAGGTAAAAAAAAATCGTAACATCACTACGAAATTATTTCGTAAAACTTTTATTACAAAATTTGGTCAATTCAATAAATATTTCGTAGGAAAAATTCGATATGAAAATTGTGCATAACAAACACTTCGTACTATATACAAAAGGCCTTTCGTAATTTGTCTTGAACAAATTTTAACTCATATGTACGAAATATTTCGTTCGATGATAAGGAGAAATGTTTAATTTTTTCGTAAATTCAACTTAATTTTATTTGTAAAAATACAAGAATTTCGTAGCATTCACGAATGAAATAAACAATGCTAGTTTTAATTTAACGAAAGTCAATTAGTGCATATTAAGAAATATATTCGGGGTTTTCCATCACGAAAGTTTTGTCAAATAAACGAACTTTTTAGTTAAATGCACTAATTATTTTTTTGGGTGTAGATATTTATTGAATTTAAAAAATCAATATCCTTCAAAATTACAAAACTTTCTCATTAACTTATGCCTACATCATTTCTTTTAGCAATTTTCTTTACTAACTGAAGAAATAAATAAACAAATAAAACAAACACACCCACTAATCACCCTTAAAAAACGGAGAAATTTTTCAAAACAACTTTACAATATATGATAGGTACCTATCTACATACATTCATATTGGCTCATTCCGAAGAGAAATCCTTTAAATTATAGCAAAAATGAAAACTCTTGCCATTATTTAAAGATCGAGGAGAGTAATAATAAAGGTATACCTACCTCTGCGAGTGTGCACCTGCACAAAAAGGACAAGGGAAAGCTACAAATTAAAAAAAAAAAAAACAACCGCCAACAAGGCTACCATAATGTTTTCCCCCCGCAAACAAGAGAAATCCACCAACTTTTCATTAAAATATTTGTATGCCTCCCAAAAATTCTGAAAAGAAAATACGAAATAAAATTCTTTTCAAGATCGAGGCATACGACCTACCTACAATAAACAACAAGAAATCTATTTATTTCTGGAGCGCTGAGCGGCGACCAACCCCTAACCAATGCATTCTTATGACTGAAAATAAAAATACAAAAACACACAAAAGTAGAAGAAGAAAAATGAAAAAAACATCCAAATGTTTCCCTCAACATTTTGTGTTGAGAGTAGGCAAGCTGTTTGACCGCTAGTTGACGCCAAAATCAGCGATGTTCATGATACTACTATAAAGTTTATATACAAAGGTTGAATATAAGACCCAGGTTTTTCGTCACTTGGGTTGAGTGCTCCATTTCGAGTTGAGTTGAAATGGTATTGAGATTCTAGAAAAATTAATGGCGTCAATGTACAGGGTGGCGCACGAATCGTGCTACAAAAATAAAACGTAAAAACTTTTTTTCTGTGTGAGTAATCGGCTTATTTTTTTTTTATTTTGTAGGTTACTATTTAGATTTATAAAAATGGATGCTTGGGATACGGAGAAAAGAATTTGGATAGTGCAACGGTACCATGCTTTGCAGTCCGTCATTTCCGTCCAAAGGGAATTTAGGCGGGAGTTTGGCGGTAATCCCCCGAGTAGATGGACCATTATGAGGTTTGTAAACATGTTTGCCGAATCTGGAAGCATCGCACGAAGGCCGTACCATCGAGATGCCAATGTTCGGGTTCAGGATACAATCGCAGCAGTAGCATCTGCAATACAGGCCAATCCGAGCGTTTCGACCCGAAACTTATCGGGGCAAATTGGAGTTAGTAGACGGTCATTCACTTCATGATGATTTAAACTTGTTTCCGTACAAAGTCCAAATTACTAGCAAGTTAAACCCTCAGGATTTGCCTGTTCGCCTGGAATTTTGCCAAAAAATGATATCAATGGCCGAAGAAGACAACACATTGATCAATTGTTTGTTCATGTCTGATGAGGCCCATTTTGATCTTAACGGCAATGTAAACAAGCAAAATTGCCGTATATGGAATGAGTCTAATCCAGAAATGCTCCATGAGACGGAACTGCACCCAGAACGAGTCACTGTGTGGTGCGCAGTTTCATCAAGGTGTATTGTCGGGCCGTACTTCTTTGAAGAAAACGGTGCAACCGTTACTGTCAATGGGGAACGTTATTTAGAGATGTTGAAGGAGTTTTTTTACCCAGAACTGCGCCGAAGACGTATACCATTCAACAGCGTTTGGTTTCAGCAAGATGGAGCAACTGCACATATAGCCAGACCAGTTATGGCGGAGCTAAACAAAAAATTCGCAAACAAATTAATTTCTAGGAACTCCACTTTTCGCTGGCCCCCAAGGTCACCTGACCTGACTGCACCAGACTTCTTTTTATGGGGTTATGTCAAGCAAGAGGTGTATAAAACGAAGCCCAGGAATTTAACTGAATTAAAGCAGTCCATAACGACAATAATTGAGGCGATTCCATCTTCAACTCTTCAGGCCGCAATGAATAATTTTTTGATCAGGTGCCGCATATGCGTGGGAGAGCGTGGAGGTCATTTGCGGTCTTTAATCTTTAAAAACAACTAACTATTAAAGATAAAATTTAATTTTCTAACCAATAAAAAAAAAAAAAAAATGAAATACATCGATTAAAAAAAAAGTAATTTGAATTTCTTATTGTAGCACAATTGGTGCGCCACCCCGTATTTATTTCAATGCAAAACAAATTCAATTGAATTAACACAATCATTTACAACACTTATAAATATATCAAAACAAAGCTATATTTGTACACAAACATGCAAATAAACAGACCATATTGCATGATCTGTAAAACCAACCTCTCGACCAGGTTTTTCATCACAAATTTCGACTCGACTCCGCTCCTCGAATGCATTTCAACTCGACCCAGGTTTACAAGGAGCTTGAAGCTCGCTTCAACACCACATGTAAACGCAGTTATTAGATTAGAAGGTCAAACTTGAGCATGAAATACATTCAATAGAAAACTTAAATACGCTACTTCAAGTAGCGTATCAAAGTGTAACATTGGAAATGATAAAGAACCCTATTGCATTGAAGGGCAGGGTAGAATCACAAATAATTATATACAGATGTCTCACCCCTATAGAAAATTCTGTCCTCAAAAATTTTTCCAGCAGACAAAATGAATTCGAATTAGATTTCATAAGAAGAAAGAGCTTTTCAAAATAGGAGAAGAGATCAACATGAAAAACCCTTTTTTCCCATAAGCACAAAAACAAATGACAGCAGGATATCTCTCATTAACACGAAAAAATTATAGATTTAAGCCTAGTACGCAGATCGAGCTAAGATTTCGCTCCCAAACAAAATTCTCTCCAAAATTAAGCCGAGCTTAAATTCAGCCAAGCATTTTAGCCGAGAGGTACCCAGCTCCAGCTAAAAAATCAAATTTTTGTTTCTTACTGTACGGGACCTATCTGCCAAAATTTAGCGCGTGAAATAATTGTGCGGCACATTAATTCTCGAGCTAAATTGTGGCAGGTTTTTATATTTGTGGGATTAACGTGAGCCTTACTTTGTGAAAAAGAAAATTAAGAACGAGAAATATTCAAGGACAAATGATTTAACAATGCCAAAGAGAAAAATCCATTTTAGTTGATTATATATTCACTTGAAATATAAAAAGAAAATTCTTTGAAATTGTTGAATACATTTTGTTTTCAGAAAACAGCTGTTTGTTTTGATGTATTCTCCACAACAATTGTAAGTCAAAATTTAGCTAGGATTTTAGCTGGTGTTTGGAGAGAAAAGTGGGAGCGGAATTTTAGCTCGATCTGCGTACTAGGCTTTAGGAGAAATTTAGCTTTGTGGGTAGTAAGGTATGTAGATTTTTCAGATTTTTTTCTTCCTGAGATATTGGCTTTGTTTACTTTTTTATTTGCTATTGGTGCATTACAGACTGTGGACACTGGCATTATGATTTTACAAGTATAAACAGCTATTGCTATTTTTTTATCATTAATATTTAAAAAAAACTTGGTTTGCATGCACGATTGTTTATTTTATTATTTTGTTAATCGTGTCATTAAATTTTAAATCTGAGTATCTTCTTTTTTTTAAATTAAAAACAAATTCTATAAATTATTCAATGTCATTATGTTTTTTTTTTGATTTATAATAATTGCTTTTTGTCATACCATCCACATTGACGATGTGCATTTATTAGTTTGTGCAATAGTGTTTTTTTGGATTTTTGTTTACCTTTCGAAAGCAGCTAAAGCAATTTTTGCTTCACATTGTTAACCTAAGTTATTCTAAAAGAGATCATTAAATAAATAATGTACCGGCTTTAATGTGAATATATGTAAATACTTTCGACCCCTTTATTTTGTCTTTATCTTTAGGGGAAGTGTAAAGGTTTTAATCAAAACTATATTACGAATATGGAGAAGTCCACACAAGTGGGTTTCGGGATGCACGACGGTTGATGTGTTTTGTGTGTGTGTCCATGTTTAAATCGAGGAGCCTATACGGATTAACGGATTTGCTTGAAATTTGGAAGAGAGCACATTTAGGCTAGTCGCGCACATGCAACTGCTACTGCAACACAATAGTTTAGTCACAAGTTGACTACTGAGCGCGCACATGAGCAACTCCACCAGCAATCGCAACGAACCTATCCAACACACCGACAATGTTTATTCAGTTTTTCTATCTCATACATTCAAAGGAATATATTATCGCATTCGTCCTTTTCTTTTGCTCAGCAAATCAAGGAAAAGATACATTTGTTCTCTTTCGCACAGAGAACATAACGCACTTTGGAAAGAACAAAATTCAACGATTTGGTTAAATATCCGCAACTATTTGGTTGAATGTCCGCGCAGTAACATATTATTCCATGTGACACAAACTGAAAAACCTATTTCGGGCAATCGTTCAGTTTGTGCCAAAACACAAACTGAAAAGTTGCTCGAATCGACGACGGAATAGTTTTTGCATGTGCGCGGAGTCTCATACGAGTCCATAGGACTCAATTTTGCAACCAAACAGTTTCGAAACTGAAAATTGCATGTGCGCGACTAGCCTTATGTGTTTCCCTATACCTAGGATAATTTCAGTTTTTTTAGTTATCCAAAGAACAGTACTTAGCACTTCGGATAATAGGGGTATGACGATTTCGGGCAGTTTGGCATAGATTTAAAATAAATTATTAACATACAAAAATTAGTTTAGTTTTTTTAAATTTTAGACTAAAGTTTTCAATGATAATTACTTTTCAATTACATAATATAGAAAAGGGAACTAAGGGGAGTTCGTCACAAAACCAACAAAATTCCTTATTTTTTTTTTCAAATTTGGTTTTCCAAGCCCTTATTTTTGAATGATTACTGTTTTTTTTAAATTAATTTTTTGAATGGGTACCTACGTACTTGAAGACAAGAAAAACAATTATAAAAAGATATAAAGAACATTTTGCGCATGTAAAATACAATGAACCTGAAAAGTCGAGTGTTGCACAACACATGCTGGATAATAACCATAGTTTTAACTTACAAAATTTGAAATCAGTGCTTAATGTACGTAATCGTTATGAATTAGATGCTTTCGAATCTTTTTACATTTTTAAAAATAAAAATAATTTAATGTATAGTGACGATGGACCAATAAAATGTCCAATTTTCAAAAAAAATTATAATAGATCTTAAATTCACTATAGATTTGTTTGTGTACTTTGTTTTTTGTTTGTATTAAGTTATTTGTATTTAATATCAATCAAAAATGTTGTTTGTGTTATTATTTATATAAAACTTACTGACGAAATGCATTTAAGTAAATAAATAATTAAAAAAAGTGTTTTTAAGTTATTCAAAATAATTTCTTTTATTTATTTCATGAAAAAACAAGTTGAAAATCTTCAATATCAAATCAATTTAATATGGCTAACGTGCAAGAGGAGATAAGGAAGGCAAAAACAGATATCTGAAGCTTAGAACTAACATTAAATATATACAAGCTGATATATGTACTTTTCTTCGAAGATGTAAAAAACATCGAATTTTTCCTAAATTCATCCAGCTGTGGGATCCAACAAACTCCGAAAATAAGAAAACTGTTCAAAAAGCTATTTGTGCAGGACAAAAAATGTGGCTTGGTCTCGAAATCAAAGACAAATATTTCAAATTGTCTACAATAGAAAGAGAAACATATTCCCTCCATTTATATATAAGCAACAAATTGAACCACGAAAGCGAAACCGAGAGACAAATTATAGATCAATCAATCAAGTGACTGGAGCATTTTTATAAATCATGTTGAGAATACAGTCGAAATTAAATTTGGTAAGAAAAAAACAAAGTTTGATAAATAAATTCAATACTTTAATAGGAAGAACAGAAAATGTGCAACAAAAGAAAATTTTTAAAGAGGTAGAAATAGTACAAAACTCCATAAAAAATATATCTAATATGCAATTCACATCAAGTGAATTAGAATTATTAAACCGAGGCTTAGATTTGGCATTACAACCTCCAAAAGAACAAGCAATACAAAGTGCTTTGATTAATATGGAAACAGCTTTTAAGCACTTTAATGATGAAGATGAGAGTTAGGTGTGAAGCTGCAGAAAAAATAAATAGTGCGAATTCACCGAATACGAGTATATCTGCTAAAATGATAGAATTTAGAAAAGCAGCAAATGGTCTAAAAGAAAAGTAAACTTCGGTTATATTGAGCAAAGCAATAATATTGTCATTTTTGATAAACAAGAATACACTGAAATAAATGAAGAATTCATTAGAAACGGACCATATGAAGAAATATTATCTAACCCTTTACCAGGAATGATAAGGCGAACTAAAGCAGCCATAAAAAGTGCAGCAGATATTTTCATCAATGAAAATTTATCAAGAAAACTGAACGTCAAATCCAGTACTACCACGAATGTATTCGCAACTAAAGCTACATAAGCCTGGCAAACAAATTAGACCAATTACTTCAATAACAGGATCAAAACTTACAAAACTTGAATGTTGGTTATTAGAAAAATTTAATAATTTACCAAATAAATTCGAAACCACAGCTATCGGGTTGTTCAATAAGAGCGCTACAAAAGTTTTAACATTGAAAATGTTTATAGGGTCGTTTTGGATAAATTATGGTGTTACTAAAATGAATAATGTGAATAAATGTGTATATGAGATGAACGCTAGCGTATACGGGGGGTACGATTGAATTTTTGGTTGGTGTTACTAAAATGAACAAAGTACGGAGATGAATGCTAGCGTATAGCGAGGGTACGATTGAATTTTTGGTTGGTGTTACAAAATTGAATATAATAAATTTTAACCCTATATTTTTATAGTTATAAATACAGTCAGCAGTTTATTGTGCAGCTTAAACTATGTGTTGGCAGTTAAAAAAAAAAATGGCTCGAAAAGAAAATGTATGTAGAAGTGCAAAATGATGTTTTTTTTTTTAAATTCGAATTATAGAATAGGGCTTTTATGTGAAATGGTCGAAAAGCCAAAAATTTAAATGAGATGTGCTAGAGTGACAATTTTTTTGTTTATCGATAGTAACGTTTAATATAACAATTTCGTTCATATATTTTGAAATTCCAAAATATCTACGAAATGAGATACTCGTATTAAAGGTTGTAACTTCAAAATTCAAAAATAGATGGTTCATAAATTAATTACTACACATTAGGGTTAGGTCTGATTGTAATAAATTTTATAGTTTGAGAATGATAATAAATAATTTATTGTTTTTCTTTGAGGAAATTTTAATTACATTTTTTTTTTATATTTTTTGATATTTTTTTAGATATACTAATTTTTGTTGATCGATTTTTGGCAGTTATATTTTTTGTCTTTTTAACGATTGTATTTAAAAATCTCAAATTCATACAGGTGATAGATCATATAGATCTACATATAATATGTTAAATTTGATTTTTTTGAAAGTGCTTCCGTTGACATAATTACATATTACTGTTCATTAACATACCACCTAATAACTCATTGGTCTGTGCACCTATACAATTATTTTTTTTTTAATTCGCAGATTCAATAATTGACAATTAATTTGATGTATCACACGTAGCTGTAGGTTCTTGATAAGCCTCACAAATCTAAAATACAATAATTAAAAAGTGGTACTTAATATAATCAATATTCCTATAGTTCATCGTCATCGTTGATTTGCAAGTTTGTGTGCGGAGAATCAGCCCAAATAAGAGGAATGTCTGTCTCTCTCTCTATTCATTATGTTTTTTGATTTGTTTCATTGTTTGTCTCTCTGTCAGTGAATTACTGAAGAAAATTACTTTTCATTCAAGTTCAGTATTCATGTTCACTCGTTCAATGTTCTTGTGTTGTTTGTTTTGTTCAGTCGTATAGATGCTCCGATGAGGGAAGGTTTGTTCTGCTACTCGGAATTATTTTTTTCAGCTAGTACCTAACTAGTTAAATTAAATTCAATTTGCGTTTGTGTTTTGTTACTTCGTAGGTAGTAGGGTTAGATGCTTACGGGATATGATTGGTTAGTAGGTAGGTTATTTAGTAAGTTAGATAGGATGCTTGTGATATTCGTTGGAATATTTTTTGTTCTGTAATTTTTTTTACGAAAGTTTAACTAAGAAAATTAAAATATGAAATATGAAAACAAGCGGAAATAAAAATATAGGTCAACAAAATCTGAAAACTAAAACATAAACAGCCTTATTTATTAGATTTTATATGCGGTTGACTAATTAGAAAGTTTTTAGAAGTCCTTAATTGTTGAAAATATGCCTTATAATAGTACAATAAAACGTCAATTTAGACAAATCTTAGACAACCGAAGTCTTTGTCTAAGTGAGACAACTTTATGACAACAGTAAACAAAGTTTACTAATAACTTTTTGGAGTTAGACGGCTGCCTAAGGTTAGAAAAAGCTTATAAATACGACTGAAAATGTGTTTTCTATTTTTTGAAATTGAAGAAATGCCTTTATTGGGATATTTTTTCAAAATAGAATTGTTGAATAGACTAAAAGTCGATTAATCGTTAATGTGAATTTAAATTGGTAAATACTTTTATATTTGACTGTCATGTATTCCTATATTTTTCTATTTGATAGAAATTTCAAGTCCATCAAGAATTTCTTACCGACTTTTGTCCCTTCGAATTAAGCCCAAAAATTAAAAAAAAAACACAATGGTGAAAAATTGAATTTTGCGGAAACGTTACACTCACCAGCATTGAGTATTTGTTTGTAGGCTTATATTTGGGGGAAAATAAATTTATTTGTTAGCGTTGCCTACAACACACGTTATACGAGCTACGAAAAAAAGATTCAAATACAAGAAAAAAGTAATATGAGCAGAAATATTGAATTTTTGGTTGGTGTTACCTCAAAGCTAAATCAAAAACAAAAATAAAGTTACCACACAAAGAAAATGAAAATATAGAGATTGAAGACAAGCGGGAAAAATAAAGGTCAGTGAAATGATAAAAGGTGGGAAGTGTACAGCCTCTCTGTTTAAAAGAAGGTTCTTTCTTGTATTTTTGAAATGAAATAAAACTAAAGACCCACAAAGGTAATAAGTTAAATAATATGTTGTAGCATTTAATGTTTGTTCGTAGGCATGTATTTAGAGGAAAATTAAATTTAAGTTAGCTTTGCCTACCACAAGCGTTAAAGGATTTAGGAAAAATATTTAAATACAGACACAAAGGGAATAAGACAAATAATATTTTGTTGAGACGTAACAACTACCAACATTGAATGTTGTATTTGTATTTTTGGATAACCAAATTTTAGCTAGTGTTACCAAAAACGAGATATTGAAAGGAATAACCAATGGCTACACAAGAAAATAACAAAACAAAAAATAGCAATACATGCTAACATCATTTTGTCTATAGTCAAAATTTTGTTGATGATAGAACAAAGGGAATATGAAATATTTACCCAATTTAAAAAAAAAAACAAACGAAAATCATGCAATAGTATAGCCTTACTTTGGGTTTTGTATGATGTCCGTATATTTGAGTATTTTATAATTTTATTTATTCATTTTTGTTTATATGAAGCAATGAAAAGTTCAAATGATAAAATTTTTGTTTAGACAACCAACAATAGCTCTAGAATGTTCAAAATACGAAATGATGAAATGACTTCAAATTCATTAAGTGTTTTTAAAGCTGCAGAAAAATAATCTATTTTGTTTAACTATGTGCAAGTAAAAATAGAAATGCGCGTGAAAGTATACAAATTAAATTTGGTTAACAGTTTTTTTAGTTTTTCTTTAGTTCAATATAATTTTTAGATTGGTCTTAGTAAAAATGATGATTAAAATAGATGTGCAGGTATGTATAAATTGGTGTGTTTGGAAATCGGGAAAGATAACATTCAAAGTAAAAGAAAAATTATTATGATTAATGATTTATCTAGCACAAATAAGTCATTTTCAATGTCCCCATTGTTACTCAAGGAGTGAAATCTGTAATTTTTTTTTTAAATAAAACAAAAACGGTTTTGGATATCAATGAAATTCTTTATTATTGTGAAAGTACGTTCGATGCCATTATGTATGGAACTCGATTTCTTTTCCATGGCCACCACGGGCACGCTTGCAGAAGTCCAGACGCTGAACCCAATTTTCGACGGTTTTCAAGCATAAATCGGCCGATACTGCTACAATTTCATGTTCGATATTCGTACGAAGTTCATCAATCGTCGCTGGCTTGTTAGCATAGACCATAGACTTGACGTAGCCCCACAGGAAATAGTCTAACGGCGTCAAATCGCACGACCGAGGCGGCAAAGCGACTGGACCATTTCGTTAGATAACACGTTCTCCAAACTTGGTTTCTAATAAATTGATTGTGACATTCGCTGTGTGGCTTGTGGCGCCGTCCTGTTGGAACCACATGTCCTCCAAGTCCATATCATCCAATTGGGGCCAAAAATATTCGTTTATCATTGAACGGTAGCGATCCCCATTCCAGTAACGTGAAGGCCTTGATCATCACGGAAGAATTACGGCTCAATGACACCGTCGGCCCATAAACCACACCAAACCGTAATTTTTTTCGGGATGCAATGATGACTCATGAAGTACGTGTGGATTGCTGCCTGACCAATACCGCATATTTTGTTTATTGACGAAGCCTTTCAGCCAGAAATGAGCCTCATCGCTGAAGATGATTTTTCGATGAAAATCAGAATCATTTTCAAGTTGTTGCTCAGCCCAATTCCCGAACATACGTCGCTTCTGGTGGTCAAGCGGCTTCAGTTCTTGGGTGAATTTAATCTTGTAAGGATGTAGGCTAAGATCTTTTCGCAAAATTCGCCACAACGACGTCACAGAGATGCCCAACGCTAGAGAACGACATGTGAGAGACACATTTGGGCTTTCTGCAACTGAAGCCTCAGCGGCAGCTCAGAACCAACGCTAAAGGTTATATTGTAGAAGATTTTATTTTCAGCTCCAATCTCTCAATTTTAAATGATGGATCACCTACGCATTTATCAACACACAATACTTTAACGCACATCGATATTAGCTGCTGCTCCGACTCTTTGCTACCAAAGGCTACATCTCGCACCTTAGACGACCTTCACAATAGTGATCATTTCCCATTAATTACAACTTTTGATTTAGGATCATCCAATATACAACCCTAAAACTCACCCAAATTTATAACAGATCGCGCAAACTGCACGAGTTTTGGGTTTAATATAAATAAATACATGTCAAACAAACCCGAAAATTCTAACCCAACCAAAGAAGCGGCATTATTTTTAAGAGGAATTCGGTATTCTGCCAACATTTCAATAAATCAATCTAAATTTTTAGTAGAAAATATAAATGGAATGATCATGTAACAAATCTCAAAAAGAGCCTTGTTAACAGAGTAAATGTTATAAGTTATTTAGCATGTAAGAAAAGTAGTGCACATTTAAATACTCTATGTAACGTTGTCCAAGCACTTTTACTTAGCAAAATTGATTATGGCCTTTGTATATTCGGCGGTTGTCCTAAGTCCACATTAAAAATCATTAAACCATTGTACCATCATGCAGCCAGAAGGAGCATCAATGCTTTTCCCACCACTCCAATTAAAAACATACTGGCAGAAGCGGGACTGCCTACAATCGAAGAACAAATCCTAACAACAAGAGGGAAATGTTTTGCCAAATTGTTTTTTCTCATCCGGATTCATAGTTGAAAAGTATTTTAAATCTGCAATACACCGACCTATTCTTAAAAGAACACCATCGGCGATATCAAAAATCGTTGTAGCTGCAATCGAAATGAACCTTCCACTGGGACCTTTCAACAAATTTAAAACTTTACTTCCACCTTGGACAATCAAAGAGTCTTCTTTTATCCTTGACTTAAATTCAAATCGAAATCGAAAAAGCAGTACTGACAATAAGTTCTACCGTGCTCTTTACAAGGACATCTCCACCGAACTTAGATCAAAAGGTTGGTCTTTTCTCTCACCGACGGATCTAAAATACCAGAAAGTGTTTCGTTTGCTGTTGTCAAAGAAGACGGGTCGCTCATAAGCACGGGCCTACTATGTGAACAAGCATCTATTTTCACTGCAGAGGCACGTATTATATTGGAAGTGGCCAAAACTGCTCTAAATACCTATGGCAAATACATTATTACGACTGATAGCATATCAGTTATAAATCCCGTCCGTAATGATAGATACAATGCTACCGTTATAAACAAAATAAGAGAAAAATAATGATAAAATAATGTGGCCCCCGGGCACACAGGTATACAAGGAAATAAATATGCTGATGAAGCAGTTAGAGCCGCGCACAAATCGCCACTTCACCTCTTTTAAACACTCACTAAAAGAGACTTAACTAATACCATTCGGAATATAAACTCGAAAATCAAAAAGACTTATGGAAATCATATATTTACCACTACGTCACTATTAACCCAGAACGAGACAAGACAATCTATCCAACATCTACTACAAAACTCGAAAATACAAATTTCCGGAGACTTCGATTAGGCCATACATCATCGCTCATCAACATCTACTTGGAAAGAAAGCCCTCCGATTTGCACAACATGCAACGCAGTCATCGACATAACATAAAA